>SSNS01000289.1:1917-426917 GCA_006937985.1 Aphyosemion australe | reverse complement strand
CTTATGGAAACTGTATCATTACGCTCTGTGTGTGTGTGTGTGTGTGTGTGTGTGTGTGTTTCTTCCTGCTCGTTGCAGTTTGCGGCGTGCTCATGTGTGACACTGAACATGAACAGAAAACAAAGAGAACGTGTGCAGACCGAGGTGACCGGATGGTGACCTGTTGATGATAAATAAAGTTGCTCATGTGTGCAGCTGTAGTCCCACCTGAATGCCCCTGATGACTCCATGAGTGTGTATGCGGTACTGTGTGCTGCAGCTGTACACCATCGGGGTGCTGGGGTCGCTGTCGTAGCCCGCTGCATGGCTGCCAACACACAAACACGGAGAATTTACCACACAAGGTAAAAGATTACAGGTACGTTTAGTCGTAAATCACATTCAGAAACAACAAGTCAAAGCAAAGTGATGTGAAAGGGTAAAACCGAGACAAAAACAACAATAAAAGCAGCTATAAAGGCACCCCAAAGGGAACAGAGAAAACAGAAGTAGTCCAAGGATCGAACCCTGAGGAACCCCACAGAAAAGTGGATGGACAACACATTTTAAATGTTAAAACTAAGCCAATGAACAACATCTAATTCCAACCCATCACTTGTAGTCAAGCGTATCAAAAGCTGCCTAAGAACTAGGAAGTCCTTTGCCATCAAGAAAATAATTGTTACCACTGTTGTTTGGTGCTATGACCTTTAACCCCTTGATCCAACCACCTCTAGGAGTCAAAAACAAATGATCAGTAAATAATTTCTACTTCTGTACAATAACAAAAATTCATAATGAACACACTGACATGGACAGATGGATAATCAGTGAAATGTAAAGCAGATAGGGATCATAATTCTGAGTCATAAATCTCTATAATGTAACACAGTCCCACTTAATGCATTGTATGATGAGGTCAGGGAATAAAATGTACAAGCGTCTGACCTGAAGGTCAAAGGGTTAAAAATGTTCTCAGCATCACATGCACCTTCAAAATGAATAAGTAGCCTTATATGTCTAAGGATCACCTTTCATTAGAGCCTTCATTAAAGGCACACTATGCAGTTTTGCTTGTTTTAGCACCCCCTAGTGTCCGGATAGTGAAACGTATCTCCTGGCTGTGCGTTGGTCTTTTTAACACCTTAATCTAACAGCTGAAACGTCTCCTCAGCCTTCATTAGTGTCTACAGGAGCGGTTCATCACTAAATCAAACACATCAGCTGTGTTCATGATCTAAAACATGCAGGAAACATGCTGGAAGCAGACTGCAGCACCAGGCATGTCAGCTCCACTTTACTAAGTCCAACAGGGACCGGACCGCCACTCTGAAGTTGCAAGTGTGGTATTCTGGCCACAGAGGGCGGTGGGGGTCTGAGTGACATCATTAACCCTGTAAAGGGTCATTTTAGCACAAACTGGCTCAAGAACATGATTTAAAATATGAAAAAGATGCATAATATGGCTTTAATGATTCAGGAGTTACAGCCTTTTAATGCTGGGATGTTTAGATGTTGTCCAAAGTGCCCCTATAGAGACTTGAGGTGGATACTTCAGAAAACACCTGGATAAAAACCTGTCATTTGTGCTATCGTTATCAAACTTGAGCCAAAGGTAAGGCTTTATTCTGGTTTGATGTTCTGGTCCAAACATCTCCAAACGCAGCAACAAAAAGAACAAAATCCAGGCGAGAGAAAAGAAGGGTAGAATCCTGTTTGTGCAGCTTTTATACCAAAATACCAGTTTTTAGTAACTGTAACTGCTGAGGTTAAAGCTACCGTACTCTGTTTTTACAAATTCTCCCAGCAGCAGCTAATTTCATTCATTCATTCATTTATTGGTTATAAAACAGTCAACTAGACAGCCAAAGTGCATAAAAGCAAAAGCATAAAAAACACAAATCAGATGAAAAGGCAACTAAGAGAAAAACACTAATAAAAATCCAGATTACTGTGCATTGAAGGCTTTCCTGAACAGGAAGGTTTTGAGTTTAGATTTAAAAAGGCCAGGGTCAGAGATGGAGCGTAAGTCCAGAGGGAGCTGGTTCCACAGTCGGGGTGCTGCTACACAGAAAGCCCGGTCACCCCAGTGTTTATATCTTGTTCTTGGAATGTGTAGTAGTAACTGGGAAGAAGACCGTAGGGATCTACTGCTAGTGCTGAAACCCAGCAAATCTGAGATGTAGGATGGGGCCAAACCATTAAGAGCATTAAAAACCATCAATAAAAGCTTAAAACGAACAGGCAGCCAATGGAGGGCAGACAATTTAGTTTAGGTGCACTTTTCAGGCCTTTCAGAAGGATGTTAAAGGGTTAATCACATCTTTTTATCACTTACAGAAACACTTTCAGTCACACGTCAGAGTCAAAGCGAAGAACAAACCCTGCTCTGTTGGACGCAGCTGTCCTCTGTTGCCTCTCATATCTTGTTGTGATAACACACACACACACACACACACACACACACAAACACACACACACACACACACACACACACACACACACACACACACACACACACACACACACACACACACAGAAACAGAAAGCTCTTGTCTGGAAAATGAGTTATTGTTCAGTCCGTCTCACTAAAGGAGGATGACGGGAATCTGCATCCCGAGCTGCTGAGGAGGAATCATAAGGTGCTCTTTGTCCGCTTCCATTTTCCCACCCAAAGGAAAACACGGTGTGAATTATTGCCGGGCGCTCCTTTGATAAAGCTGCTTCAGTCCTGGAGACGTTCTTAAGGTGGAAAATGGGTCCGTTTAATCCCTCACCAGACAAAAATACTGTTACAAAGACTCAGCGTTAGCGTGTCCATGGAACAAATGACCGGAGATGCACCGATTCTGGTACCGGCTGATACCGATTCATCACCAAGATCTACAAGTCATTGTTGTTTTTGTTTCTGATTAAAAATTATGATTCTGGAAATGAAAACGTCCACGAGGAAGCTGTGTGATTTATAAACTAGGAAATAGACGAATGTTGTATATGGTGCTCTTCTAGCGGCCCTAACGTTGATGATGTAAAAATATCAATGTAGATTTATTATTTTTAGTCATTTCACATCCTCTTATTAATTATTTTATCATTTTTTTACATTTTCTTACTAGCTAAATGTGTAAATAAAGTAATGTTTGGGCAAAAACGCGTGACTTTTAAACATAATACAGATTTAATCTCATGATTTAGCTTTAAAGATGAGGTGATTCACTATTTTAAGAGTTTAGACGAAACCCTGGGAAACGACCTGAACGCTCCCCTTCACTTCCTCTTCCTCATGTCTCCTCCTTATCTGCCTCCTCTTGTTGCTCTCCGTTCTCTTCCTCCTCATCCCTAATACTCCCTTACACCTCCTCCCTTCCCCTCCTTGCTCCTGCTGCCCATCACCGACACCAAAACATCACAGATGGCTTCGCTTCTCTGTTAAAACTGTTGAAAAATGACGTTTGTCTGCATGGTTTCACTCATTCCTTAAAATGCAGCAAAACCTTCAAAATAAATGAATTCTTGTTGCATCTTCATAAGTATCAAACACACACACACACACACACACACACACGTTTACTATGACGAATGCCTTTTGGCTCGGAGTAGAAAGGGATTATTTGAGCCGACGCAGGCGCCGACCAGCGCTGCAGGTCACGGTGACACGGACCGCTCTGAGTGCTTTAAGGTTTGTCTAAACATTGGACGCGAACACTTGAGGGATTTCGTACGCGTTTCCTAAACTATTTCTGCAAGATGGGAGAAATAAAAGCCAAGGAGGAACTTGTGGGAAAATTCATATGACCTTTTCTACATGCTTCAGAAAATGTTGGAAAACTCGGATTAAAGTAACCATAAAGGATGATCTTCACTTCCTTTTTGATCAGATTCAAGGTCTTTCATGTCAGAGTTTAGTCTAAGAACACCTCATGCTGAGAGATGACAGCTATAGTCGGTTTGGTCAGAACTACGTTGCAGCCATTTTTGTTCCCTAATGCTGATTAGCTGTGGCGGCCATCTTTAATTGAGTTGACTTTAAAGGTTTATCCGAACATGAGTGTCTGATGATTAGGAGACAGTATCACCTGCTTTTCAGCATCAGGAGAGAAGTAAAATATGAAAATGAAACATTCTGAATAACCAGCACGTCGAGCAGAAACCCTTAAAGACTCATTCACTACATTTTTAATAAATCAGCTGTGGTCTGGTGTGTGAATGGAAGCCTTGTGAGTCGTTATCTGTGTAGAAAAACCTCTGGCGCTCCGGTTTTAGGAGGTAGAAGTTAGTCAGAGAAGAGGGGTGGAAAATGGCAGCATTTGGAATTTTACTCATTAATATTCATGATATGCAAATGCTTCACCTCTGATTGGCTAACAGCAATGCGACTCTTCCGCTGCCTCCGTTCACTTTTATTTTTTGGGTATAAAAATGCAACACTGATGTTTTATCTCCACAAATAACACAAGCCCCAAGGTGTTCCGCCATGCTGTGGAGTTGCTGGTTAGCCTCGACTAGCTGAGTCGCGCTCTGCTCTCTCTCTTCCATGGGCGGTCCCAAGACAAGGTGGGCGGGCCAATGAATGCTAATTTTCCTTTAGACGTAGAAGAGACTGGCTTTTTCTGACCTCATCGTTTTACCGTCCATTTCCTCTCTGCGGCGAACGCAGGTGATAGGGTTGAAGAAAACGTTCAGCATGCATGCGTCAAAAAGAACAAGTACGGTTTCTATGGGAACGAGACCTTTAAGGTTCTGATTCACACTCCCACGTCACATCACAGCAGCTGAGGGAAAGTTTAAATATCCAAAACCATCCCTCTCATTTAACTAATGTTCTCCACCTTCTTCCTGACTGTTTTTGATGAGTGTGATGGTTAATTTCCTACCTCTTCATGGTGGATGCCAGAGTACTGACAGGGTTCCATGCCACACACTCCAACTGAGAGGTCATTTGATATAAATTGTCGCTGTGAAGGAAAAACAAAATGTAGAAGCTCATGAGCTGTGTGAAGGACTGGGATTTAGCCGGAGCCTTAAACTAGCAGGTCAGCTGCTTGGTAGGCCATCGTTGCTAACCCTAACCCTAACATCTTATTGAAGCTTTTACTGAACTTAACGAGGGAAATGCAAAAAACTCTAAAAAATATACGAGATTAAGTGGTTAAACATTAATATCTTACATGATTATTATTATTTATACATTATTTTATCTTACATTATCTGAACCCTTATCGCGCCCAAATGAATAAGAGGAAAAATGAAATAGCACTTTTCTTAGAAGGGTTAAAAACCTCCCATCCTTCACTAAAAGGGCCCACCCAGTCCAACGCAGAACAACTCAAAACTCATCTTTTTCTGGCGTAAGGAACTCCACAATGATCATTCAGATCCACACACACACTTTCTACTGGATTTATAGCTTTCAGGCCTGCTTTCACACCACCTGCAGCCTCGCGGCGGTCTGGACCGGGGAGAAGTGGTGCCTGGTACCTGGCTCATTACAAAGCTATTATTTTACAGTGCAGCAGAGGCACACGGCCAGCCGACCCTGAAGGTATTTCTGCTGAAATACTGCAGCAGCAGAAGATTTAAAACAATGACTCATGGCACTTTTTAAATAAAAATGGGTCCATTTTTCTTCTGTGTTGCAGACGACTTGAGCCTGTCTCTAATTCACGTTACATCAATTACCTGGGAGCTTTTTTTGTCCCTATTTTCTATCCTAAACACATAATTACACCAGGAAACTCAATCTGCCTGCGTGTTTTCTGTTTTCCTGCACCAACGCAACCAAAGGTTGATTGACAGAGTCATAATCAGGTGTGTTAGAGCAGGAAAACAGCTGAAACATCCAGGACTAGAAATCCACTCAACACTTTGAGGCTTGTTCTCCCACTTGCCATTTGGGAGACTCTTATTTTGAAAATCTCATATCAGAGCTGCCAATCTGTAAAACAAAAACTTTTAGAAATTAGAGACGACTTTGGTTAATTTATGGAAGAGGATTAGGGAAACTTAAAATAATGATAATAAAAAAAAGAATTCTGACTTTAATCTCAGAATTCAGAATTTTTTCTCAGAAGTCAAAAAGTCAGAATTTTATTGTTTTCGTTTCCAGTGGCCCTAATCGTCTTCCGTACTAATTAAATAAATAAATGAGGAAAAATTGTGAACAAATGGAGGCATAATTAAGACACTGCAACACAAAAAACGGCTGAAATTTATTTTCAGGTAAAAATCGTAGCCGTGTCTGTTTGTGCTGCGTTTTGTCGAACGTCTTGTTTTCCAGAACCCATTCAGCCAAAACCACACAGGAAACAGCACTTAGCACCAGAACCGGGCTCAACGTGCGTCCAACTATAAACTAACAACGCTGATCAACAACCTGTTCAGGTTCAAGCCTGAACCAAGCAGTGGCGCCCCAAGGGGGTGTCCGGGGTCGGAAAATTGTTGGGAACCCCACTGCCCCCCCCCCCTTAGGGAAAACCACTCCCAACCCCCTTAATAAATCACTTTGGTGTTCACACAAACCATACGTTCATCTTATTTAATGAATACACCTATTTCAATAACATTTGAATAAATAGTTAATTAAATAAACCACAATCTAAATATATACGTATGACACGGATGGTCGCCATTTTCAAAAATGATATGAATCCCAACAGTTTTTGTGGAACAGCAACAGGAATATCAAACTGTTTTTTTATCTGAAATATTTGTGATTCTCAAATTTGAGGTGTGTCAAATATCCAAAACAAAGCTGTGCTGGACGGCTAGGCTCGTTTTTTAATGAAAAACGATAAAGGAGCAATGCTCAGCTACAGGCTAAACTCTCCCAGCGTGTCCACAGGAACCAAGTTGGTGGGCCACCATCTGGTGCCCCCTTGGAACAATTTCTGGGGAGCACCACTGGAACCATTACAACACAGCTACCGAGCAGAAGATTAGTGTTTATAAATGAATGAAAGTTCAGGTTCAGGAGCCTGATTTTGTTTTTGTCTTTGATGAAAACCAGAGTTCTTCTCTTTTTCTGTCTCTCTGCAGATTAATAAGAACTCTGCATGTTTTTACTTCATGATGTTCCAAGTTGACGACCTGCAGAGTAAATACAGGCCTGATGGTACCAGGCTGCAAGATTACATGGCTGACTTCACTCTTATGAGCCTTTCCAGCAACGTGCGTGTGTGTGTGTGTGTGTGCGCGTGTGTGTGTGTGTGTGTGTATCAGTTATGTTTATGCCTAAATCAGACTCAGTATTTTTCCACTTTGAAAACTCAGCCCAAACCTTCACTTTCCATCCTGCTGCTGCATCCGAGAAGATTCCGGTTTTCTTCCATTGATGGGAATCAGCAGCATGAAGGAATTTTTCATTTAGAAACACAACAAACGGTTTGATGAGTGTGTGGTGAGGAGGTGTCCCTCCTTAAAAATGCTGATTACCTGCAGGGGAAGATTATCGTGACCCGTGTCACAATTATTTATGATTTTTATGGTTCACGGACAGGAAGTTCACTGTCGTCAGAGATATCGGCTCCTGTCTGAAACTGGGCGAGGTGGATTGAGTTGTGTTTATAAAATGTTACCAGAGTGAAATTTTTCTACTTAAATGGTTTCTTGGAGGGTGTTTTAGACATTTTTGGGAATTTGCAGCTCTGGTTTGAGGAAAGTTTGAAGGTTATGATGGGATGTAGCTGGAAGGGAAGGACTTTGATGAAACTTAATGACGTTTGAAAATGAAAAACCTCATGAATGAAAGTTCTGATGGCACAATTACAACTGTCACAGGAAAAGGAGGAGCTCAGATCCGGGCTTTTCACACTTCTGAGATGAGTTTGACTTGTTTTTGTCTTTTTGCCAGAAGATGGGGAACCTAAAACTAATTTGTAATGCTTTTATTTTGAAATCTTAGAAGAAAAGGACCTAAATATATATATATAACTTTTTGCAGTTTGGATTCTGATATAGAAATCTTTTCTCAGCATAACTTTGTGTTTTCAAATGTTTGAGTAACTTATAAAGAAGTTAGAAATGAGCTGAACCCCTGCAGAAGCAGAAGAGCGTCGATAACCGACTCAACAACATATCGATGGAAACATTCAGCCGTTCATCTAAACCAGGAAATCGCAGCCTGCGTCTGGAAAATGCAACTGTGTGATTTATTCCTGTAAAAGCAGCCACTGCTGACTGCTCCTTTATCAAATCCAATCATGTTTAATATTTTTTATTAAAGAACAAATTCCATTTTCAGCTGCAAGATAACGACATGATTAACATAAATAACACAGAAGATCATGGTGTAAATCATCAAACAGGAACACGGCCTGTCTTCTAAAAGCTTTGTGCAAAGTAGTGCAGATGCATTCCTGATTTTAGGTATAGAACATCTCTTACGTCAGCTGCTTTAAATGATTCAAGTAAAATAATCATTTGTTTTGCAGGATTTGAAACTCTCATCTCTCCTCCAGGAGTCCATCCCCATGGTCCACATCCAGAAAAGCTTCAGTTGTAAATAAACGAGGGAAAATATCAGAGGAAAAACATCTTATGGAATAAATCAGCCGGCGCCGCTTCAACACTTCCTGCACTGATTCTTCTCGGTGACGCCGTGATTTTCTACAAATTTCTGCAACGCCGCGAGCCAAAGGAAGCAGCTCAAGGTGAAACGGGAAGCCCGAGTGGCAGTGAGACCTGTTCAGAAGGTGAACATCCTGTTCAGAGCCACATCCTGCTAGTCTGACCCGACAATGGCTTCTGAAACCAAGTCCAGCCCTAGTGTGTGTGTGTGTGTGTGTGTGTGTGTGTGTGTGTGTGTGTTACCTGTTGTAGGGGTTCCTCAGCAGCAGAGCCTGGCTGCTGGTGCAGCCGTCTGAAGGAGTGTGGCATCCATAAACCGGAGGAGGAACGGGATACTGCTGCTCCGCTGTGGAACACACGGAAAAAAGAATCCAACATTATAAGATACTTTTTTTAAAAAGTTGTTCTGCAGGAAACTCTGCAAAATAAAAAACAACAAATAAAAATAAAGCAGAAAATTTAAGGGAATAAACCTGAAAAATATTCATATTAGGGTAATAATAAAGTAAATCATTCACTCACTTTATAGCAAGAGTTTGACCTGCCACTTAAAGGATTGTGTCACTTTTGCTTAATTTATTATTAATAAATTATTAACAATCTTTGTTTATTTCAGCCAGTCTGGATCACAATTTCTGTCCTGTTGTTGTTTTTAAACCACAGACTAAAGGTTTTATATGAACACAAAACATTTACTAAAATTTAAACCCTATACCAGGGTGTTTTATTTTAGGTTTATTTAAATTAAACATCTGTAACTGCTGGATATTTTATTTAAAAACAATTTAACTCAACAAGCTCATTCTGAAACCTGAATCTGACTTTGCTTTCAGAAAATTCTCTTTAGATTTTTATAAAAACAGAACAAACCTGGCAGGAGAACTACAGGCCAGCTGAACATGCTAATGTCATAAAATACCCATAATGCTTTGCAACAGTCTCCTCCATGTGATCAGAGCTAAAAACAAAACAGTGTTCATGAGAGAAAAAGGCACAAATATGAGTTATTAGGAGAAATATATGATAAGTTGGGCTAAAATAAAGTAAAAATATTGTTATACATTTTTTTAACCTCTCTTACAAAGATGGAAATTTTATTATTTTATTACTTAGTTTAAAAGTTTTTATGTTTTCAAACATCTTTTTGTTGTGCTTAGTGTTGGTTGTGACCAGTTAAAACTGGTTTTATTAAAATTAATTTTCTAAAAAGTCCCAAAAAGTTACAATAAATCTAAAAAGAAAGGATTTTCAAAGTAAAAGCTGGAGTTTGAGGTCCGTTGACGTCAAGGCTCACATCCGTAGATCGTGGGCTTGCACCTCCAACTATGAAGCATTTATACTGTTGTTATGGTTACGGAGTAAATTTTGCTGAAACTGAAAAACTGCTCATAATTCTCTTCATCTCCAATCCTCTAATTTATCTTTTCCAATTAAAAATAAAATCATGGAACTCCACCAGAGATCCAGATTTGAATGTTTACAAACAAAATGCGCAGATGAGGGATTAGAGAGATGAAAGGAGGGATGAGAGGAGGCGGCGAGGGAGTTGGAGAGTCAGGATGTGGCTGATTTATTCCTCCGACAGGCAAGGTCAGCGCAGAGACGTCCGAATAAAGGGACGGGACCCTTGGGGGGACGGGGACGGGGGGGTCCAGATACACAGCTGTAGAGCTTAAACAGAAATAACTACGTGTGCTCTGATTGGACGAGACTCTGATGTGTTGTTGTTTAAACAATGAAAGGATGGAATCAAGTCTTTCTCATTTTTTTATTCATCTGCAGGACGGTGGACGTCTACCACAGCAGCGCGTGTTGCAGCTGACATGTTTTATTACCGTAGAAACGTTTGTGCTCATCATGTAGTCCATTATTGAGTCTGACGTGCATGCTTTTGGTCTGTGGGAGGAAGTGTGGAGAAAACCCCACGCATGCATGAGGAGAACATGCTAACGCCACGCAGAAAGGCCGCAGCCAGGATTTCAACCAGCAACCTTGTTGCTACGAAGCAACAGAGTCACCTACTTGAGCCAGAATGTGGGATTGATGCTCATTTCAGTGAAATGATGGAGTCCTGCCCTGGAGAAAAGTCCTTAAACTCCAAAAACGTAAAAATATCAATTCTTGCACGGAGCATTTAGCATCAAAGCGTGCTGCTCTGCTCATGGGTCAAAGCTAAACCTTATTTTATGATTAAAAGTGTAAAAAATAAAATGTTATTTTTCCTGCAGATTATCTCTAAATTCTGGTTTCTACCCATCAATTTAACTGTTAAGTCTTATTATTTCTGTAAAAGTATAAAATATCTCTGTTTTGAACAAATTCCTGGGGTCAAAGTTGAACAAGTGGAGAAAACAAAAACAGTGATGCTCATTAAAAAAAGTCAAATTTGTCTGAATTTAAGTGGTTTTACTGGGAGAAGAATAAACCAGTCACAATTTTTCCTGTCTCGGTTTCGTCTTCGTTTCTCCTGCGATTAAATCTGAGAAACGTTTGAGACGAGGTCGTCACGTACCCATGGTGTTCTGCTGGGCGAGAGCGTCTTCGTGTTTGAAGGAGTGGCTGGAGAACTGGGAGCTGTGGTGTGTAGGAGGGTGGCCGTAATTACCGGCTCCATCGAATGGAACCGTGCTGTAGCCTGCAACACACACACACACACACACACACACACACACACACACACACACACAGAGAGAGAGAGAGAAAACAGTAAATACACACTTTAACACACGATGGTGAAAATTCTGTGTTCAAATGCAGAAAACAGAGGATTTAAGTCTAAATTTCAATAAATGTGTTTATTTTTCCCTGCAGGATTTTTCTGCAGAAGAAAGAAAACAACTCCATGTTTTTACAAAGACCCTTTTGCACGTTTTACCTACAACTTTTTCCTTTTTTCTGTTTCTTCTACTTTATTTTTGCAGTATTTTATTGCATGTTTTCTACATTTCCTGCACCAGTTTTTAATGAGTCATATTTATTCTTTGCACTTCCTCCTTGCACAGACTTCACTGATACTGTTTTTAATTTAACCTGCAGAGCTAAAACTTTTACTCAACTGAAACGAAAACTTCAGTTTTCTTGTTTTTAATTGTTTCAGCTAATTTTTCTTAATTGCTTTTCCTTTAACATTCCTTTAAATGTGTTTCTTACGGTTTTATCTGATGCACAGTTTGTCTTATATTTGTTTTTTTACACCTGAGAGAAGTGAACTCTACTTTCATCACATATAAAAACCTTAAATCCATTTCTATTCCAAATAAAACTCTAAAATCAAACTTTACTCAGGTTAAGTTTGATTTACAAACTAAAACCTTTTGTGACATTTTCTCACCACACCACGCTCCGACCGGTGCTGAGGAGCTGACCGACTCTGACTCATGACTTCATCTGACCTTAAAGGTCACGGCGACTTCTCATCAATCACTCCCCAGATACAAACACGCTATCTCTCACATGCATGCTTCATTAATTAAACCTGCAGCACTTTCACTCACTTCACTCTGCGCGTCGGTGGGTGAGCAGAGAAAAAACCTCATTAAACATCTCCATTTATCTTCCACTCACCCCTGACTGTGTGTGTGTGTGTGTGTGTGTGTGTGTGTTTTGATACTTTTGCCTCCTTGAAGTCCAGCACTGAAGTGACAAGCAATGAGGTCAATTTGTATTCAACTGGAAAACCTAAAGTCTGGAAATCCCCGACAGAATTCCCCTGATTTCAGTAAAAACCTCATTTCTCCTCCTAATGATTAATTTTTCTTTATCCTGGCATCATTAGTAATTATTTTTATATTAATTCAACAGGATTAGGCCAGAGATTATTATATTTTTAAACATTAAATGTGATTATTGCTGCAGTAAAAGCTCTAAAGTGACTAAAAACTCACTTTACGTGTTGATTTTTAAATCTGCGGCTCTGACTGGACTTAAATGTTCTTTAACTTGATTATGATGAATAAAACCCGAGAAGCGGTGGATCTGAACGTGACCCTGCAGCTCTACTGTGTGACCAGAGTTCTGCTGTTGGTTTGTTTGCTCATCCAGCCGCGGCAGATAAAGCAGGACAGAGGTCAGCTCGGCTCTTTGATAAAAATGTTATTCCTGAATTATCTGCTTGAGAAGCATGTTATTACTAATTAATCTGCTGGAGAATCGCTAACACTTTAATTATCCTGCCTTTTAAATCCCTAAAGTGACTCATGTAGGAGAGACTTGCAGACTAAAGTTTCTGGAGACGAACCAGACATTAATAGTCGAGGTGACGAATTAGGATTCACTCGTCGAGCATCCACACACACACACACACACACACACACACACACACACACACACACACGAGTTTGTTCCTCGATGATAAGTGGACAGAAAAACACCAGACTTTCTTCTCTCCTCTTTTATGTTTTTCATTTTTTAAACAGAATCTTTGCAGGTTTTTTTGTTGGGAACAAACTTTACCTGCAGTCTGATTAAAACTAAAGATAAATGCAGATTTTTCCACTAAATTAAAATTATCATAAGTCTATTTAAATTCATTATTAATCCTTCAAGCAGCAGGTCAAACACTTGGTAGAGATTTTAATAACTTTATCTTAGTGACACGTGACCCTAACAAAAAAAATTCTATAAAATGTCAGGGTGTTTAAATAAAAGGTAAAAATTAATATAAATCTATTCTTTTAATAATATTATGTCTCTATTATAATCCTTTATTCAACCAAAATAATTCAAAAAAAGGCAAAAAAGCATTTTTTTTTACAATTTTTTAGATCTTTGTCGACATTAAAAAGTTAAATATTGTAGGAATAAATAATCCCTAAAGTATAAATTCTAATAAAACATCTGTTTAAGAAAGTCTTTTAACCCTCAACCGGGCCAATTCTTTTGATTCCTTTGCATTTTCAATTAATTTGAGGCAATAATTAAAATATATATATAAATAAATAATTATTATTATTTCAAATAATTACTAACAGACTCATGGTGGGATTAAAAACTCAGGCCAACAAGTGGTTCCTGACTAAATCTAAATGAAGCTCTGGTCTACGTCGCTGTCCTGAACCAAAAACAAAGAAACCAACTTTCATCAGGATTCTGTGTTTTTATATTTCACCACAATTATTCTGTTCATCTATTTCAGCTTTAAAAACTCTTTTCACACATTGAAGCAACATTTAAACCCGGTTGGATCATTTAGGGAACAGGTGAGTCTGACCTGAGGTTGAAGGTGACCCCTGACCCAACAGAACTATTGCTTCATTCTGGGAACTACCCTAAACTCCCACCCGCCCTCCTGCACCTGGACCGTACCTGTCTGGTTTCGGGGCACCGGCTGCGTGTCCATGCAGCTGCTCAGGTAGGGCGGGTTGCTGAACATCCTGCTGGGGGGCTGGTGGTGGTGGGGAGCAGTCACTGATGGAGGCTGGCTGGAAGCTGTGGGTGTAGGAGGGGGTGCCCCAAATGCCCCGTACCTGCAGGCCCCGGTGCCGGTGAACTGACCCGAGAAGTGCACGGTGAAGGCGCTGAGGCCACAGTGGGGGTCTGTGTCGTGGAGGTGGGGGTCTCCTGTGGCTCCCCAGCTGGGCTCCTGTTTGATGAAGGAGTGAGCCCCCAGGGAGGTGTGGGGAGCAGCCAGCGAGGAGTAAGGAGAGGCGGAGGGGTGGAAGTCCAGGACGGGAGCCCACTGAGGGGCCGTGCTGACGGGCAGAGCCGGGCAGCCAGGGCTGGGGCCCGCTGGGAGCGTGGGCAGCAGGGAGTTCAGGTCACGCACTTCTGAACTCATGCTGGTCCAGGGGGAGAAACCTTCCACGCTCCTGCCTGAGTGGGCCACCGTACCTTCTGAGTCCTTCAGAAACTCAAAGTTTCCCTCAGGGAGCAAAGTTCTTCTCTGATCAGCTGTTCACCACAGCAGACAGCAGCCGGTCCAGCAAAAGCTCATGGCAAGCTGACTGCAGATCAGTTTTCTCATCAGCAACAGATCAGCTGTGATCTCCAGCTTCCATCAACAGCAGCAGCAAAAAGTCAGCTCTGGCTCAGAAAGTCCATTCAGGGAGGAGAAGAGGGTCCGCTCTGAGCTTCCTCTGTGGACGGAGGAAGAGGAGTGGAGGAGGGAGGAGGAGTAGCCCTCTTTTCCCTCCACTCCTCTGAGTGTGGGAGGAGGAGGAGTTAGGAGGTGATGGGGGGGACAGAAACTTATGGCTTTAGTCAGTGAACACACACACACACACACACACACACACACACACACACACACACACACACACACACACACACTTTAATAACACAATAATAATAATAATAATTTTGTGATAAAGTAAATATTAATAGAGCTGCTCTTTGATGTATTTGAAGTATAAAAAACTACATTTTTATTTGTTTATCTGCAGGATAAAGTTTTCACTTCATCAGATTTTTATTATAACTTTTCAGTAATTATTAAATTATCCAAATATTTAAAACTTTTTCATTTGTTTAAAATGATACATTTTAATCTAAATTAATTCTAAATGTTGTAATTATTAGACTGACATGTTAAACACGCCCCTGTTCTATTTAATAATTCCGGTTCAAACCGGAATGAACCGTCTCATAAGGCCCCGGTAGACGGACGCGCTCCAGCGGCCGCCGCGCCATAAATCTTCCGCTCCGACGTTCTGGACGTCAAACCTCCTCCTGCTCGTTTTATTGTTCAGCTTAAAAATGAAATAAAACACATTTTTAAAATTCCGCTGTAAATTTGTCTTCATTTATAGAACAATCTAAACATTTATAAAGTGATAATTTAATAATAAAACGCGATTTCGAGGCCGAAAATATCCAAGTTTACTTGAATTTTTTGTTTTTATTAAACCGGATAGCAGCTTGTGTTTAAACTATTACTAATAATATTATTAATATTACATTTTCGTGAATTCAATGCCTTCTTTTGCGTTTTCTGCATTTAAAAAAATCCTAATTTTGTTGTTAAAAACTTTTAAATTGAAACTGAGTGAAAACATCGGAGTCCGGCAGCATTTTACTGCTTTTGTTAAAACATAAAATCTAATAAAAATATTGGTTGTGATTCAATTTAACGAAAATCTTAAAATTATTTTAAAAATACTTAATTAAAAAATATCTTAACCGGTTTTTTCCACAGCGATATTTTCAGATAAATGACAAAACGTTTTAAATGAGCTCCGCATTGATAAAAGTCTAATTTGAATTTATTCTCCTATCCTGAACTGTGACGCTTCACCGTCTCCGGTCCGCCACCGAACCGGTTTCTGACCCAGCAGCGATTATTAAGGATGACCCTGAGGAGGAGGAGGGACAGCCGTGATGAAGCGTTTCCAGAGTTTATTATTTTATAAATAAATAAAATGAGCCGGGCTGATTCATGCTTCCGGTTTTATTTTTATTTGAACAAATATTTAGCAATTTATCCTTTTACCCAGAAACAAGCTGTTATTTTATTAGTGGTCTTTGTGGGCGTGGTCATAAAATATTCTAATTATAGAAAACAAATGATGGATTTAATCAGACAGAAGAAAGGAAGCAGAAAGTTACTTTTTTCTGCTCATGATGTCCCACAAAACATGTTAAAGTTTATTTTATAAACATTTGGATTCTAAATAAAAATAATTTAGAAATCAATTTAAAAAATATATTTTTTACCGTGGCATCATTCAAAGTCCAGGGTGTGAATTTCATCATTTTGTTTTTGTCTCATAAAATCATAAAGAGCAACAAAAATACAAAACTTTGTTTTTTTTAAGTTATCGCTCGTCGACACGAAATGCTTGTTGTTTGATTTTAGCTCCATTGGATTTGTGTCTGAGGAGAGGTTTAAGGTCATTAATGGTTTCTCATGGGATGGATAAACCCTGCAGCATCTCATGGTGGAGTCCTTGTGGAGCAGCAACTACAACTGCAGTTACATCAGTTTGACCTTTGACCTCTGCTCCTAAACCCTCCGCATTAATGGACCTTCGTCCCGCAGGACTTTGAACGTAAACGGAGAAAGTTTTCACATCAGAAAAATAAAACTGAAGCAACTTTTAGATAAAGGTGGAAACTCTGTAACTCACACACGTTACCAGTGTGTGTGTGTGTGTGTGTGTTGTCCTTGAGCGATGCCAAAGCTTCTGATCTAAGACTGTAGGCGTGTTTAAGGTTATCTCTCCTTCTGACTGAAGCTCCCGGTGTTCCCAGCTGTCCTGTTGTCATGACAACACACACACAGGTCATCAGACACCAGGTAACTTTACCGATTTTGTTGTTTCCTGAAACAGATCAGAACCAGCAGCTTCAGTTTAGATGATCCAGAGACAAACATCTGGATGAGTTCAGCTCGTTATTAAGACAACTTCATCAGTCCATCTATGACGTCCCGATTCTGAGAGGCCAAACGGATCAGAGATGCTGGCAAAGAGCCACACACACACACACACACACACACACGAGGGATTAAAAATGTCCTGATTAAAGCGGGTTTTCCCTTTTTAACAGAAACGTCCACTCAGCATGTTTGTTCCCAGCATGCTCTGCTGCTGGAGCTCGTTACTGCTCTGTTAAGTCTCAATTTGTTCCACATCCATGAGGAAAGCTGCAGATCTGTGTGTCAGGAGTGTGTGCTGTTATTTAATTGGCTAAGTGTGTGTGTGTGTGTAAGTTTTATCTGAACAGAGAAAGATGGTGACTTCACCATCTGGAAATCTAGTCTGGCTCTCTGTGAGCGGAGAACTTCTGACCCACGATTCAACTCTTCAACTCTACAAGGAACACGAGGAGAGGGAGGTTAATGGGAGGAGAGGGGGAGGCGGGTGGGAGGAGTGTGGTGTTAAAAGTGCTTGTCATGAGGAGGAGCGCTGTGTCAGACCACTTTGTTCAGCCGTCAACAGGAATCAGGGAAATGCGCGCACGTACGAGACTGAACTCAGACTCCAAAATCTCACGTTAACGTCCTCCAACCCGAGGCTCAGCCTGACCTGCGTTTGGACAATATGGACCATTTTTATAAAGATAAGATCAATGTAAATGTAGAGTTCAGACCAGATTAACAACAAAAATCATCCTAAATGTGATCAGATTGGAATTTTCTGATCTATCAGAGTATCACAATCAGCTGATCAGCAAAACAAAACATCAGTTTTCTGTGAAATCTGTGATCTGTTATGTCACCTGAGAAGAATGAAGGAAAATGTCGTTTTCAACAACGGAGCGAGATTTCACGTTTGATTTACTGGTCCGGTAACGTTCCAACTCTGGGAGGTGATCCCAGATACAAGCAGCAGAAATGAGCATCCTCTGTAGGAAAGCTGGGGGGCTAAACCTTAAGGAGAGGAAAGCCTTCATCAGGGGGAGAGCTGCTGCTCCTCCTCAACAAAAGGAGTCAGTTTCAGGTGGGTCCACTGGGATGTTTCCCAGTCCGGCCTGGGAACCTCTTAGGATCCCGCAGCAGGAGCAGGAGGGCATCGATGGGGAGGCTGAGGTCTGGGGACGTTACCAGAGACCCGACCCGATGGGATGTGGGAAATAGATGTTGGATTTGTTAAAGAGTTCCCAAAATCAATGTTTCAATCAATCAATGTTTATTTATATAGCGCTTTACACAACCCAAAGGGTGACCAAAGTGCTTAACATTATATGGAAAGAGAATAAAAGTAAAAATCAACAATAAAATACTTAAGAATCGCTGTAAAAACATAAAAATCAAAGTCAGATGAAACAATTTAGAACTGCTATAAAAGAAATAAAAATCCGAGCCTTTTAAAAAGTAAATAAAAGCCACTAAAAAATAATAAAAAAAATATTAACATTTTAAGGTGGCAAAATAACTAAATTAGACAAAAACTCCTGCATTTTCAAAAGCCATGCGAAAGAGGTGCGTCTTTAATCCAGACTTAAATAAAGTGACATCAGTAGTAAAATGCCTGTGAGGCTTTATAATTTCCTCCCAGGACCTGGTTCTCGGGGTTTGGGACCAAACAAACATAACTAAGACACTTTCTGACTCATCTTCTTCTCTAAAGGTTGCAGTTTAAAACTTCTCAGATGCAGCCGTTTAAAAACACACCACACTTCTAAAGGTTTCAGACATCTGCAAACTTCTGCTCAGTTATACTTTAATTTACATCCCAGAGAAAATAAATAATGAAAGGAGACATAATGAGTTGTTTTTTAAGTTATAATAGTTTTATGGTCGAAACAAAACACGTTTATGAAGGTCTTCGAACTCAAATCCCTCTCACATGAAGTCATCTATATTCTTGACATTTTCAGTACCTTCCAGAATGAGCCGTTTCAGAGCTCTGTCACTTTAAGGAAACAAGCTGGATCTGGCCACGCCCACCCATCCCATAATTGGCTGCTGAGAAGCTCCGATATCTGGGAGGGGCTTGGAGTAGTGTGGTGGTTCTATTCTCATGTCCCTGTTTGTGATGTCACAAATGAGGAGTTCTTGAAACGGCTCGTTTTAGGCCGATAATTCCTAAAACTTATCAGTGAGAAAACAGTTTTTTCACATTTGGAGCGTTTATAGAGGCAGTAGATCCACATGGCTGCACAAAACTCCCCTTTAAAACAATATCTTTGTGTTTTCTAATGTTTTCACACAAATGAAGGTTAAATTGGTAAATACCCTCTAAATGTGGACGACGTTCAGATAACATTAATTAGTGCTTAATAGGAAACCATTTCTGGGCTCATTTGTTGTATATCTGGATTTTTCCTTATCACCAACTCAAACGCTCCTCGGGTGAAGCCATCAGCTTTGATGACGTCTCCAGCTTAAGACTAAGACGTATTTGTCTCTTCTGTGGCGAGCTCACTCTGATCCATCATGATAAGCTCTCTGAACTCTGATAAGACTTCAGATGAGAAATAATCCAGCAGCAGCACAAACGTTGGATTCAATCTGTTTCTTCTCCTTTATTTTTCCCCTCCACGCGAAGCGAAACTCGTCTCTTATCCCAGAGGAACCTTCTGGCATCTGAACAGTTGAACAGTTTCTGGTTTGGAAGATTGATGGCCCCCACGGCCAATGGAAAACATTCCTGCTCCACCAACAACAAATTATCTTCAAATGAAAAGTGGACAAGCTTACCCCCGGTGCTTTCTCTGGAAACACAGAGATTCCGGTGACCCGGGAAATATTTTGTTTTTCCACACACAGCGAACTGGTGCAAAGGTGGATCTTCTTTTAAATGAACTCCAAACATCCCTCGTAGTTTTTTTCTTTCTGCTGTTTGAAGAACAGCAATAAATTGAATGACATTATACATCACGTATGCTAATCTTACAGTTTTACTTTGGGCTTTAGCTGCTTTTGAATGTATTTTGTGTCCTTTGACTGGAACATTTACTTAGGAATGTTTTTTGTTTGTATATATTATATATCCTATATCTTTGACCTATGAATCATCCATGTATAAAAAAGCTCCTGAACACAATGAATAACCAGAACTAGACAGAAAAAGAGCTACAATGCAGCAAAAGTGCAAAGAAGCTCTGAAGAAGCTTCAGAAAATCTGGAGAACGTTTGATAAAAAGATTTCTAAAACATCTTAATGCAAAATAAAAAGGATTAAAGGATGCATTAAGTTAACTTTTGCACACCAGTGTTTGTGCATAAAAGGCTCGTCTGCTCCTGCTGGTTGTTTCATTTGTGTTCGTTTTGGATCCTCCCATCTGGACGCTTCACTGATAGGAAGAACGTTTCAGCTCAGCTGCAGCTGCTCTAAAATAAATAAAACAAAAAAACAAAATGGACTTGTTCGACTATCTGATCCCTGGTTTGTTATCAGCTTCTAGTCTCTGTTCTACTTAATAAACGACTCGTAAACTTAGAGGAACTCTTCAAGGTTTAAATTCTTCAAAATGAAACAGAATAACTAAAAAGAGGAGCATCAGGATTATGAAGAGAACGTTACTGTTTTGCATGTTGAAGTTGGCTCCGAGCGCGTTTTGTTTGTTCTGGGGTTTGATATCTCTCAGATTAGAGGTTGAGGAGAGGTTATGAACGGGTCACACTCGGGCTACAGCGACTGATGCATCACCGTCCTCTCAACAGATACCAGCAGAGCTGAGAAGTGTCCGTTTCTTTAGCATCTTTGGGTTTTATTCACAATAAACAGTTGTGACATGATCTTCAACCACCTGGTGGAGAACAAACGCTCCCTGTTAACACAGATGGTGGACTATCTGAGATCCTTTCAGCCGAAAAAAATATAAAAACATGTTTTATGGTGGATTTGGAACCACACCTATAACGTACTGCTGACAAATCTACTCAGCAAACATCGTAATTAAATATATTCTTAAAGATAATGAACCATCTGTAGTTCAGAACCAATACATTTTTATTTTGTTTCATAATTTAAAGAAAAATAAACGGATTGCAATTTTCTTGGCTACTTTCAGATTTTCGTAAACGTCGGACCTAGCCGATTCCGATCAAATCCAAGATGGCCACCAGTCTTATCAACATTAGCGAATGCAAATCAAACTATTTTAACAAAACATTCCACAAACAACTGTACCAACTGTATTAAAAATCAGAAAGCAACACATCCAGACTGGTTAAAGGACTGGTCACCATAGAAACCGTGCCCGTCTTCTTTTTGAAATAAGATCAGTCACTCTGAGTTGCACGTGCATGATGAACTTTTCTTTAACCCCCATCGCCTGAATTAGCCACAAAAAAGGAATAAACAAGGAAATGATCAGGTCAGAAGTAGGTCAGTCTCTTCTACGTCACAGAGAAAATTAGCATTCATGGTCCCGCCCACCTTGGCTTGGAACGGGAAGGAGAGAGCAGAGCGTGTCTCGGCTAGCTGAAGGTAACCATTAGCACTTCCACAACGTGGTGGAACACATTCAGGTTTGTGTTATTTGTGGAAATAAAACATCAACGTTGCATTTTTTACTCAAAAAAGAGCGCACAAAGGTAAAATAGTCACGCTGCTGTTAGCCAATCAGAGGTGAGAAGTTTGCACATTATGTGTCTGACTCATGACACTTCTGATACAGGAGCACCGGAGCTTTTATTCCACAGAGAAACAACTCACAAGGCATTCATTTATACACAGCAAATGTATGGAAAAAATTTGTTAATGAGATCTTTAACTTTTGGATTCAGCCTGATTCAATGTTTTTTGTGCCACACAAAAAACTAAAAATGGCTCAAACTCTGTCAGTTTTACAGATGTTAAGCTGGAATTTGACGTGTTAGTAGCTTACACAGACCTAACAGAGCGTGTGATCTTAATCGAACTAAAACACATCACATCATCTTTAAACTCTAGTCTGAAAACGCACTCTTTCAAGCATTTTCCATTAATTAATAAATTAGAGACAGCTGAATCTAAAAAGAGGACAAAACCTGAGTCTGCATACACAGGGAGGTAAATCACACAAAACAAAACAGGTGTGATTATTAGAACACTAACCAGGTGTGCATTGATAAAATAATTATTAACTAAATAATCTCAAAATTAAAAACAAATACAAAAATCCTGATTCAGAACAACAAAAAAAAAGACTCATTTGTGATTCGTTATAATAAAAATGAAATGATTTATGTTTAAATTAGTGGTGGGAAATTAACGTGTTAATTATGATTAATTAATAAACAAAATAATGTGTTTAATGCGCATTAAACCCTTTGGGCCTGAGGGTCCCCCAATTGGGGGATGTTGAAGTTTAGCAGCAAAATACATGTCCTAAATATCAATATTTATTTGGAAATCCCTCTTCATGTGTTTTTGCCTTCATTTCTGTCTCTCAGTTTTGATGTTTCACCTTGAAAAGTTATTGTTTACTACTAGCCCTACCTCTGGTGTCACACTGAACACAGTTTAGACCGAAAACAGTAATTTTCACCAAAAAAAACAGGTTTCAAACTCAAACATCCAGTAGGACTTTTCTCTTTCCTGGTTTGTGTATGTCCGTGTTATGACGAGTCTCATTGGCTGACTGAGCTGTCAATCTCATTTTGGTGAGTAATGCTTGATTCTATTGGCCCTAATGGTCCAAAAGAGGTGTCAATCATCTGAATTGACCAATCAGTCACGGAGATAGAAGGCTGCGTAGTGAAGCTTCTGGAATAGCTCCAGCCTATGCCAGCAGCGTTTTTACGCATGACGCGCAGCAGCAGCTCAAAACAACTTAATTTTCCTGTTTTGAACTGAAATACAATTTAAAAGCATTTTTAAGAAATTAAAAGAGCTCGACTTTACAATAATTATTGTTTGATTCTCTGCCTCATTATTTTTAGTTAAAAAATTGCTTTTGGGGGCAAATTTTTTTTAACGATTAAAATGCGATTCATCACGATTAATTAATTACAAAGCCTCTAATTAATTAGATCAATTTTTTTAATCAAGTCCCGCCCCTAGTTTAAATCCATCCCTGCGGAGAGCCAAATTTAAATCCCAATGCTCCAAACCTGAGTTCACAAAAAAGTAACGGTTTCCATTTTTCTGATTAATAAAAGTTATGAGAGAGATTTCCTGTTTTCTTGTGCTGCATTAGTGTGTTTTTGTGTTGAGGCAGATGTGAAAACGAGGACAGAGGTAGAAGCAGTGATATACAGAGACACAAACACAGATGTTGGCTCGCCATCAGCTCTAACAGACTGCGTGAAGTAAGTTATGTTCAGACAATTCTTCAAAGATACTATCTGTGTCTCCGAGCGGACGGCCGGGGGAACTTCCAAATCTGTCTGTGTATACACTCTCAGCATCGAATGGCTGAGCGGCAACAAATCACCGCCGGGCTCGTAACATCCAGCCAAGTCCGCGCCGACAAAATCTGAAACTGCAGACGTGAGTTAGTACGCATCTGAAAATAGATCCAAACATCTGACCTCCCCGAGACGCTTTGATTTAACTCGCCAAATACCCCAAACCGTGATGCTGAAACAGCCTGGAAAGAACGCCTCATTAATCAGAGTCTTGTAAAATATTACGGTAACTATACGACCCGGTGTTTCTGTGTCATCCGCACTGTGAATATTATTAAAGTCAGGGATTTATGCAGGTGGTATCTGGAGTACGCTCAGGTCGAGGGAAGTTCAAACGCTTTGCTTTTATTTCAACAAAAACAAAGTTATTCTAAACTCACGCAGCCAGATTTAACTTTAGTCTGATAACCAGACTCTAAACACACACTGATGAATAAACATCCTGATATCCACCTGTTTGGCCTTCCTCCTTTAGGCGGTAGGTTTAGACCCTGAACAGATGAGAGGTAAAAGAGCTAAAGCAGGAGAGAAAAGCATGAAAATAACTAATCTACCAAGCAGCAGCAGTGCCACGTAAAAGAAAAATAAAACAAGTAAAAATGTGGATTCAAATAAAGTCAAAATGGAAAAGAAGTTTAAAGAACAGCTTCAAACCTTCAGGAGAACGTTTGATAAAAAAAAGATTTCTAAAACACCTGGAAGCAAAACAGAAAGGATTAAAGGATGCTTCAAGACTTTTGCACACCAGTGTTTGTGAACAGAACCCTCATCTGGTCCTGCTGGTTGTTTCATTCGTTTCCGTTGTGGATCCTCCCATCTGGACGCCTTACTGATATGAAGAAGAACGTTTGAGCTCAGCTGCTCAAGACTAAAGAAAAACCCAAACTGACCAGTTTCTGGTCTCTACTGTATTTAATAAACGACTCATAAGTAATAAACTGTTAGAAAGTAACTCCACAAGGTTTAAATTCTTCAAAATGAAACAGAAAACAAAGAGGAGCAGCATCGGGGTTATGAAGAGAACGTTACTGAAGTTTTGAAGTTGGCTCAGATGCGTTTTTGTTTGAATCTCACAGATTAGAGGTTGAGGAGAGGTTATGAACACACCTGAAGCTTATTTTATTGTTCCTGTTGTCTGATAAAACTAACAGAGAAGAGGATTAATAAACTATTGAGACTTTTATTGAGAAGGATTACATGAAGTTGTGATTTCCTGTGGATGCTGCGACAGAAAGAGACTGATAGCTCCTCCTATCAACAAAACGCTTCATTAGTTATAAGTTTAGTCAGTAAGAACACGCCCAGAACCGTGAGCACATTCTGAGGTGAAATTTCTGTTGTCGACATTTTCCTCAACATTTAATTTTTAATCCTGATACAACCACCTTTGTTTTCTTGAATGGCACGAGTCCCCCGTCTTAGAAAACTGACAATATAATCAAATTAAAATAAAAGAACGGATTAAAGGGATTCTATGCCGTTTTGGCTTGCTTTTAGCGCCCCCTAGTGTCCGTTAGTGAAAGCAAAAGTGAAACGTATCTCCTGGCTGTGCGTTGGTCTTTTTAACACCTTAATCTAACAGCTGAAACGTCTCCTCAGCCTTCATTAGTGTCTACAGGAGCGGTTCATCACTAAATCAAACACATCAGCTGTGTTCATGATCTAAAACATGCAGGAAACATGCTGGAAGCAGACTGCAGCACCATGCATGTCAGCTCCACTTTACTAAGTCCAACAGGGACCGGACCGCCACTCTGAAGTTGCAAATGTGGTATTCTGGCCACAGAGGGCAGTGGGGGTCTGAGTGACATCATTAACCCTGTAAAGGGTCATTTTAGCACAAACTGGCTCAAGAACAGGATTTAAAATATGAAAAGGTTGCATAATGTGGCTTTAATTGGAAGTAAATTAAAAGAAAATAATGTTGGCTGTTAAATTTATTATCAATTCTGTCTGAAATGACAATAAAATCTTCCTCGTGCTGACTAAAAAATATCCAACAGAGTAAATAAGAGCAATAAGTGTCAAGGGAAAAAAAAAATAGTATTTTGTCTCTAGAAAAAGCTGCAGAGATCAAAACAGGCCCAGGTGGTGTCAGCACCAGTGTCCTGGGATTCAGCTTGACCCAGGAGACGACTCTAGCCCCAACATCATCAGACTGTTACTGCCCCACCTTACAGGTGACCCTTTTCACTGTGGAGTTGAGGTGAAGCCACCTTCACATACCTGCATGCAGCATTCTCTGATTTCTCCATCTAATAAGATCCAGCCTGATTTATTATAGGAAACTTCAGAGGACACAAGTGGACTCCTCCACAGACCTGCACACATTTAAAAGTAAACAAGAAACTCCCGATTTGTTTATTTCATGAATAAAATTTTTAATTGTTTCCTTCTATCCTTCTGTAGGACAAACTACTAAAGCAACAATGTCCTCATCTCGTCCTCGTCACCTCCTCATAAGGAGCCAGGTTCAGTGAACCGACACAACATAGTAACAGAGAGGGAGTCGGAGCGGAGGAGATGATGAAACTGAGAACAATGAAACAGACATCAGAGATCTGCTGGTGAGTTCACTGGTTGGTCAACAACCCAAGAAGAAAGGTAAAGAAATTAAACCACAAGAAAAAAGGACGAGATGGCATCAGATCTAAAAGGGTTTTCCATTTTTAATTTAATTATTAATACATTTTAACAGCCGAAGACGCACCAGAACCAGAACCAGAACCGGGCCGTCTGGTTACAGCAGAGGTGAGAAGTACGTGTGAGCTGAGGGTGATTGTGGATTTAAGTCAGCGGTGAGGCCTCCTGCTGCAGAGTGACCACTCAGCGCCGCTCGCCATGATGAAGTACCAGACACATTCCAACACTTTCATAACAAATGGGCTGACAGGGAACGATGACGGCGCACTACGGCTTCAGTCATCAACTTTAATGACAGATTATTTTAGGAGCAGGCTCGTGCTGCGGCAAAGATTTGAAAACAGGAAGTCGCTGATTCTATTTTTTAAATCTGGAGCCGCCACTGAGGAGGAGATGCTCTCCTAACGTCTCCATCTTTTGTTTTCTTTCCATCAGAACTCCCCAGAAAGTCTCAAATCTTCTATTTGTGGTCGAACATGTTGCTCTTGGAGGACGTCGCTTCCGACATCCAGAACGCGATGAGAAAAACAAACACGGTTCTTTCTTATCATAACGAGATGGCTGATCAGAATCGAATGACCTCTGACCCCATTTTTCCCAGCACTGGACAGGTCGTGGTGGGCTGAACCGAACATAATCAATCAGCAGCTAACAGATTAGCATCAAATCACAATATTAACTTACGCTGAACGGTTATTTGAAGGTTAAAACGCCTTATCCATCACTTGATCAACTGAACTTGTTTACAGAAAACTTGATGATTTAATATTTACTCAGGATTTTAAACTAGAACGGTTTATCAGGGATAAAAAAACTATAAAAAGAAGAGAAAATGGAGTTACAGGAAGTGAGTAAATGGAAGCGCTGACCCTCGTTTATTAATAAATCAGCTAGTGTTAATATAAATCTGATGTTCAAGACTAAAATAAGAAACTTAAACGAGTAAAACAGAGAAAACTTCATCTACAAACAGCTCTACCAAACCGACATGGCTCTTTTTTATTAAAAAGGATCTAAATTTACTCAATTAAAGCAGAAATCTGATGAATAGAACCCGTCTAACATCCTGTCGGGGTCTGTCTGGGCTCCCCTTTATTAAACCTGCAGTGTTGAGGTGAGTAATGTGCAACCATAACAACACACAGTGTGAGTTTGAGCTTCCAATATTTAGATGAAAAATGAAAATCACATAAAGCTCACCTCATATCTGCAGCATTACCTGAAAAATGTCTCGTCTTTATTCCTTCTTGCCTCTGATTTGATGTTTTGTAAGGAATCGATTTCTAAAAATACCGTATATTTTACATGACTTGACCCATTTCCCCACCGTCCTATAAAAAGCATGGAGTAAATAAACTCAAAACAAATAAAAAAGGGGGCGGGGGTTGCTCCCTGACTCCTGGTTTGACACAGGAATTTAAGGAAAAGCTTTGGGAAAACAGACTTGGAAAACACTCAATCCAGAGTTTTCTAAAAGTCACTTGTGCTTTTCACCCAAACAAAATCTGAATTATTAAAAGAACACAAACTAAAGGAAAAGCCGGAAGAATGGTGTCACACTGGAGCTCATCTTCATTCTATTATACAGCCCGTCCAAAACAAGAAAGTCTCCACCTGGATTTATCTAAACGAACAGGTAGGAGCCTCCTATTGGATAATTACTGCATGGGCGCTTATCTTTCAGCTACAACAAGTTATTTAACCCAACTGGTGCAATGAGTTGCTTCTCATCTCTTCAACAACCATGTGGAAAGACACATCTGGTGGTCGTGGAAAAGATGTTAGTCTGTGTGAGAAGGGTTACATCGTTGGCATGCATCAAGCAGAGAAAACATCTAAGGAGATGCAGAAACGACTAAAACTGGGTTCATAACTGTCCAACGCATTATTAACAACTGGTGTGATGAGTCCAGATGGATCCTGTTCCAGAGTGATGGGTGCATCAGGGTAAGAAGAGAGGCAGATGATCATCATGCCTAGTGCCTACTGTACAAGCCTGTGGGGGCGGGGCTATGATCTGGGGTTGCTGCAGGTGGTCAGGTCTAGGTTCAGCAACAGGATGTGCTCCAAGAATGAGGTCAGCTGACTACCTGAATCTACTGAATGACCAGGTTATTCCATCTTCCCTGATGGCACGGCCATATTCCAAGATGACAATGCCAGGATTCATGGGGCTCAAATAGTGAAAGAGTGGTTCAGGGAGCATGAGACATCATTTTCACACATGGATTGGCCACCACAGAGTCCAGACCTGAACCCCATTGAGAATCTTTGGGATGTGCTGGAGAAGGCTTTGTGCAGCGGTCAGACTCTACCATGGGCAGCAGTAGCTCAGGAGGTAGAGCAGGTTGTCCAGTAATTGGAAGGTTGCAGGTTCGATCCCGGCTCCGGCCAGAGAATGCTGCTGTGTGTCCTTGGGCAAGACACTTAACCCGCCTTGCCTGCTGGTGGTGGTCGGAGGGACTGGTGGTGCCAGTGCTCGGCAGCCTCGCCTCTGTCAGTGCGCCCCAGGGCAGCTGTAGCTACGTTGTAGCTCATCCCCACCAGCGTGTGAATGGGTGGATGACTGATTGTGTTGTGAAGCGCCTTGGGGGGTTGTAGAACCCTAAGAAGGCGCTATACAAATACAGGCCATTAACCATTTACCATCATCAATGCAAGATCTTGGCGACACATTAATGCAACACTGGATGGAAATAACTCTGGTGACGCTGCAGAAGCTGATCGAAACAATGCTACAGTGAATGTGTGATGTAATCAAAGCTAAAGGAGTATATTACAAGTAAATATTAGAGTGTGACCTTTTTATTGGTGGTGACTTTGTTTTTGACCCGGGCAATGTATCTTACTAAGTTTGGAGACTGGAGAGACTAGAGACTACTGTAGTTACACAAAATTTCTTAAAATTCAGTTGGGATGACACTGAATTGGTAAACAACAGTTATAGGTTTATATAACAGTTATTATTGTATAGCGCCCTCTAGGGTTCTACAGCCCCCCAAAGTGCTTCACAACAAAAATTGGTCGTTCACCCATTCACACGAGGGTGGTGATGAGCTACATCGTAACCACAGCTGTTCTGGTGCACACTGACAGAAGCAAGGCTGCAGAGCACAGGTGCCACCGGTTCCTCTGGTGGGTTAAGTGTCTTGCCCAAGGACACAACAGCAGCATTCTCTGCCAGGACCCGTGATCAATCCCACAACCCTCCGATTTCTGGACAACCTGCTCTACCTCCTGAGCTACTGCTGCCCTGTCATAAGCTTTCTTTTCCAAATGTTCCCACAAAGTGTCTGAATTATTCCCTAATGTGTTTGTAATTTATCCTGATTTCATGTCATCATGTCCAGGTTTTTTGTTTGTTGTTTGATTCTGATCATTTCCATAATGGTTCGTCTTTTTAAGGGATACCGAGGGGGTGGGGGGTCCACCCTTCTCAGGGCGGACCGGACTGGACCGGCTCATGAAAACCAACAAAGACCACGGACCACTGGGAGAGGGAAAATGACACCAGCCCTGCTAATGGAATCATAACAGTGAAAAACATTCATCTGTGTCGCAGCTTTACAATCCAAACAAACACAACTAAGATGTATCATGCTGGTTAATGGGCCAGTCACTGGGATTACTGGTCCATTTTTAATCCTGATTCCTGCCCTCCTGAGAACATTCAGACCAGCGTAACGGAGTTACAGTATCAGAAATCTGAGAAAAACAAAGTCCAGTCAGGTGCTGCATAAAAATGTACAATAAGTTAAAATCTTCAGCTGTTTTTTCTGCTTTTCCTCCTTTATGGGATATTTAAATGTGGCCTTGCTTAGTAGTTCTTCAGGTTTTATGAAGGGTTTTCTTTTTACACTCATGCTCAGAAGAACCTGAGGATAGTTTTCGTTTAAGGCATTCGCCTCTGAAAAATTTCAGATCTTTTTGACAAAAAATATTAAATAAAAAAATGCAACCAAAAAACGCTCAAAACCACGGCTGTTTTAAGATTTTAATCTTCGTACCACCAGATATTAAAGAGCAAGTTTCCTGAGAAACAATGACAGAACAACAAGAATGCATTTTGAGTGTCCTTTGAATTTGGACAGCCATGTCACTTTGCTGTGAGCTTTGCAGTAGCTCAGGAGGTAGAGCGGGTTGTCCAGTAATCGGAAAGTTGCAGGTTCAATCCCGGCTCCCGCCATAGAATGCTGCTGTTGTGTCCTTAGCGAGAAACGTAACCCGCCTTGCCTGCTGGTGGTGGTCAAAAGGGACCAGTGGCGCAAGTGTACGGCAGGCCTCGCCTCTGCAGCGCACCCCAGGGCAGCTGTGGCTACAATGTAGCTCATCATCACCAGTATATAAATGACTGTGTTGTGAAGCGCCTTAGGGGGTTGTAGAACCCTAAGAAGGTGCCATACAAATACAGGCCATTTACCATTTAATCGTCCTTCAAATGCGTACTTGGAAGGATGCAGCCCCTGGATTTGGACACACTCCATTTATTAATAACAACATCGAGGAAAACTATGTGAAACACTTCAGCTGCTATCTGTGAGCAGAAGTTTCGGTTTTGTGTCAAAACAAGTCAAACTCAACAATCCCAAAACAACAAGCTGCCTGAGTTATCGGACACTTTGAATCTGGCAACAGAAAACCTTTGTAGCAGAACGTAGCTGAGCTGGTTGTGATTTACAGGAAACGTTTAAAAGGCTGTCAGGCAGAAATGGGGGTTTTGAATCTCTTAATCACTCAAAAGGTTACATTCACTTTTAGACGGGATTTAGAAAGCAGAAAACGGGCCAACAGCTGGAGAGACAAAGAGACAAAGATCACGGCTGTGGCAGGTTTATGGGATCTGCTGGATTAAAAAAACGTTTCTCACTGTTGCGACCGCGAGCAACACGCTGAGAATACGACACGATAACACACACACACACACACACACACACACTCCTGTAGATATATAGGCTTCAGTGACAGTGCTGGTCAGTGGGAGGATCATGTACCCAGAAGAAGTTAAAGCCTTACCAGGAAATCAGAAACGTATGTCTGCCACCGCGGTGGTCCATCCAACAGGATGATTTAGTTAAAGGCATCATAAATGGCTTCTAATACATCTCTGTTAGCTCGGTTAGCCTTACCCAGCTAGTTCTGATCACAGTTTAAAGAACAACACCAAAGATTTACACTCAAATGATCCAGCACGGCAGATTGTTTTCATGTTTGATCATTTTAGGATTCTGGAGCATTATTCATATACTGTTACCTAAAAACTGGGACAATCTATTAGATTTAAAATATTTACCGCCTAAAAGAGCTGCAGCCACATTTCTAATCTGCCAAACTTACTGGGCTGCAGCCATTTTTGTGTTGGCTAACTGGCTTAACTCCAGAAAGTAATCAGTTGTAGATGTGCAAAGATTTTAATGATGATTTATTACGATTAATCCAGTGGTTCGTGGATAATTTTCAAACAGGACTGACAAAAACAGTTATTGCTAATGACTGTGTGGAGCTTGGGGTTTGAGCTGGGGATGAATCTGAGCCACTCTGACAAGTTTTGGCTTAATATTTATCAAACTGACAAAGACAAAGCCATTTGGTACTCGCTAATAGAGCCCTGGGACTCGGGTCCCACAGGACCAAATGCAAATCTTGTACAAGATGGTGGTCGTAAGGCTGCTGTAGCAGGGATCAGGAAAATGAAAATAAGTTGCAAATCCCTAAATATCAGGTTAGTGTTCTTAAAGTGATGGTGTGTATTTTTTCTGGCGATAGGGGGCAGTACATAAGTAAGACCTTACCAACGGATGGCCATTAGGGTCAAAATTCCCTGGGAGTGCAACTTTCGAATGAGAACTTTGTCAGATCGTTCAACCTCGAGCAAAATGACAAGCACATCAGACTCCCCTTCATCACTGGCAACGAGCGAAGAGGAAACAGTGTAAAACCACAATGTTTATGAATGGTGAAGGTTTTGTAACCGTTATACATTTATGGCAAGCCAAAGGGATTTTAAAACAGCGCGTTCTAAACTCGCATTATGTCCGCCAAAACGCTCGTTCAAGACGCGCGTTTTGGCGGACACAATGCTCGCTTTTAGAACACGCGAGTTGTTGCCCCCTTTGGCATCAAAACGCGCATTTTGGTGGACATAACGCGTTTAGAACGCGCACTTTTTTATCCCTTTGGCTTGCCATATTCTGCCGTAAAACAACACCCAGTCAGTACTTCCATCGCTACCCGATGCACAAAAACTGTATAGCGCCATAAACAGACGTGGGACCCCCCAACACTATCACAGGTATGAAAATGAACTTAATAGATAATACTATAACGCAAAAACTTTACAAAAAAGCATAATTTTAAGGTGTAAAACTTGCGGAATATTGCTTTAAGAGATCATGAGTCTGGTTTAAAGGAAAATATAAATTGTAAAATCAAAAAACACATAATGCTGTTTATCTCTTCTTCCCTGTTGGTCCCATTTCTGCACAAAGAGCCGTGCACATAAAGGATAAGTCAGAATTTGTGGAGTCTGATAACTGTTGGCTGCAACTTAAGGTCGAGGCTTATTTAAGAGACTATAAATGATGCACGGGGCGACCTTTCAACTCTGCTAACCTTTAACAGCAGGGCAGAGTTTCAGAGATTATCTCTCCTCACTCCTCGTGGGTGAAAGCAGTGTGTGTGTGTGTTTAACACAAGTGATTCACAGCTGAGGACACGCTCTCAGAGACTTGGAGCGCACTCAGTCATGCTAAAGCCCCTCAACAGAAAGGTGAAGCCTGTTATTTATCAGCGTTGTGAGGTTTCACTGCAGTAAAAATGTGCAGAGATGCAGACCATCGCAGACAAACTGTATATCAGAGCTACGAATAAAAAATACAACGAGAGAGAGGGGGTAAGAGAATTTAATGTGAATGTGGGTTTTCTTTGATTTTCTACCCATCCGTATAGTTACTGAAGGAGTAGTTCAGTGATTTATGCTCAATGTGCAACAGAGGAGACTTTTTCTGATTTGTGAGAAATAATTTAGGCAGATATTTTATGTAAGGAGTGGAAATCAGGTGTTTGTTCTAGTTTATTCACACAAGTGATTCACTTGCATGTTTTTACATAAAATCAAAGCCACATGCAGCCATTGACATTTATCAGTAATGATGTAGCCTGGTAAGCCATCCTATATTTGTAAATGTATAGTCTGGCCCCACCCAGTTTGGGGCAGAATAAGAGCTGGGCGATATGGCCTAAAATCAATATCACGGTATATTGAGGAGGTCACCTCAATAACGATGAATGGACGATAACTACATGCAAAAACAAAAGTTGTTCACTAGACGGCGCTGTCACGTGTATTATGTTGAGTCATGTTGTCATGTGACTCGAGGTGGTACAGCTTCTTAAAGGGACATGAACTTCACCAACCTACACACATATTTTCATTTTTTTATTACCAAATTTATTGACATGGGAAAATGATATTGATAAAAGTTCGAAATTTTCAATTTATCGCCCAGCCCTAGGCGGAATCTACGATTATCTTTCAAACTGTCTCCACAAGCAATTGGACAGCCCTAGGACCAATCAGAGCAAAAAACAACGTGACGTATTCACCGCTACAGAAATCAGTCAACAAGCTAGTCCGTCAGAGAAGAAGCAAATACATCTTTTTTCAAAATAAATGACTCAAGTACCTCTATCTGCTCATGTCTCAAAGAAAAGCCCTGAATCATAGAAAGTTAATGCCAAAGTCGTTAAACGAGCGCTGTTTCTGAGCTGACGCCACCTTTGTAGTTTTTCTCCGTCGCAGCTAGATTAGCTAACAGCAACGCGACTTCAGAATACGTTAAACATATCTTCTTGGGTAAAAAATGTAATGTTCATGTGTTATCTTCACCAATAACACAAGCCCCAGCGTGTTCCACCATGTTGCGGAGTTGCTAATGGTTAGCTCCTACTAGCCGAGACGCCCTCTGCTTTCTCCTTCCCGTGGGCGGTCCAAAGCCAAGGTGGGCAGGGCCGTGAATGCTAATTTTCACTGTGATGTAGAAGAGACAGAGTTTTTCTCCATCGCAGCTCTAGAGCCTAGCCCGTCTATCAAAGGTAGAGTGTTGTCACTGGCAGGACACAAAACAGTTCGGTCCAATGGTAGACCTGCTGAGGCTACAAAGGGGTGTGGCTAGACCTACCTACAGAGCAAAAGCTTTTTCTACTGCTACGGTTGGTCTAGATTTCTAATGACCCGCCGAGACTTGTGGATTGGTTTGATTTAGTAAAAATAAAGTTATTAACTCTTAACAATTATAAGCAAGTATAACTGGAAAACACCCGTTTCCAGGGTGATGTCACTCAAGAGGAGTAAAGTCTATTTTCTGTATCATCATCTGGTTATTTAAGTATTTTTACAGGGACAAAGGAGCAGCTGCACTTCTTCACTTTAAGCCCACAGCGTCCACTCAGAGTGCCAGGATTGCACTCAGCCTTGGTCTCAGAAGACTTCTTCTGCACCGTTTAATACGACTTCCCAGCTCGATTTATTGTGACGGCTCTCGAGGCAAAGAGGTATAATATGACAAAACACGGCCCCATAACCTCGGGATATTCAACCATCTTTAGAGGTGCTGAGACCCATTTAGCTGCAGGATTGGCAAATATACTGCTCTCCTCCCTTCTCATGTACAGAATTTCAATAAAATGGAGCAATAAATCAGGGTTAAATTCAAACTCGTGAGGTTATCTTTTTACTGTACAGGACTCCGTTTAGTGTAGAAATCTTAAAAAGTGGTCAAGAATGTTCGTCCGTTTCTGCGTGGTTGCTTAGAGAGATATATCACAGTAAAGATTTAGACTCTTTAAAAAATACTGACTTCTTTTTATTGATAGTATAACATCCAAAGACGAAGGAAGTGATGTAATCAACACACTCGTGTTTTATGTTCAACTTTAAAAACAACAATAGAACTTTCACTGGTTGATGTATAGAAACTTTGCTTTAATCGTGTCAGATTCATCACTTAAAGCATCCAGATGGAGGATTAGGATGAGAACCTTCCACTTAATGCTACTACTAGCCAAGACGCCCTCTGCTCTCTCCTTCCCGTGGGTTGTCCCAATCCAAGGGGCGGGGCCACGAATGCAAATTTTTCCTTTGAGATAGAAGAAATGGGCTTTTACTGACCTGATCATTTCCTTTCTGTGACCAACCCTAAACCTAACCCTAAGGGCCGGAATATACTTGCTGTTTAGCAACGCGTACGCGTGTTTAAAATGGCTGCCACGTGAAGCTTGCGTTGATTTGAATCATTGTTACCTCAATATTAATGCAACACGACGCGCCCCAAACGCTGTAATATACGAGCAACCAATAGGTGGAGTTGACAAAACGACACACTCACCATGGTGACTCCGTCTCTGGTTTAGAGGTCTTTCACACCATCTACGATACCGCTGCTGTCTTCTTTTCTGTCATGATCTCAAAATTAACCAGTTACTGATCTCTTTTATTGATGCCACGTCTGTTGTGGTTGTACCCACAAACCCGGTTCTCTATCCAGTCTGAGTACTCTAGTTTGCCCCCTAGTGGAACACTCCAGCACTACATGTAGCAGCGCCATGTAGCAGCAAGTATGTGAACAAAGACGCAGCCTGCTGCCTGCGCCAACGTGAGGTTAAACAGCAAGTATAATCTGGCCCTAACCCTTTTTAGTGGTATATGTGTTTGCCCTGAGATTGGGAAATCATGAGTTCAAATCGACAGTCAGGTCATACCAAAGACTTTTAAAATGGGACCCAATGCCTCCCCGGCTGGCAAGAGAACATTTTGGGATTCCCCTGGAGGAGCTGGCCCAAGTGGCTGAGCCTCTCTGCTTAGGCTGCTGCCCCCACGACCCGAATGGATGGATGGAACTGCAGTGAGACATTAGGGTTGACTGGGCTTATTAAGAGCAGCCAACGACCAGCCAGTCAGATAACCCTGGTCATATTTTGAATTTTATTTCCACAAAACTGAGCAACTTTTTGGTGATATTAATCCTGTTGTTTTCAGCTTGAGAAGAAAAAACGACTCCTGTTGAAGGTCTTGTTGGACAACGTCCAATCTCAAGTGTTTTCCCTCCTCTTCAGGGTTAGTTTTCACTTCGGATTACACTAGGCTGTGTGCTGTGGGACGCATTGATGGAATGTGAATGTCAGCAGTCTCTTTATTTACTGTCCGTATAAACCCATGAGCAGTAATTAACAGCAGGTATCCTCCCAAGCCACAGGGTAATTGACCGTTTCAGAGCGCCTCCATAACCGAGGTGTGTGCGCGTCCGAGCAATAAAACGAGTCAAGAAACCGAAACTGAGGGAAATACGTCTGAGAGTGTATTAAAATCAAGTCCTTTATAGTCTGCACCTCCCCCTCTCCGAAAGCATAAGGGTCAGCGGCGATTGGCTCGCCTGTCAAACCCTCCAGACTTCTTTATGAGGGCATTAACATTCAGGAATATTCATTACCACCAGTAAGTGCTGCGAGATGGACCAAGCTTGTGCCACCATTAAAATGGTCACTCTTAACATTAAAAGTGAGAGGGGATTATTAATGGAAACGTCTTTTCTTTGTGAACAGGGACAGATTTGGAGATTCTGACCAGTCAGATCCTAGAAAACGACGTAACTTCAACCAGAAGGTTCTTTAATTTTATTAATAAGGAGAAATAAACGGCAAGTATGAAGAGAATCTTCAGTCATGTAAGAAATAATAAAGATAAATTGTACATTTCCATTGTGATGACCAAACTTACGTCCCCAAGTTGATATACTTCAGTACATTTTATTAGTTTACATAAAAAATGAACTGTTTGACCTGAACACAACGGTGGATATAAACACTTTCCAAATAATAAGTTTGTGTTGGTTTTCTAGGTTCTTGTAAAGAATTTTTCTGAATTGTCTTGAACAAAAAAGTCTAGATTTACCTCATCCCTGTCAACTTCTTATAATCCAGGTCATGGGGCGGGGGTACAGGAAGCCTCTTCCCAGTGACCTCCAGCAGCTCCACTGGTGGGACCCCAAGGCGTGGAGACGTAGACCCTCCAGCGTGTCCTGGGTCGACCTGGGGGGACTCCTGCAGGCAGGACATGCTCAGAACACCTCACCTGGGAGGAATCCTGGAGGCATCCTGACCAAATGCTCTAACCGCCTGGAAGCAGCAGCTCGACTTCCACCTCTTCGTCCTGTCTTATAAGTTTTAAAATTAAATCATTACAGATAAAACTACAACTGATTATTTTTGAGAGTCAACCCAATTCAAGATGGCTGCCACAGACCGACAGACTTCGAGCTACAATCTTATATCAAACAAAGCAATCTTTTCAAGATTTCCCCAAAGTGGTTTTAAGTGTATGGTGGCCCAGAAGGTTCAATGAAATACCAAAGCCACATCACAATGAAAAAACCAGTAATGAAATAAAACGAGACGACAGCGTCGACTGTAAAGCCCCACAGTCCTGATGTCCCTCCTTTATTTACATTTTTGGCGTAACTAAGATATTCTACCTTCCATTTAGGCATAACTTTAGTTGTATGTCATTTCAGCTTTGTACTTTTTTACATTATTGTTTTATAAATATTTCTGTTTAACTTTTGTATTGTGTTGCAGCTTTGGTATTTCATCAAACCTTTAGAGCCACTGTATAACTGCATTGTTCGTCAACATAAAAGGATCTTTGTTTAAAATCCTGACAAGATTAATCCAAATTTTTCCAAAATTACTGGAAGGAAAAGAATTCAGATGCAGAAATGAGACAGGTAATCCAACTAGAGTGAGAAACCACTTCCCGCTCTCCGTTTCACACGGAGGGAGCATAAAGTTAACGAGATGCTCGTTACAGAGCGTTAATTGGTCTGTACATTTGCTAATTGATTTCTGTTGAATAGGGTTGAGGTAGTAAGTGCTAATGGTTACCTTAATTATTTCTCCTAATTAGCAGTAACAGATGTTACCAGTTGTGTTCAAACTCCTAATTGCTCCCAACAACAACAACAGCACTGATGTAGACCAAAGGTGGCTTCACCATTAGCGCTCCTCTGAGACACACAACCCGCACTGCCACGTTAATGTTAATTACTATGTTAATTAGCATGTTAATTGTTCCCCGTTATGGAAAAAAGATCTTACCCAAAACGCTCTTGTTCTGCAATAAATTGGCTGCTTGCACGGAAATTAATGATGTCATAAACGTCAAAAGACCTAGTTTAAAAAAAAAAGTCTGTTTAACAAGTAAAACAGACAAAAAAACAGCTGTTTCAATGATACGACTGATTCAAAAACGCTGTTTAAATCTGTAATATTCCATGAGTTACACCTAAAAACACGGCTAAATGATACAACACAGTGCTATTTAATCCAATTTGTATTTTAAAAATATAGTATAACTCTTTATAAAACCCAAAGAAAAGCCTGAAGTTAAGATTTTATTTCTACATTAAAAAATAAACTTTAAAATAACTCCAAACATTTCTAGATGTACATGAGCGTTAACATCTAAATCAATGAATATTACCTTTCCTCAAGTACACACACACACGCATACATGCACACACGCGCACACACACACACCCACACGCCAATCAGAACGGCTGTAAAAGGAACGGGAACTCTTTAAACCAAGGATCAGTCTGACACAAGCTAAAGTCTGAAGAGCAACCTGAAAGCTCACAATTATCAGGAATTCGTTTTTATAACAAAAAGGAAACTTCTGGTGTTTAAATGTAATAAAAACGATCAAACTTGTGGAACAGCAGGCTTTTTGTGTCATTTCATACAAGAGTCGGATACGTCTGGCGGCTCGAGCCGTCGTCTTTTGGGCAGACGGAGCCTCTCGGTGTTGAGGAACTGTTCGATTTTGGAAATCTGTGCCCTCAGCGATGACTGCTGGTCGTCCCTCTCCTGGGAACAGGAAGGTTGCCGGTCCAACTCTGACCCAGGACCTACAGCTGAGCAGGGAGTCCTGCTACGCCTGATTTAGAAAAAAAAACAAAACTAGTTATATGAGGAAACGCCATAGCTAACAGGGGCAGCCATGTTGAAGAAATGTAGGTGTACGATCCCCAGAATAGGTCCTAAAATCAAACTATAGGAAATGATGTCATGTATTTTTAAAAGCTCAGTGGCTCTACAGGCATGCAGTTATGAATTTAAACTATTTAAAACATAATCTGGTGTAAAATTAGTCAAAATAATCGTATTTGAGTCTTTGGGCATGAGCTGACATGACTTCTCAGCATCGTGTGTCCCTGGCTGTACTCACTCTGAGCTGGTTGGCTGTGAGACTTTACCGGCAGCGCTGGAGATCGAAAACAACCCTGAAGACATTTTGTCCTGAGGATGACAAAAAACACAAAAACGCTCTGATTGAGCCGTGTTTCAGTGTTCTACTGGCTTGTAGCGATAAACCGGTTGAAGGTTTGGGGATTTTTGTGTGTCTCTTGAGGAAATGCAGCTCTGATAAACAGATGGACATCAGGCAAAACGCACGGGCAAATGATACGTAACAGTATCCAGAGCAGAGCGAGCAGCCAGGCTCAGACTGAACTCTGCGTGACACTCCCAGTGTTCCCAGTCCGCAGACAAAATGAAACGCGTCGGCCGTCACCGCCATTTGTTTAACTATCAGATCAGGGTTTTCTCCCTCAACTGCCAGCACCTGGATTGTGTAAAACACAGAATGACAGCGAAGTGACAAAAGAAAATGCGAGTGAAAAAGAAGGAAATGGTAGCGAGACAAATGATGAAGTGAGAGCAGAGAGGAGAGAGTGGGACAGATAGAGATGGAGTAAGTGGGAGAGGAGAGGTACCCGAGCATCATTAGGTGGATTTTCAACCACAGGTCATTCGTTCTCTGCCTGTCTGGCTGTTTCAGAACGACCATGAGCTCAGCATGGATCAGCTACGTTTCTTCACTCAACGCTGGACGCAACACGCCTCAAAGAGAAAACTTTAAAAACTATTTGCTACGTGTTTGGGCTCCGGAATGGAAAAATACTTCTTAAAGAGAAACCGTGTAAAATTCGCATCACAGGGAAAATTAGTGCTCGTGGCCCCGCCCACGGGTTGGAGAGAGCATCTCAGCTAGTAGAAGCTAACCGTTAGCATTAGTAACTCCACAACATGGTGGAACACACTGGGTCTTGTGTTATTTGTGGAAACAAAACAGCAATGTTGCTTTTTTACCACGGAAAGAAGAGCGAATGAAGGCAGCGGAAGAGTCGTGTTGCTGTTAGCCAATCAGAGGCTAGATGTTCGCATAGCATGAATATTAATGAGTAAGACTCATAATCCTGTCACCCCACCACTCCTCCGACAAACCTCTACCCCTGAAACAGGAGGGCCAGAGCTTCGTTCCACAGAAAACAACTCACAAGGCATTCACTCACAATAGAGACCACAACAGAATGAGTGACAAAATGAGTGACCCTAACCATAACCTTAACACAAAAGGAATGACCTAAAGCATTAGGAATTCACCTCCAGTAGTGACACCAGCCATGCTGTCATGAACTTTAACCTTTACCCTGTGGAGTCCAGTAATATCTAAGATGGACTTCTTGAGGTGTTTTTGGTCATTTCCCTGAACACTGACCTCTGACCTGGAGGTGAAGTCATGGGACATCCAGGTCTTGGAAGACTTGTTGTTGTAATCGAGTCCAGCTTGTTTGGAAATGACCTTTAATCATTCCCAAATGAATGAGCAGTTACCACCTTCTGACTGAGTTAACACACGCCTGTATGCTCCAGACCAGCAGAGATCGGAGCTCAGACTTACTGTTAATTGCCACACCTGGTCAACAGTTAGCAGCACCTGGCTGCTACTTACTCTCTAATCCCAGCTGCAGTAATAAAGGGTTTTATTTTTTTAATAAAGACACTATGCAACATGTGTTTTGCAGCTTTTTCCCTTCAGAAGCACTGACCTTCTCTGCTGTTTCTCTGCAGGTCTCTTCCATCACTTTCCCCCCTTGCTGCTGATTCTTTGAGAAACCTGCAGCCGTGGAGACACTGAAGGTGCTGAACAGGTCCGACGCCTTGGTGATCACCTGGGGAGCTGAGAAAAACATGTACGGTTAAGAATCATCCATGTGCAAAACTTCATAATGTAAGACGCTCCCAGTCAAGCAGCAGGGTCAGAACATGTTGACTGTTACCTTTGTTGTGTTTGTTTTTGGAGAACGTGAGGATTGACCCGAGTGGACGTCCATACAGACGAGTTCCCTGATAAAAAAAAAAACATGCTCCTGTTACTTTTACTAAAGGTGTTTAAAAACTAATTTTGTTTTTATAGAATCTTGTTGGTTCAGATTTGTTTCCTCTAAGGTTTATATGAAACTCACAAAGTGAGTTTGGGAAAAAACAAAAACACTTGCTGAATATAATCAGCCAAAAGTGCACATTTAAATTTATCGTTTTCCTGTTGGTTATGAGCCCATTTTACATCTTTCACATCCAAATACTGAATCTGTGAGTGAGTACGCTATGGATGTTAGAGATGATGAATCTGAATGATGATCTAAATCGGTTTGACCTGACTAAACTCTTGCAGGACGGAGAAGTCGCTGAATGCTTTCCTCTGAGCGGTCCAGTCAAACAGTGACCTGGAGGTCTGAGACGACTCAGCAGAATCAGTGGGTCTCTTCTGCTTTAGGGGTTGATTCTTTGAACTGCCAGGTTCTGATGACTCAGCCTTTTCATGACTTTGTTGATGGGAAAACTTTGGATCAGCATCCTTTTTGGTCACCTCTCCTCCTCCTGAGTCTTTATCAGTTTTTCGTTGCTCCTCCATTGCTGCAGGTTTCTCTGCAGCCTCACAGGTGTTGCTTTCACCTGCGTTTACATCCGACTCACATTCCCTCCTTCCATCTTCATCCTCAGCCACAGACCCGAGCTGCGTGCTTTCCTTCTTCTCTACGGTTTCGTGTCTTTGAGGTTCGGTCATGTCTGTCACTGAAACGCTCTCCTCGCTCACATCAAACCTTTCATCTATTTTCTCCATGGCGACAACAACGTGGAGAGGATCACAACATTCAGACTGAGTTGGGTTTGCTTCGCTCTCCTGGATGTTGCTCTCCTGAGTTTGAGACGTGCATGGACTTGACTCTAGCCCCTCAGCGGGAAAATGACCCGACATTTCCGTGGATGTTTTCTCGTGTTCCAGGTCTGAGTGCTCGGGGTCCTGATGTACGGTTTGAACCTCATCAGGATGTGCAGCTTTAGCATCAGGATCTGACACGCTGCTGACACTTTGGTGTTCATCGTGTTGTTTTCCATCGGCTGTGTGCTCTCTGCCTGGACGGCTGCGGTCTGCATGCATGTCGGTGATTATCTGAAGCAGATTTTCTGAGGAGTTTGACGACTCACAAACAGTCAGAGGCGGCTTGGTGTCCATGAAGTCATTGACCTGCAGAGTGAGGCTCTCCTGAGTCGTATCAGCAGTTTTGAGAGCCGGTATCTGTGTTTCTGGACTTTCTGCTGTCTGTCCTCTCTCTTTCACTCCATCTGTTAATTCTCGCTCTCCTTTATCTCTTATTTCTGTTTCAGGGCGACTGGTCTCCCCTGCAGTGTTTGATGACCCCTCGGCATCTTCGTGCACATCTGTTCCATCCGTTTGTGCCTTGATTCTTTTTGTTTGTATTTCTTCAGCATTTCGTACATCCTTCACTAATTTTTCTTGACATCCATCTTCGCTCTTCTGCTCTGGAACAGTTTCCTCTTGTTTTCTGGTCTTTTGCTTCTCTGTCGTTCTTTGTTTTTTTTCATCTGTGTCTTTTGTCAGTAAATCAGCCGATCCATCCAGAGACCCACACTCAGTTAACACTCTGGATGCAGAGCATATTTCCATCTCGGTGGCTCCTCCAAAGTTATTCGAGAGGCTGAAGGACTTGGGGCTTTCCTGCTTCAGTGTGTTTGGATCATCTGAGATGTGTTGCTGTTGTTGGTGATGATTTAGCGAGTCTTGATCTAAAATAAAATAAAAAAGCAGACTCAGAAAAGTGGTAGTAGTTGTTTTTGATCTGTTATTGAACTTCAAAAGGGGGGAAACAGGCAACAATGAGCTTCAAAAGCAATATGAAGACATTTTGTTAGCAAACAGTGTAAATTATGAATTTTTTAATTAGGAGCAGTAAATATGTTTATCTGGAGTGTTTCCATTCAGCTGACTGACCTCCATTAGCACTGCTGGTGGTTCCTAAATCACTCAGATTGACTGGACAATCAAAAGCAGGCGGCTCAGAGCTGGTGATGGGATCTTCAGCAGCGTCCTTGCCTCGAATGTCCTCCAAGATCGAAGGGAACTGGTTGGTGCAAACATAAAGACTGATAAACCTTTAAAACTTTAGTTAACTCTAGTTTACGGTTTTATTTTCTCCTAGCAAAAACAAATTTACTGAATAACATTCCTAAATTATTAGTTGTTAATGTCTGATGCTCCTACTTTTGAATTCACCCATTTATTGTTTTCAGGGTTATTTTCCCCTCATTTATTAATGAAGATTACAGAAATTAGTGATTTATTTCTCCAGGAAGCTAACTGTTAGCCACTATATTAGCTTGTTTGTAAATGAGAAGATGAGACTCATCCTCAAGGCGTCCCAACTCCTTTATTCTTGTATTGGTTTTATAAAAGTGCATCAGTGCACAGCAACCTAGATTTAGCCTTTTCTAACCAGCAGCTTTCCACTTCCACGTCGTCTTGGTGTTTTTACAATCTGAAAGTTTAATAAATAAGTGTGAAGTGACTCGTTGAGCTCCTGTCGTGTTCGTGTGGACTAGTGTACCTCCTCAGATCTCCTCTGACCCGACAGCTCAGCGTGTTTCTGCTGGAGATCTTCGTAAGCTCCTCTCATCTCTCGCAGGCCTTCCTGCTCACTCTCGAGTTGATCCTGAAACTTTCTCTTCTGTTTATTCAAACAAATCAAAACAGGTGAACTTCCTGCTGAGAGCAACTTGACACGACTCCTCCAAACATCGGGCTTCGTCCCACCTCTTTGTCCCAGCTGCTTCTGGAAGCAGCGTAGCTCTCCGTCAGCCGGACCACCTCGTCTTCCATCGCCTCGCTCTTCTCTCGCACGGCTTCGTGTTCTCGCTTAAGGGCCTGCCGTAAAATTAATTGCCCGTAGGATTTTAATACAATACTAAATTTTTATGAGTTTATTTAACGTGAACAGAAGGTCTTGAACACAGCCAGCAGAGAGAAGACTTCTTGCTAATACAAATCAGTTTGCTTGTGTCATTTTAATAATGATTTTAATAAATTAATGAATGGGGGAATATAAATGAGAGGGTGTGGGGAGAAGAAAGAGAACAATAAACTGGAAGGCCATAAACGGAGCTGTGGAGGGGACTATATTCACAAATGTACATGCTGTGATAAATGACGCCGTGTTCAGCAAATTTTATGAGATGGAACAATGATTGCTGTTTATTTTGTAGATTTTTTATAATTATTGAATTATTTTCCTCCATGGCTGTGGGACTAAAAACACTGATTTAATAATGAAATACACAAAAGTTCAGTCACTCTGGGTTAAAAAGGACATTTAAAAACACTTTCATGCATAAAGATGAAAAGCAGATAAATACTGAATCTTTCTGAAATGACATAAATAAAAGATAATTATAAAATAATCAAATGTTTACACCTTAAATGGAAATTTGTGGTCATTTAAAGTGTTTTTCTGTGTAAACGTTACACATAATTCCTGTCCTACCGTATCTTTCTGAACAGCCTCTATTCAGGGAAATAGAGTTGCATCCTTCAGGAGTGATATGCTAACAGCTAGTAAGGACCAGAGTGTGTTGTTGCCTTTTTTAATCAGCTCCAATCTTTTAAATTCCCCAACAGCTCATGTGAACGTTCTGCTTTAGCGGGAAGTTCTCACTAGCTTCATATATTTAGACATTTGTCATTTGCAAAACAAAGTAACGGCTTAAAAGCTAATTCTCTAAACAGAGGCTGCTCAAAAAGCTATTAAAGGAACACTTGGCAGTTTTGGCTTGCTTTTAGCACCCCCTAGTGTCCATTAGTGAAACCAAAAGTGAAACTTATCTCCTCGCTGTGCGTTGGTCTTTTTAACACCTTAATCTAACAGCTGAAACGTCTCCTCAGCCTTCATTAGTGTCTACAGGAGCGGTTCATCACTAAATCAAACACATCAGCTGTGTTCATGATCTAAAACATGCAGGAAACATGCTGGAAGCTGACTGCAGCACCAGGCATGTCAGCTCCACTTTACTAAGTCCAGCAGGGACCGGACCGCCACTCTGAAGTTGCAAGTGTGGTATTCTGGCCACAGAGGGCGGTGGGGGTCTGAGTGACATCATTAACCCTGTAAAGGGTCATTTTAGCACAAACTGGCTCAAGATCATGATTTAAACATATGAAAAAGTTGCATAGCATGGCTTTAATATTAGGTAAAATAGTCATTGGTTATGACTTACTAAAATAGCACAGGATTTCCTTTAAACATTTAATTTAAAGATGTCATTTTTAGTTAGTTTCTGCTGCATTTATTGATTATTACTTCGGTTTCCACACATTTTTATTTCTACATTTCTGTGATTTTTGGAGTTACAAACATTTACTGTAAATATCTTATTTTTGCTAAAGAACTGTAGCTGATTTAATCAACTGGGTTAACGCACAATATTTAAGCAAAATAATGATGAAAAGAAAAGCATTAATATTACTAATTAAGTTTTTTAAATAACGTTTTCCCTTAAACTGCTCCAATGTATGAAATAATTTAATTCAGATTTTTATACATATTTGATATTTTTCCTCATAAAATTATTTATGAGCTTTTGTGAAACGATGTGAGGGAAACTTTCAAAATAAAACCAGGACTAAATGTGCTCATCACTTTGTTAAAGCAGAATAAATTGAGTTTGACCTGAAACGCTTCAGTTTGGGTTCGTAGCTCCAGTTCAAGTCTCCTCGCTGCTCGTGTCTGATTCAACAACAGCTGCTGGTTCTGCTGCAGAAATCTCATCAGCTCCTGAAAAACACGCAAACACACATGAATACACGACAAGGAATAGATATAAGTGATGTAAGGCCATTTTAAAAAAGTCTGATAAACATTTAAAACGCAGAATGATAAGATTATGCTTCATTTTGATGATTTTTTTAGATGTTTGTGCTCGTTTTTGCTCCTCGATTTTGCTTTTGTGTCAGCTAAACACATTCTGACATCACCTGTATGAGTATGTAAGTATTTCAACAATCCCTCAATACATAAAACATACTGAAATCATGCTTTTAAATTAAGTTAAATAAAATTTGACCAAAATAGCAAGAATTGCTCTAATTTGACCTGTTTATAAACTAATTTTTCATTTGTCTGATTTGAATTTGAACAAAGGTTTTAGATCTTAGTAAACAAGCTTAATAAAATAATGCATTCTGATGTAAATAACTAATTACATGACATCCTTTTACATGCAAGCTCCATGACGTGATGTCACAGCTGGGAGTTGAACCCTGAATGGGGACTGGGATCCCACAGGTCTGCTGGTGGGTGGGTAAAAATGGACCACAGGTCCCATGATTGTCAGTAGGATGGAGACTACAACTGAGGTTCTGATTAAATTGACTGGAAAGTATAAAACTAAAGAAAATGGAAAAGTTTGTTCTTCTGAAAATGAAAGCATCTTAGCATATCTGATCATAAATAAGTCTTATTTATTATATTATGAAAGTATCTGCGGGTGGAGGCGGGTTACAAGCTAATATTGCTGCAGCAGAAACGGATGGCAGGAGCAGGATTAACAGAGTATTCCCACTCAGGGCTCTAAGTGCCCCGTGCAGCAAATTTCCTAGTTTCTCACCTGCTTCTCAAGCCGTTCTGCAGCATGCTCCTCCCTGAGTTTCTTGCTCATTTCAGTTTCCTACAAATACAAAATGATGAACAAAGTCTTGAAAAAGGCACCTCGTATAATGTTTTGGTAACCCGTCTTTCCCGCGTTAGATGGTTTAGCTGTGAGCTGCTGATTATTTACCAGTTTGAGTTTCTGCTGCAGCTCCTGTAAACGCTGCTCCTGCCCTGTTGGATTGTGGGTATTTTTATTTATTGCACATTTCATCGTTTCCTTTATGAGTTTGTAACGGACTCCATCCAGCTCCTGAAAAAAGTCCCACAGAGAAAAGGATTATTCCCTCAGATTACTGAGATTATGGAGCTTTAATTTGTCTAAAAGAAAATATCAACTCTTGTATTTCAGAGTTTTTAACAGTTAAAATAAAACGTGAGCTAAATACAAACCTTCTTGAGTGACACGATAGTTTCTTCTTGTTTACGATTGGCAGAAGTCAGCTTGTTGTTTATTCTCATGGCCTCAACAACTTTAGGAATAACACAGATTAGCTCAGACACCTAGAACCATCAGGGTAGAAAACAGACTAAACAGTAATCAGCTTGTTTTTCACACAGATGCTAAAAGCACTTGTTAAACGTGACCTGACAACACCACACACCGACAGCTAGAAGACAAACAGTAAATTCACAAATCTTTAGTTTTCGCTCTATGAGAAGCAAACCTGATCTTCAGCAGCTCATATTTAGATAAAGCTGCTACCTGAGACGTTATTTAGTCAAGGACTTCCTTTTGTTTTGTTACCATTCTGCTCCAGTTTCTCATGAGCATGCTTGACCACGGCACACGATCTGGAAACAGCACTGAAGCGTTTCTCCGCCTCCCCCAGCTGGTTCAGGTGGGTGTCCTTAGTCCGACTCTGCAAGGCCAGCTTCTGTTCCTGTGGACAAGTCGTGGTCCAAAAAGCAAAAACCTGTGCTATCTTGGCAGAAAAGGTAAAAAGCAACCTGGACTAACTGATAGGGATAGGATTGGAATAATTGAAATGATTTATTTTCCAAATAATCCACTCACGTAAAAGATAAACTAACAGAAGTAACAGGGAGAGTTTTACTGAAAAAAAAATCTGATTTTTTAAGAATAAACCATGCAAATGTGGTTGATAGAAGGGTGTAGAGGGTAATCAGCGCCAGTACATCTATATATTATGTAAATTTATCAGTAGAATATTCAAACCAAACATCAGCGTGACACCATTTAGTTTGGGTGTTTCCAGGTTGCAGCGTGGCTCAACTGGTTTATTTTAAAACAACTAAAACCTTAAAAACAGCAGAATGTCTGAGAGTTATTCTTACATCCAATCACTTTCTGATCAGTTATTGATAATGAAGACAGGCCATGGGGTGGGTTCACTCCCAATCTGCTCTAATGTGACGGTTACTCAAACACCTCCTGACTAGTGCAACTATTTATAGTCACATCTGATAGAACAGGAAGCAGCACAGGTACAGAACGTTCTGCCTGTCCCAAACGTTGCTAAATGACATCATCTACTCTGCATAACTGACCCTGAGTGTTTCATTGTAACAGATGCAGTAGGAGAGAGGAACAACGTTGTAGGAGAGATGAAAAGTGTATTTGCAGTCAGGATGAGGAGAAGTTAACGTCTCCTGCTCTGAACGCAGCAGCTGGGAGGAGAGGGCTGCAGCACGTGGACTGGGCTGCCACTGAGTGCTTCGGGATGAACCCACGGCAATGTGTGAGAAACCAGTGATGCTGCAAGGTTGTCAAAGGGCTGTTGTCCTGTGTAGACTAAAGCCTAATTTATACTTCTCCGTCAGCTCCCCGAGGCAGAGTCACGCACGCATTGACGGAACTGTTTTGCTCTCGAACTTCTCCATCACCTGGAGAGCGCTGCAAAGCCGTTCCCCGCCAGGACAACAGAGGGCGTATCGCTTTTCTGGGGTATCCTGTCATGTATCCGGTCCAAAATAGTTTATACTGTGCTTTTTTGCATTTAAGAGACTTTTTAACACGGACAAACTTGTCCCTCATTCTCCTCCACCTCTTCATGCGCTCGCCACCTCTAACCCACGTTTCCCGTCATTTCCGTCCACAAATAAAAACGCTTGCTGCGCATCTTTATACTCCTCCAGTCACGGGTGAAAAAAACGTTCATATTTTCGGAGTTTTACCGCGAGGTATTCTTCAAGCTGCTCCGTGTTTGCCGCTAGATATCGTTGGCTCTCTTTTTATTTTTTGAGGCGGCGATGGCGGAGCTGGTGACGTATTTAAAGAAGCGGCGTTCTGACCAATCACAAGCTTGCGCTCTCCGTCTCGTTGGACGGATGTTAAGAAGCATGCTGCCATTTCTTCGGTTGAGTGTGTGTGTGGGGGGGGGGGGGGGGGGGGGGGGGGGGGGTGTCGTCAAAAACGAGGTAATGCAGTCACGAGGGAGGAGGAGAACTATGGGGAGAAAAAAGTCTCAATAGATTTGTGTGTGCGTATCTAGATACATACAAATCATTAAATACAAACACACAAATCAACTGGTACACACGGACAAAACTACATTACACACAGATCAGTTTACAAGTACAAAAACCCTTTTAAGACTCTTTTCACGCCTGACTGATTTGTGCGTAGATGGTGCATTCAATGCTGGGTGAAAGCTGGGAAATTTGAATTTTCTTTGGAGTTAGTCTAAACTTGTGTTGAAGTGGCAAACATGTTTTTCTGTGGAAAAATAGAATATCTCACGATCCTGTAGTTACAAAATATTAACCTAAATTTACTTTTTAATAATCTAAAATAGTTTATTTAGACATAAATGTGTTTATGAGCTATGAAAACATAATCAAATGCTTGTAAGAAATGACCACTAGATGGCAGAGTGGTTCCCTGACTGGGAAAACACGCTTCAAACCGGGAGAAGGCACGATAAGATGGAGCAGCTCTGGTGATCTTTCCTCTGAAGTCAAAAGAGAAAGTTGCGACATGCTTTGAACTCGCTGACACGCGGTCACGTGGTTCATGTAGCCCCGAATAGTTCCAAACAGCTCAGCGCTGCCAGTCAGTATGAGCGGCTTCTGGCAGGACTGGATGCTAAAACGACCCTTTTCTCATTTCCACATGGATTTTTTTGGTGATTATTGATCAATAATGTGTATTAATTACTACACTGATTATGTATTTTATCAAAGCAATTCCCTTTGGAGCAGCACGAACATTTATCATTTTTATATGTTAGAGGGCAGCCAGACTGCAAACACAACGTTGAAAACATTTAGGGTACAGTTCATATTTAGCTAAAATACGTATAATTGTATAAAAATAACAGTTTATATAATACACTCATCAACGTAAGGATCTGGGTTAGAATTTGAGCTTTCTGTTCTCTGTATGCTAACATAGGGATGCTTTACTTTTTGTCCTAATAGACTTAAATATGTCAGCGCTAGCTTGCCTTCAGATCTACTTCCTCTAACAAAACATGAGATATTACCGTTTCCAGGATTTAGTCCTGTAATCTTCAGTCAGTCTGTTGTCAGATGGAAAAGGAGCAGAATGACACAGCTGATCTAAATTCATTTAAAACAAGTTTTTAATGACTTGGAGGAAAATATGTGGGTGTAGATGCATCTATAACCCTGCTGATGGTGCTTCCAGCCTAACAACTAGTATAAATAGTAACTGATTAAAATGTTAATTGAAATAAAACTGTTTCTGGTTAAAAAGTATTAGATGACAAAATAAGTGTGCGTCAGCTGTGCAATACCACCTAACCAAACATTTTTCATATATTTATTTATTAAAAGCCATTGGTCACAATAACAGTAAACTGTGAGCAATAGGTTTAATCTGCATAAACATTTTTCAGTCGGGGATCGACACGTTTTACTCTCAAATGCATGAGACCCCATAAAAGAACATCTGCTTCAGTGAGCTCCACAGGCTCCAGACTTCTTCAGGACATGAGGATCCCTCTCTTTCTGACATCAGAACCCAATAAAGACATCAACACTTTCAGCTGGAACCAGGTGTCTGCTACTGCTTTCATGGAGCTCCCAGATGTGGTGGATGTTCTAGAGAGAGAAGCAAGTCTTTTAGAAAGCTGCAGTCTTCATGTCATGATGTGTAACGTAAAATGGAATAGAATAGACTTTACTGATCCCACAGTGGGGAAATTCACTTGTCACAGCAGCACCATCACTCAAAGGATAATTAGAAGAAAGATAAAAACAAGGATACATGTATATACACATAGGCAGTAATCTAGTATTGTAATCTTAGATCACTAAAAAAACACAAATAAAAGATGAAAACAAACTTGGTAACAACACTATGCAGCATACTGTAAGAGACACAGACAACAATGAGAATCCGGTATTGCACAAGTATAGAACACATGAATATTGCATTGGTGTTATTGTGTACCAGGATGATACCAGCACAGCTTCAACTGAGGAGTTATACACTCTTACAGCAGAGGGGATGAAAGATCTACGATAGCGCTCAGTTTTACATCTGGGATGTCTCAGTCTACCTCTGGAGGAGCTGTCCATGACCTCCACAGTGGAGTGCAGTGGATGGGAGGGGTTTCTTAAGATGGAGGTCATCTTCCCCAGCATCCTCCTTTCACACGTCTCCTCAACAGAATCCAGTGGGCAGCCCATAACCAAACTAGCTTTGGTAGCTAGCTTGTTCAGTCTCTTTCTGTCTCGGTCAGAGCTGCCTACACCCCAGCAGACCACAGCAGAATGAATAACAGAGCCAACAACAGAGTGATAAAAGGATTTCAGCAGCTGGGATTTAACTCCGAAGGACCTCAGCCTCCTCATGAGATGGAGGCGGCTTTGGCCCTTCTGATACAGAGCATCTGTGTTGTGGGACCAGTTCAGTTTGCTGTTGGGGTGAACACCCAGGTACTTAAAAGTGTCCACCACCTCAATGTCTGCTCCCTGGATGTTTACTGGTGAGTGAGGAGGAGTGTTTCTCTGGAAGTCAATCACCATTTCCTTTGTTTTACTGGTGTTCAAGCGAAGGTGGTTACGCTTAGGGCTGGGTGATATGGCAAAAATTTCATATCCCGATATAGCTCATTTTATATCCTGATAACGATATACATAACGATATAGCATTGTTTCTTTTAATTAAATTCATAGTTAATATAAAATTTCAAGTGTTTGCACCAACTCACCAAACCCACGTTTCTCGACCGTGTAGATTGGAACCAATGTCTTTGCAGATGTGCTTGGCAACTGCAGTAGTGATCTCCTTCCATCTGCGGGAGCTGTGGTTATATGGTGCATCACGGCTAAACGCCTGTTGCAGCGTCTGTGTCTGGAGTTTGTTATGAGCGCTTACGCTACCACTCGACGCTGCTTTTACGGCTTTTGCTTGTTGACTCTCTCTGTATTCTTTATCGTGGTTCTTGCGCAGCTGATAAAATACATTTGTAGTGTTGGAGTCTGTTGTTGGCACCGGGAACCGGCAAACTTTACAAACAACTGCTTTCTGGTCCGCGTCGGCCTTCCTACACCCAAACCACATCCATACAACAGAAGTTTCCCCTCTTTTAGGTACAAGCTCCTCCGTTTGGGTTGGCAGGTCATCCTGTTGAAAATTACCCTGGTCTGAACCGCGTCCGCTACCGTCCTCCTCCATGTTTGTTCATGCATGGCTAGCGTGGCGCGCCGCGCGTGCATGGACATGCCGTAAGGCATCATGACGTAAAATACTGCCGTAAAACGCTGTATCGTGGTGTAAACGATAGAGCTTCATATTAAACGATAGACATTTTCTATTGTACAGACGAAACATTTCGTCATATCGCACAGCCCTAGTTACGCTCACACCAGTCCACAAAGTCCATGATGACTGACCTGTACTCCTGGTCATCCCCCTCAGACACACAACCGACGATGGCCGAGTCATCAGAGAACTTCTGGAGGTGACAGCTGCTGGTGTTGTAGGTGAAGTTCGAGGTGTAGAAGGTGAAGAGAAAGGGTGAGAGCACTGTACCCTGTGGAGCTCCAGTACTGCACACAACCACCTCAGACGTACAGTTGTGCAGCCTCACGTACTGTGGCCTGTTGGTGAGGTAGTTGGTGATCCATGTGGTCAGATGTTCGTCCACACTAAGCAGCAGATTCATCAGGCTGAGATTAAGAATTACAGCTAAACAGATCTATATGCTGTCTAATGAGGGGCATCGTGGAAATAAAGAGACAAAAACAAAGAAAAACAGCATCTTGCATCACAACAAGCATACCCCCACCAATGCGGTAGCACCAGTACATATGAATGGTTTGTTGGAGGGATTTTTACGTCCCTTATCTTTAATTTTAAAATCAGTGATTCTATAAAAGTTATTACATTCATACAGAATCTTGACATCTGCAGAAAACCTCAGAAAAAGTTGTTACGGTGCTTGCATTAGCATTGGTACGTGATAAATTCCTAATCACTTTAATATTAATTTTATTCTGATAGCCTCCCCATCACCCAGCCAGCTGCAGCACTCCACCAGTCCACTTACCAGCTTTGACTCCATCACAGACCGGATCGGCAGCTTCCATCAACCTGCTCATCGCTCAGCTCACCACTCATGATCAGTCCCTCTGAGAACATGAAGATTAGACATGAATGCAGTAGCAGCAGTGTAACCTGTAAAGCCTGGGACACACCGGAGACACGCGCCGCGTCACGCCCGCGCCGTCATTTTAAAAAGAAACCATTATAGTTAGTGAGAGTGACTACATGGGGAGCACAGCATCGTGTCCCAGAAACGCCGGTCCGCGCAGAGGCGCTGAAGATAGACGCCAGTTCTATCTTAAGCGCTGCGGCGCACCATGGCGCAGCTGTTTACAACATTGTTGAGTACTTTACAACAGACATTACGACGCGGAACGGCTTTACGGCACAAACCCAAACGCCGGCATGAACCCAACCGCCAAATCATGGATGAGGAGCTTTTTATTGTTGAAGTTGAGAAGCATAAGATATTGTACGATCCTAATAGATAGCGTACTTACCATTTTTAATCAATTAGAGTCTCACTAAACACAGCGGCAAGTCTGATCACATATAAACAAAAGAGTCACTTTCCACTTCCTGTTCTCAAGTCCCGTGTGATGTTGTGACTATCACGCGACTTTCCAAGAAGCGTTCAGCGGCGCGACGCCTCCTGTGTGACCATTAAACCGTGGCGCGTCTGTCTCCTGTGTGTCCCAGGCTTCACTGTTTAGTTACTGTTCTACACTTATTTATTTATGCTGAGATTTTGTCATTAATAATTCTTCATTTCTTGTTCTGTCTTGAAGTAAAGATTCTAATCCCAACTTGACCTCAGATGATAAATGAATGAAATTAAACAGATGCAAAGAAACAGTCCTGCAGTAAATACCAATTTTGTGAAGGTTCTAGTTCTGTTGTTCAGACGTCCTGATTCAGCTCTGGTTGCTCTGGAGGACACATCCTGTTACCATGGTGATCCTGAGTGTGTAACATGCTGCAGCAGGTCACTGAAGTCAGCATCATGTGGTTTAACTGAAAAATATGAAATAATTACTCATGTTCATGATCACATTTACTTTACTGATATCACAAATGATGCTGCTGTGTGATTTAAAACTCACATGGCAGTCTCAGAATAAAAAACAGCTGCCCTAGTTCAGATAGTTTAGTAACTCCTCTTTACACACGTCATGAACATTATTGTGTCTCAATAGAATTCACTTTAAACTCAGAAATCTCCAAAGAATTTACAAAACTCTAAACAAATTTAAAACTGCGCTGATGAAGTGAAGAAGCTGAATAGGCCCGTTTAAACACACAAAGACCAGCAGCTAACTAGCTGCAGTTAGCCGGTTAACACAATTAGACATGAATAGAGAATAGTGCTTGTGCTCTGTAAAACCAATAGAATGATTTAGTTGCACCGCCAGACTTACATTTGACTTTGTTCAGATTACATTAAGGGCATGAAAGCTGCTTAGCATTGTGTTTTTGTTAGGTTAGCTTACAGCCTCTTTAAAGTTAAAGTACCAAGTATTCATCACACACTGGTGAAATTACATCTCCGCATTTGACCCATCCCCATGGTGGGGAGCGGTGAGCTGCAGCTGTGGCCGCGCTCGGGAACTATTTGGTGGTTTAGCCCCCCAATCCAACCCCTTAGTGCTGAGTGTCAAGCGAGGAGGCATTGGGTCCCATTTTTTCAAAGTCTTTGGTATGACCCGACCGGGAATCGAACCCTGATCTCCCAGTCCCGGGGCGGACACTCTACCACTAGGCCACCCACCTATTACTGTTTTAAATCATTTAGCAACTTCATTACACAACTCTATTAACATACATGTCAAAGTGAAGTTGGTGTGATTTTGCTGAAAGACAGAAACACTATTCTCTATTCATGTCTATGTTCTCAACAGCTTGAAATGGCTAAAGTAGCTTAGCTTACAGACGTTAGCGCCTGCTAACACAGAAATGAGGACAGTGTCAAGCTGCCAGACCTATAAAGCGTCTGAAATGGTCTACAATAATAGCTGCCGTCTCATAACCGGACTGCAAAGCGTGCAGGTTTAACTTTTACTTACTTCAGAGGAAAGATCACCAGGGCGCCGCGCCATCTTCTCCTGCTTTCTGCCGGTTGAAGCGTGTTTTTCTCAGTCAGAGAACTACTCTGCCATCTAGTGGTCATTTCTTACAACCATTTGACTACGTTTTCATAGCTCATAAACACATTTACATCTAAATAAACTATTTTAGATTATTAAAAAGTAAATTTAGGTTAATATTTTGTAACTACAGGATCATGAGATATTCTTCCACAGAAAAACATGTTTGCCCCTTCAACACAAGTTTAGACTAACTCCAAAGAAAATTCAGATTTCCCAGCTGTCACCCAGCACTGAATGCACCATCTACGCACAAATCAGTCAGGCGTGAAAAGAGTCTCAAAAGGGTTTTTGTACTGTAAACTGATCTGTGTGTAATGTAGTTTTGTCCGTGTGTACCAGTTGATTTGTGTGTTTGTATTTAATGATTTGTATGTGTAGGAGCTGAAGTTACACACAAAAATGTAAACACAAGTTACAAATCAAGAGTTACACATGCATAGATCTATACAAACACACAGATATAGATACACACACACAAATCTAGATACACACACAAATCTAGATACGCACACACAAATCTATTGAGACTTTATTCTCCCCATAGACAACCCTATCAGGGAGTGTGAGTCGGAATGACACATTTTCACTGTCTCACTGCTGTTGCAGTTCTGACTTCAAAGTTTGTTAGGCACCTTGTTGGGGGCCTCAAGCAGTTGTTTCCCTTGCCTGTTGGCATACGGCGCCTCTGGTTAGAACTAAACACGTTTTCACATCAGATTTCCCACAAGTCTCTAGAAACACACAAGTTTGATATTTTTGTCATTAGATGCTTGAACGACACACAAGCACAACTCCAGCTACACGGACCTAGCGCTGAGGAGCATTAGCACACCTTATCCTGACTGCCTACATCCTATGAATGAACCTTTTCCTCTAATATCCACTCAGCATGCCTCGACTCAGTTTGGCTTGCATGGTTCTGAGGCTATTCAGCAACAGGTACCAGGTTGCTGCCCCTTTACCTGCTTCAAAATGGATCCAAGTATACCGAGGCGAACCAAAAACGCGACGTCAAAGACTGTCAGTCACTGATTGGCTAGAGGATGAGGATGAAGTCACTGGTTGCTCCAGAGAGCTCCACCTCACCTACAGCCTTTTCCAGGTCTCTTCTTTTCAGAGTCTGGAATAACACCACAGAATGAGCAGAATGTTCAACATCGCTAGCATGTCCGCGATTGTTGTGTTGCGTCGTGTTATTTTACTGATCACAGTGCATTACTTTTCAAACTCGGGGGCCGCCCTGCTATAACGGACCCACCCACTAGAGCCGTTTCTGAGTTGTAATGGTGTCAGGTTTTGAGAGTGGACTGATCTGAGTTTGCAGGGAGTGGAGCTGTAGCGTGTGAGCAGGCCCAAACGCAGAAGAGCTAGCGTGGGGAGAGGTGAACACGCAGTTTAATCTAGGAAACCCCGTACGAGAGTCGATGAGAAACAAGACTGTAGCGGAGTTTCCGTGAGTAAGAAAAACTGAGTTACTGCTCAGAAGCTGGTCGGCTGGAGAAGCTTGAAAGCTTGGAGCTCTGGACGTGAATCAGAATGAATCGATGACTGAGTAGAGTCCTGAGGAAATGACGTGTCCTCATAGATGAGCGTGATGACGTAGGGCCGCGAAGACCGAACTAGGGCTGTTGGGAAATGGAGTCCTGGGTGTTATGTCTCCGGTTGGAGGAGCGGCGAGGCGTAGGAACCGTGACAAATGGAAACCGCGCTGAAGCGTGTAGAGTTTAGTCGAGCCGTGCTGAGAGGCGGAAAAGGGCCGTAAAACTGCTCTGACCTCCATCTCATACAGGTAAGATACTAACCACTCATAGATACTCCACTTCTAACACTGCCCCGTTAATTATAAACATTAATACAAAAAAGACACTTAATATATCAAGTGAGCTAAACACTAGTTTGTAAAGAGGCTAGCGATTAAACTCTCCTTCAGATATGAGCAGGATCATGAATGAAGTGATTTTGTCTCATCAATAAGCCTGTTGGGTCAGAAAAACACGACTTTAATCATGCTTCTATTCACAGCTTAATGGAAAATAAATAAAGAGTGTGGCATCTTGTCTTTAAAGGTAGTTCTTCCTTAAAGCCCCGGGGTAGACCGGATTGAGAGGAAGTGGGAAAGAGGTTCACCTCAGCTAGAGACGGACTTTTTTAGAGGTTTGAGAATCAACTCGGCTCACGCTTCGGAGCATTTTATTGCTCCTCAAACTGCCGTTATAGTTTGATTGTCTGTATCAAGCTTAGCTCTTTTTTTTTAGCCTTTCTCGTTTTCCTCTCACTCCCTTCCTCTTCGTTCCTCTCTCCAATCACCAAGCTCTCCTCAACTCCCTCTCACTCGGCGGTGTAGGTTAAACTGAGCGAGGACCCGTTATAAAATATTTTAATAGAGATATTTTCTCTGCTGCGCTGGCAGTTCAAAGTGTCACACACTCCCAGCCTGTTACTCCTGATGAGCTCTTCCTCCTTAGCAGCAGTCCCTCATCCTCCTCGTTTAATTCGTCTCACTCCCACCGACCCTCTGTCAACAGTTTGTATAAATGGAAAGTCCCTCCTTACCAGCTCACTTGATTTCTTCTCCAAGTTGTACTTCAGCAACTGTGTAACAAGAGCAAAGGAAACGGAAAGGTTACGACCTTAAAACGGCGGTTTTCTCACCTCTTATTGTGTTTGTTTTGCACCTGAAACACATTAAAACACATTAGAGGAGTCGGAAACGCAGGACTGAACGATCACATGCTGGTTTTTACGTGAAGCTCTCCATTTGAACTCTGGTGATGAACACGAGCAGAAATGTAAATAATGAGGATCTTTATTTGCATTTGGGCGGGACTTATGTAGCTAAACCACACACACACACTGGGTTAGAGTCACCAGTTAAAGGGATTCTATGAAATATGAAAAAGTTGCATCGTATGGCTTTAACCAAACATGTGTTTTTGGTCTGTGGGAGAAAACTGAAGGAGTGCTAACAGACAGGTGTTGAACCTGCAACCTCCTTGCTGCAAGGCACCAGTGCCACCATTTTTTCCAAACAACTAATCCTAAAAACGAAGATAAAGGTTGCGTTCTTGTGCAGCCGCTGATCTTTGGCCTCCTCACAGATTCTCTGTTTGAGCATGAGGATTCATTTAAATCATATTTAATAAAATCAAACACTAGTTTAGATGCAACTGTGTAATAACAGCTGAAGCATCCTCACACATCTGAGGTGTTAAATGAAAGCCCCAGACTGAACAGAAGTGTTTTCTTTTGAACTCTGTAACGTAACCGGGGTGTTTAAAGTGCACTCGAGCACGAGGACAGCTGTATTTCACCTCCACGGCGTCCAGCCTGCAGACAAACCCTCTTCAAGTCGGACATGTCTCTGTTCCTCTGATCAAACGTGACTTTTCTTCACCTACCAGTTTCCTTTGGTGGTTTACTGATGGTATATTTGTTCAAACATTAAATAAATAAGGATAAGCACGGAGCTGATGGAGTAATTGAGGTATCTCAGTACCTGCAGCGACTTCAGCTCCTCCTTCAGGTTGTTAATCTCCTTGTCTTTTAACTCGGCAGTGACCTGGTATTTCCCCTGAAATAGGATATTATTATTGTGAGTGTCAAAAAAAAAGCAATAAATACCGAAACGCAGCAGCGAAGAATCCACTCCGAGGGCCAAGGCCGTACGGCCGACACCGGGAAATTTACTACCCCACTTTAACTTGAACCGAATCAAACCCACGGAGTGTTTTTGGAAACAAAACTCTTCATACCTTCTCCTCCTCGATGTGTTGTAATCTGACCTGAAACTGCAGAGCAGAAAAACGCAGCGTCCAATAAAGTGTCAAGAATCTCGTTCAGTTTAGAAATCAAATAAGACGTAAAACAAACCTGCTTATTAGCTGCAGCGAGGGACTCTGTGTGCTGGTGCGTCATGGTTTCTACGTGCTGCTGTAAGGATTCCTGTTGTGAAAGAGACAGAAACTAATGATAATCTGATAATTCATGGTGTCAGGTTGTGTTAATCTGAAACGTGAAAACCTTCTCCCACTCCAGCTCCTGCTTCTCCACCACCAGCTGACTGATTTCACGTTCAAAGCGAGTTTCTGCATCCTAATCGACAAAAACAACAACTTTTATTAAACCTGCCTCAAAGAGGTGAGAGTTTACTGAGTGAAAGTAAATGAAACGATGGCTCTGAGCGTTTATGACACAAACTGAAGGTTTTCTGCTCACGTCTCTGGACTAACAACGCCCTGAAAGTTGTGCCGCGGCTGCAGACTGCTGTAAGTTTCCCCGGTGCAGTCCAGCGTATCTTTTTGTGGAAGCAGCCAATGAAAGAGGGACATTAGGAGGGAGGTGATATTTGTGGAGCGTCATCCCTATCCTCCCTTCTTCCCTTGGAGAAGGCAGGTAAAAGTCAATAGCTCTCATACACACCGTACTGCTTTTATGAGCACGTGGGAGCTGGCCGACTCACTGAGCTTATTTTATAAGTTCCTATTAAAGTATGCCGCTGCATTAAAAACCAAAAAGGACAGCGCAGAACATAAAGCTGTTATTTTTTTGGACTGGACAGTAATTACTGTCTGAGGACCGCAGAGCTTTATTAAAGCTTGGTGATCCATGGGAACTTTAACCTGTTTTAATTTGAGAAACGTTTATTTAACTTTAATTTATTTAAAAAGTGTCATTTAACGTATTTTATTTAAAGAGTTTCCCACCCAGACGACGTTAAAAATAAAACCAGCATCATTTTAAAAAGATCAAACGCATTTCCGTCATAAATCTTTCTATTGTTAAATTGCTGGTATGAATGGCTGCCTTTTAGTGGGCAATAAAAACGGTGAGATAATAAAAGTATCTGCTGGATGTGAGCACTAAAACGTGATGGCTTTAATAGTTCAGCTGTAAACTTCTTGCGGTTTCTCCTCAAGTTTCTCAGATAAAATCTGAATCTTTTTGGTACAAATGCTCAGATGTTTCTCCTGATCGGGCTAAACGAGTCGAGCTCATCTCACCGTCTGAAGCAGCACTGTGTCAAAAACAAAAAGCTCGGTGGCGTTTGACCTGCTCAGGAATGTCCGGCAGCAGCATCACCACATCCTCTAGCCCCCCCACCACCGCCCTGTAAACAGCCCCGTTTGGCCTGAGGAGGATCAGTTACACCGTCCGATGTTTGTGTCCCGGTTAACACCATAATAACAGTAAAATCAAAATGGCAGCAAACCACCAACATCCCATTTGTGCTCCCGTAAGCTTTAAGTACGCTCGTGTTGAGATTGTTTGCCAGCGGGAAGGAAAAGCTTTATTTCCTTTTGTTTCAGACAAACGTCCTCGGTGGGGAAAGGCTAAATGGTGCATGTGAAGAATATGAACTCCCTTCTTCTTGATGAAATAATGCAGCTCTGTGATAGGACGGGGCTGCATTGTGGAGCATGACGGTTGCAGGTTCAAATCCTGGCAGCAGCTTTTGTGCAAGGAGTAGGCATGTTCTCCCCGTGCATGTAGGGGGTTTCTCCCAGACCAAAGATATGATTCATTATTCTTAAAGGTGTGGTTCACTCGTTTAATCAATACATCTGCTGTGATCTCTAGTAGGAATAAATGCCTTGTAAGTCGTACTCTAGGGAAAAAAAGCACCAGTGCAGCAGTTTCATGAACTAGAAGTGAGCCACATCAGAGTTGAGCTTCAGACACAAGATTTGGAGTTTTATTTCCTGATATTTGGACATCTCTCCTCTGATTGGCTAACAGCAACACGACTCTGGATCCATCTGAATCCGACCCCCAATGGTTGAGACATAAATAAAAACCATTCTAGAATTTTAAATTATTTCATAAAAGCCTTTTGGTGTTTAAAGAAGTCCTTCACTCATATTTTTAATACATCTGCAGAGGGCTCTAGTAGGAATGAATGCCTGGTACTCAGGGGAAAAAAGTTCCGGTGCACCAGTTTCAGCACAAAGAAGACAGTTGGAGGAGAAAGTAGCTTCAGATGGCAGGATCTCTCCTCTGATTGGCTAACAGCAACACGACTCTACCACTGACTCTGTCTGCTCTGCAACGTTGATGTTTTATCTCCACCAATAACACAAGCCTGGAGGAGTTCTGCTGTGTGGTGGAGTTGCTAATGCTAACGGTTAGCTTCTACTAGCCCAGACGTTCTCTGCTGTTTCCTGGACGCTAAACCAACAACAGCCTTCCCCGTCGTGAGTCAAGATGGGTGAGTCCATGAATGTTCAGTGACAGTGTGACGTAGATCTGTCAGGCTTTTCTAATCCTAGAGTTTCAACTAAAGTCTATTTTCTATCAGAAGCTAATGCAGGAGATAGGTGGAGGAGACTATTTTCATGTTCAGCCTGCAGGAAACACTCAGAGTGACCCATTAGAATCAGAAATAATCATTAAAACATGTTTTTTCAGTGAACCACACCTTTAATATACTGCTGATGTTGAAGAGGGTTGGTACATGTAATTGTGTGTCTAAGCTTATGACGTGTTAAACCAGCTTTTCCCAGAATGGACCATTTCTCCGTGGCCATTGCAACATTACTAATTTACATAGGAAAGCAGGTCGGAGACGGCACATTACACACCCCAAGCTGTCTTCAACAACAAGATGAATGAGGTACAGCACTGATCACAGGAGCTAAATTACCCTTCGGATGTGCAGCTCCTCCACGGCCTCGTGCAGATGGGTTTTAAACTCCAGCAGCTGTAATAAGATGTTTCCTCCAGCTTCTGTTCGTCTGTGAGATCCTGACAGAGATGTCTCCTGCTCCGCCACTTCCTCTTCAAACTAAATCAGAAGAAACCAAACTTTTATAAAACCCTAAACTCTGATCGTCAGGGGCTGATGTTTTAGTCATTTCCCTGATTCACTGGTTGAATCATCAAAAAAACCATCAATGACCTGTTTATACTGGGTGTGGTTAAACAGAGTAACCACTAACACATGCAGAATAACCACCCTGTGTTTCCTCAAAATTACAATCCTCTGTAATCCTTCAACCAGAATTTCACGGCCTTTGATGAACGTAGTTTGGAAGAGGAGTCATAACTTACAGCGGTGTGGGAGGAGAGCGTCTCAGAGTCTGGATTAGGATCCATGGAGTCGTTTGAGGGCAGGGTTGTTTCCTCTGAGATTAAAAAACATTTAGTTGAAAAAGGTTAATAGAAAAGGCTTTTTATTGAACAGTAACACTCTGCTTTTTCACCCATTGGTTCATTATTTTATCTTCATCTGCAATTTTTACTCCCAAATGATTTGAGTGGAACGAGCATTAAAGCCTCATGAGGCTTCTCATCACTATAATCTGCCCTAATTCTCCTGAAATGACCATTAGAGGGTTCCTTCCTTTGTTTTTACACCCGGTCCACCCAGAGCGAAGGTAACATGGGGGGAAAATGAACCTGCCCACTGACACTAATAGGGGTCAGAGTAATAACGTCCAGAGGACAAATTGCACTGTCAATGCTTTTTAAATTATCTGGGTTATTTAATTTGACCTGTGGATGTTTCTCTGAAACTGTCTCTTTCACCTCAAGGAAGCGCGTGACGCACACACACACACACACACACACACACACACACACACACACACACAGTGGAAAACATTACTATTTAAGTAGGAGGTCTCCACTAGCCACTGATCTCCTAATAGGAGAGATTTTTTTCTTTTACTCACATCTAAATTGCGCTCGCATCAATCATGTTGGAGAATTAAATGATCCCTGACAGAACGGGATACTAACATAAAAAGAAACCGTGAGCCCCCCCAGGCAAGGAGGAAGGGGATAAATGTGTGTTACAGTTTCAAACGTCTCTGATGATTGTGTGTGCGTGTATGTGTGTGAGAGACTAATGGGCGAGACGTCTTTCTTTGCTTTTCTGTGATCCACTTGACCAGATATTAACCAATATGCCCCAAAAGTGCCGCCATTAAACTGGAACATTCCTTTAAAAGGAGCATAAGGTCTCTGAGTTTTGTTATGCACTGCTCTCAAGGATATGAAATGTAGTACAAGTGAAGTAATACAACTATTTTATGTGAACGTATTACAACACTTTTTTAAAAAAGCTTTTACACTACAAGAAGAAACCTTTCCTGCTACTAATTTCAGCAGTAAAAGTGCAAAACTGTATTTGTAAAATACAAAGTAAAAGTATGCACAGACCACAATATTTAAAAATGAGTATTTTTATTTACTCAGCCATAACTACTTAATACTATCATGACAAGAACAAGGAATACAGACTGGAAAACAGATCCAGTTACATTTGGATCATGAATCTCTTATGTGAGGTGGATGAATCTGTTGGGTTTATTGTTTCCTGTTTTCTGGGTCTGATTAATATTATTTTGCTACCTTAAGTAAAGAGAGTGAGATCTGGCTCACATGGGATATAATGTCTTGATCATGTTTGTTTTATGGGATTAAAGACAATGTGCTGCATCAAAAACATTAGGATGGATAAGTTTGCACACTCCTGCATTAGAATGGCTAAGTTGTAATTGAAATAGGTATGAAAACCAAAAGAATTACTATTTAGTGGGTTAATTCTAATGCCTCCAATTAGAGGTCGAACGATATTGGTTTTTCTATTGCCGATACAGATGCCGATGTGTAGGAGACATCAGCCCATGGCTGATATGTACTGCAAATTTTTATGGGCAGATTGTCTTGGTCAATATCTAGACGTTTTCTACCTTATTTTCAGGCTAAAATGTCACTAATAACATCAGTTGATGCACAATATTTCTGAAGTGGAATCAATTTTTGAACTCTGAATTTAACTAACTGTTAAATCTTAACTTTGTGCACTGTCCAGTGTTAAAGTAAGACACCTAAATAAAGTTAATTTAGAGTATTTATTATGCAGATGGTATTAGTGAACATAAAAATACATTTAAATCTAATTCTGCAACAGCACTGGGCTGCTCGAGGATGTGTCTGACTATCGGCTTTACTAAGAACAAATATCGGCCTGATATATCAGCCGACTGATATATCGGTCTACTGCTACATCCAATGTTGACACTTAAAATTGTATGCTGCTATTTCTGTCAAATTAAATTAGATATCAGGAAAACTTTAGCTGAATACAAGTCATTAAAGAACATGGAAACATGGACTATGGATTTCTAGCCAAGTCCGTTTTAAAGGGCTGCTGCTGGTTTGGCCTTTTATAAGACAAATTCATGACAAAAACATAAAAAGTATTCAGGCATAAGGTTAAAACTGTGTTAGAAACTAATGAGATCTATGGGCTGTATGGTGGAGCAGTTGGTAGAGCTGCTGTACAGCAAAAAGGTTGCAGGTTTGAATCCCAGCTGCAGCTTCTCTGTGTGGAGTTTGCATGTCCTCTCCATGCATGAAAGTTTTCTCTGGAAACTCTGGTTGCTCTTTTCTTTGGGAGAACTAAATAATCAAAAATACCATTATTAAAAACGTACCTGTTACGTTCCTGTGGTTGGTATTTCTAGCCAAAATGTCTGAAAAGACAAAAAAAAGCTTTAATACATTTTTACTTTACAATTAAAAGCCTTAATTATTAATAATGTCTTCTTAATTTTGTGTTTTTAGCCAAATTAGCTAAAATTAGCAATTACCTTAAAATTTCAACTTAGCTAGTACGTTTTAGTGCCACATACGTTGCCTTAATATTTACACATTAAACGTTATAAAGAATTAACAAATTTAGTGTAAATGAGCAAAAAGAATCGACATTATCTGTTTAACCTTTTCACAAATATGTCGCTCAGATTTCAGCTAGCCCCAACAGGCTAAATGCTAACTCACCTAGCTAGTTCGTTTATTTCTTCTGAGCGTGGTGCGGCCGTTGCCGCCACCTAGCGGCCAAACATAAAACCTGCGCCTAAAGCAGCGCAGGTTGCATGATGTGCGTGATCCGGCCTGAGCTCGCTCGGTTGTTCGCGTCTCCCACCGCCGGTTGATCCACCAGAACCATGTCTTCAATAAAAGAAAGAGCAGCAGCCTTAAACCTGGCAGAGAAACTGTGTGCGCGTCCTCAGGGTGAGTTCATTCAAAGACCTCCGTTTCAACACCTGAGCATCGTTGTCAGGTGATTGTTATGTTGATTTTTCTGCGGCCTTTAACAAAAACGCATGTCTAAAAAGCAGAAAAATCAGTACATCATCATCAGCATTGTTCAATATTGAACCAATTCGATTTGAGCTGGGAGAATTTGGTGAAATATGCAGTTTCCTGTCTTATTTACAAGATTGTCAGAGTAAAAGCAGCTGGCAAACCAGAGGAGGGGAGAGGAGGTGGTTCTGGTCCATTCAGGAAAAGTTCTGTGGGTCAGCCTGATTTAAGGCTGCAGACTAGAACTCTATAAGACAACCAGACACCTTCAGGTGGTTCAAATATCAGTTAGAAATTAAATGAATTAGGCCTTCACCATCTGGAACCACCTGTCTCAGGTTTGTTGGGGTTTATGAGGACCCTGCTCTTCTTATTTTCCTGAATAATTTATTATTATTTATTCTTGTCATTAATTATAGTTCTTATTCACTTTAATTCTGTTATATTTCTGGTTTTAGTATGTATGTATGTTACATTTGCAAACGGTTTAGGGTGGTGAGTTTTTCATAAATATACTTTTAGAGTTTGTATTTTATAATTTTATTTTAGAGTGACTTTTAAAATCTGTCCAAGCCTCTGTTGGTGATTCTGGTACATTGACGTGCATCTGACGGTCATTAATGTGCGTCGTTCTTGTGAAACTAAACTTGGGAACCTAAAATGTGACTAAATCCAGCAAACATGACCCAGATCCTGTTCTTGTTGCTGATAATGGACACATTTATTTACAAGAAACTAGAAAAAAAACACCCGTTTGATCCTATTAAATACATTTTAAAATTCTTAACAAAAAATCTAATTTTTTGGCTCATGTTCTGAAAGGTTTGGACCCAAACCTCAACCTGAAGGTTTGTGCAGCTCCTGCAGGAGCCACCAAGCCCGTTCAGTCGTCCTCCATATGGAGCCGCCTCATCTCCCATCTCAGGTCCAAAGTGACGGTGAAACGCAGATTAGTCCACCTCAAGTCACACAACGAGTGTTTCCTGGGCTCCGAGGCCGTGGATGTGCTGGAGGAACACATTACCAACGCCGAAGGCTTCGAGGGTAGGTTCTGAGTTTTAAAGGTTTATTTTGGTATCTGATTGTTTCTGTTCAGTCCTGCTGATTGAAAGGATGCACTGATAAGGGCAGATTGATCTGGAGGAGTTGGAGACGTCTCTCATGTTCCTGCAGCAGCACTGAGATGCTTCATAGATTAAAATCAGGTCCACTTTTATATTTTTTACAATAAAAATTAACAATTTCAAACTATTTTAAAAAAGATTTTGCATCTAACTTTAAAAAACACTCTTATATAAATATCAGCCACACAGCAGCTCTAGGATCCTCTGACAGTAGAATACACCCCCCCATAGACAGGAGATAATGTGAGCTAAAGCCAAATCACCAGATAAAGGGACATTTCTCCTCGTCTTTGATGCCTGTAAAGTCTGACCTCTCCTGTTTTATGGAAGGAGCGAGTGTGTCGCGGGACAAAGTGGTGTGTGTGTGCCAGGCCCTGCTGGAGTGTAACGTGTTCCAGGCGGTGGGAACCAAAGTGTTTGGCAAAAACAAGCATCCGGACATATTTCAGGATAATAAGAGTGCTCTCTACAGGTCAGAAATGTGCATTAATAAGATGAGCTAATATCCGCTGTCATGGTGACGCGTTGTTTTTACACAGGTTTGTAGGTTTGCTCACGCCTTCAGTCGACGAGTTGGAAAGAGGCTTGCTTGTGAACGGGATCCAGGAATTCTTCTGGAGCGCTTTTTCTGACAGGTACTTAATAATAATTATTAAATCCAGCCCTTATGTCTTTATTATCTGCATCCGAGGATTAGGATTTTTCTCTTAAAGACCTTTGATCTTCACGTTTACCTTTGTTTTTTCAAAGATTTCATGTTGACATGAATCATAACTAGTAATATTATATTTTCCTCCACTTGAAGATTTGCAGGAATCTTTTTTTTTTTCGCTACCAGCTCTTTGGGAATAAACTTGTTTAATAATTTAACAGACACTTTAATCCAAAGCAGCTTAAAACCATACTTTGCAACTTTTTCATATTTTAAATCATGTTCTTGAGCCAGTTTGTGCTAAAATGACCCTTTACAGGGTTAATGATGTCACTCAGACCCCCACCGCCCTCTGCGGCCAGAATACCACACTTGCAACTTCAGAGTGGCGGTCCGGTCCCTGTTGGACTTAGTAAAGTGGAGCTGACATGCCTGGTGCTGCAGTCTGCTTCCAGCATGTTTCCTGCATGTTTTAGATCATGAACACAGCTGATGTGTTTGATTTAGTGATGAACCGCTCCTGTAGACACTAATGAAGGCTGAGGAGACATTTCAGCAAACATCAAAATGCTAGAAATAAAGAAAAGAAAACGACTGAGGGCTTTTATAGTTGATGCGTTCACTAACTGGAGTTTCTGAAGACTATGAACGTGCTTCGTCTCTCAGCTGTTTTGTGTCTCAGGCAGGAAAAGCAGACCTGTTCCTCTGAGTCTCAGGTGGACACGTCCATCCCTGTCCCGATGAAGACCAGCCAGCTCGAGGCTCGCTTCACTGCTAATCTGACGCTGGAGCCTGCAGCTGGCAGGGTCCAGACACACTCCGTTTTACCACAGTCAGGTACGCCTCAGAGAGCTTCAGATGGGTCTTTTCTACCTGAAGATGTTGCTTTAAAAAAATCAGATGAATGAAACTCGGATTCTGAGAAATTGACGCTTTTGTAGGCCATGGTGTGCAATGATATGATGCAATCACGTATTACAAAAGTCACCTGGAGTTGAGTTCTCCCAGAGTCTCATTAATGCAGGAATCTCAAACGTTCAGCTGTTTTGATGCATTTTGTTTTTGTTGTAACAAAACCTTCAGGACCCAGAGGGGTCCACTCCTAGAATTACCCAGAATTCCCTGCAGCATGGCTACAGAGCATGATTTGTGTCTGTTTTTCCTTCTCAGTGGTGGATGAAGTGTGGCAGGAGCAGACTCTCCTCAGGCTGTTAAACATCATAGAGCTCCCCCTGCTGGAAGGAGTGCTCCAGTGCAGCCAGACCTCTTCCTCTCCTCCTCCTCCTCCTCCTCCAGCCAGCCTGGTGGCTCATGGAGACCCAGACCTGATCTACAGCAGCAACCACCTGGACAGACAGATCCTCCAGGCCTTCAGGAGCTCCCAGTGGGTTTGAGAACTGGAACCTGTGGCGACAGCATGGATCCCAGCTGATTTACCAAACAGGCTAATGAGCTTTTCTTGTAAATGGTTTGTGTTTATTTGTCGTTCTCAGGGAGGATGAGTGGCTCTGTGCAGCTCTGGACTGTTTGGACTTCCTTCCTGACCAGCCGGTGGTGGAGCTGAGCAGAGAACTTCATTTCTGCTTCCTTCAAGAAAAGGAGAGCTGCGAACCAGCAGGTGGAGGTAAGTCCTTCTGTCAGAAGAGTCGTGGCCTCATTCTAAAAGCATAGCTGTGATGCTTTTTACATTAAAGACATCAAAATCAATGCATTTGAGTAAAGCACCCCCTTGTCGTGTTGTCGTTGAAGGTCCCAGCAGTGAGGAGCAGACGGATCTCTCTCAGAGCGACTCGGCCCGCTGCAAGCTGCTGCTCTACGAGACTCTGGTGAAACACTACAGCAAAACAAGCAGGCCTCCACTGCTGCCGCAGCCCATGGCTGACATCTACACGGCCATCTCCGACCTGCTGGGTATAGAAGCATCAGACCAAGGCGGTTCTCATGGAGACGAAGTCACAACCGGTTGTTTTCCTCTTTTTATTCACAGTGAACGCCAGGCCGGATGAGGCTCTGGAGGCTCTGCAGCTGTGTCTGAAGTTGCTGCCTCGAAGCAGCAGAGAGGAGATGCGGAGGCTGCTCACGTTTATGTCTTTGGCTGCTGATCCTCAAGGAATAAAAGTGGACCTGGAGGTGAGAGCTGCTGGTTCCAGCTGGAGGTTCCTCAGGGTTTTAGTGATGTGACGCTCAGGTGTGCTGTTGTAGGTGGAGAACAGGCTGGCGGTGAAGAAGTCGTTCTCCAGAGCGATTTTACACAGCAAGAGCTTCCCAAAGGAGAGGGAGGATCTTCTGCTGGTTTTCATGTTGAGCAACATCAGAGAGATCTTTAAGGTAACAGAGTGATGTCGGAATCTTGCTCTCTGGAACAGTGCTGCGAAAACTTCCTCCAGGTACTTTTATCACCTCCAGAACATCCTTCTGTCCAACACATTTACAAAAATCTGTTAGTGATCAACTTGGAGCAGCCACATCAGGACAGTGATGCAGATGGCTGAAAGCTCCTATATGAGAGAAGGAAGCAAAAATATTTAGTTAAGCACATATTTGGTGTTTGTGTGAGTACATCCTCACTAGAAGACTTGGAAACTCAACTTGGAAGTGCTTGAAAGGTGCTTGAATTTGACTTTGACTATAATGAAATGTGTGATAAGATGCACTGCCTGGCCAAAAAAAGGTCACATACTCAGACACTGTAATATTTAGTTGGACCGCCTTTAGCTTTGATTACGGCACATATTCACTGTAGCATTGTTTCGATCAGCTTCTGCAACGTCACCAGATTTATTTCCATCCAGTGTTGCATTAATGTGTCACCAAGGTCTTGCATTGATGATGGTAGAGTCTGACCGCTGCACAAAGCCTTCTCCAGCACATCCCAGAGATTCTCAATGGGGTTCAGGTCTGGACTCTGTGGTGGCCAATCCATGTGTGAAAATGATGTCTCCTGCTCCCTGAACCACTCTTTCACTATTTGAGCCGATGAATCCTGGCATTGTCACCTTGGAATATGGCCGTGCCATCAGGGAAGATGGAATAACCTGGTCATTCAGGATATTCAGGTAGTCAGCTGACCTCATTCTTGGAGCACATCCTGTTGCTGAACCTAGACCTGACCACCTGCAGCAACCCAGATCATAGCCCCGCCCCCACAGGCTTGTACAGTAGGCACTAGGCATGATGGGTGCATCACTTCATCTGCCTCTCTTCTTACCCTGATGCACCCATCACTCTGGAACAGGGTCCATCTGGACTCATCACACCAGTTTTTAATAATCGTTGGACAGTTCTGAACCCAGTTTTAGTCGTTTCTGCATCTCCTTAGATGTTTTCTCTGCTTGATGCATGCCAATGATGTGACCCTTCTCACACAGACTAACATCTGTTCCACCACCACCAGATGTGTCTTTCCACATGATTGTTGAAGACATGAGAATCAGCTCATTGCACCAGTTGGGTTAAATAACTTGTTGCAGCTGAAAGATAAGCGCCCATGCAGTAATTATCCAATAGGAGGCTCCTACCTGTTTGCTTAGTTAAATCCAGGTGGTGTTAGGTCTAATTCACTGGTCAAATCTCTATTTTCCCCCCAGATTCCAGGATCTCTTCACAAAAGAGTGAGTGAGAAACTGGCCGAACTTGCTGAGGGTGAACAGCCTGATGTGACGGGTAAAGTGAGACGACCTGATGTTATGGCAACTTGTATATAGATGGAAAAAAAGTTATTAGATACCTCCATATATGCTGACATACTTTTGTTTGATTTCTGCAAACAAGTTCCTGCATCAGGCTTTAAATTCTTAGTTTTCGTCATATTTCAGCAGTTTTTTGGAATTGGTGAAAGAGTGACTGTATTTATTTTTTAAAAAGCATAAATTATCATCTCACTAGATATTTCTTCTAGTTATTCCGAAGATGTTTAGTCAACATTTTGATTACTTTCTCTCTGACGCTTCTGAGTGGATCAGAACTGGACTTTTTCATCATCTCCACTAACAAACTCCTCTCTGTCCATCAGGTCCTCCTCTCAGTCGTCAGGCCTCCAGCAGGACCGACTCTGACTCTTCAAAAACCACGAATCAGGAACTGTGGGGACTCCTAAACAACATCCATATGGACACCAAGAGATCATCCAAGGAGAGAAAGAGCCTCCTCAGACGTTTTTATGGAGCTCACCCTGTGATATTTAACCAGTACTTCGGAGACTCTGCTGCCACCCAGCTGTAGCTTCATCAGTTGTTTCATGGTTTGCTTCATTCATGAAATTTAAAATAAAGAATTAATTTTGTGGCTGGTGAAAAAAATTCTTGTCGGGGTTTTGAGTAAAAAGATTTCCCTTCTTAGTCCATTATAAGGATTCAAGTGAACGATTGGAAAATGACTAGAATTCCAAATGACTATAACTCCACAACAAACATTTATTTCCCTTCTCCAATTAAAATGTTTCACAGATAGTCAACTTTTTAATAAATTAAACTAAAGAATTTGGATGAATGAATGCATATTGCAGTATTAAAAAGCCACAACATAACATCTGGATTACAGATGAGCCACTTTGTGGTCATAATGAAAGTGTTTGACTGAATTCTACCAGCTAAATATTTAAAGATTCACTCAGAGACGATTCAGCATATATAGATGCATCTATAAACATGTCTGAAATACAGATTACTTTTATTAATATAAAATATCAGAGAAACCATTATACTATTATAACAATCTGATTTAAATGGGTCTTTTTGAAATGATGTAAACGTGTTTTAGGAGAAATTCACAGAGCCTGGCTCATTCTGAAGTTCAGAATCTGAACACAGACATAGTGGCCGGCCGCCATCTTAGTTGGGTCTCCATTCGCCCCCAGTGCATTAATATCTGCTGAGGATGCTTACACAGCTAAAACAACACATTTTATCAAGCTTTTTCACAAAATCAGACACGTGGTATGGCATAATTCAAATATAAATATAATTAAACAAAATAAATAAAATTATAAAATCCCATCAGGTAGGCTAGAAAAGTCAATAGTAATCCCACGTGATCTGTTTCCAATAGTACGCCGGTTGTTGCAACCGTAGGCTGCACAGAAATGGGCATAGCTGCTCACTCTGCAGTGAGGAGACCCATCCAATATGGCGGCGAGGGTTAGCTTTGTTTATTTCTGTGGTGGACTCACGGCGCATGTGTGAACGTCCGTGCGTACAGAGGCTCGGCTGTCACGTGACTTTAGCCCCACCCCACCCAGGAAGTGGCTGTTGCTAATTAGCGGCGCTACAGAACGGTGGAGGAATCGGGCTGCCGCGTGAACAAAGCCGAGTTTCTGAGGAGGAATCAACTCCTCTGGTTGTCCTGGAGACGCGGTCCGGTCCTGTGGGAGCTGTAAATGAACCCGGGGCAGAGAGAACGGCGCTGAGTGGGACTTCTGAAGGAGAAGCTGTGTCATACGGCTTTGATGTTGTCGGGCTGCTAACGTTAAAAGAGTTCCACCGATAAGAAATCTGTTTCCTCCGACCTAAAGGTTAGTCCCGTGGCTGATTTTAATAACCAGACACAAACACGTTTCGTCTGTAATGTTTCTGTTTGTTTTCATCACTTCTGCATCGCACAGACTCCTCCCCTCCCCTACCCTGTAGGTGATGTCATCATCTAAACCTCTCAAAACAAACCTTCACATCTTCATCAGTTCTGTTCAGTGGCTCTAAACTATAAAACTGGACAGTCGCACGTGCATATTTCAGCTTATTTGTATTCCCTGGCCTAAAGAACACAGAGATGTGTAAAGGTTTTAAAATAACTGCAGAAGGAAGCTTGAATCATTTGTGTCACTCATTGTTCTGCAGATTCCACCATGCCAAAGGAGGCAGACCACTTTGAGGATGGAGGAGACAAGGAGGTGAAGGATGCTTCTGAGGAGACCGTGAGAAAACGGGCCCGTGCAAACACTCCAAGCCCTCACAGAGGGAGTACTCCCCAGGGTGAGGCAAGGAGCGCTTTCACTCCTAAAATCATGTTAATGTAGCAGCATGCATGTGCAATTTTAGCTGATTTCACGAAGTTCTCTATTATAACTAATGTTATATATCCTCCTAATGAGATCTTTATCAATCTTTGGTCATCATTCCTTTAGACACTTTTGCTGTTACAGTTGCAAGAAAAAGTATGTGGAATTATATGGATTTTTGCACAAATTGGTCATAAAATGTGATCTGATCTTCATCTAAGTCACAACAATAGGCGATCACAGTCTGCTTAAACTCACAAATAATTATATGTGTTTCCATGTTTTTACTGAACACACCATGTAAACATTCACTGTGCAGAAATCCATATGATTCCGAAGGGTTCATATACTTTTTCTTGCAACTGTATATTGTTCTTGGCTTAATTCAGATATACTTCTGTAAAAACAAGGTCTTTGAGCAACTAATTTATTTTTCTTTAGCCTCCAAGGAGCCAAGCATTTTAGTAGTGTGTTAGAATAAATAAGAGCAATAGTTTTACAGGATTTCTAAAAGTGTTTCAAAGTGGCTGCTTAAAAAATCTGTCCAGGTTTATTATTTAATGCTTGCTTCCTTTTATCATTATGAATGAATGAAAAGCAGGAAAGTTAATAAAAATAAATACAGAATCTGAAAGAGATGTCCTTTGAAAGTAGAACATATTGAGCCTTCTGTTAAGACTTGTTTTTTGAAAACATCTTGTTATTTTCTGTCTGTGGAATTATGTTATCTCTGATATTTTTTTCCAGAGTAGAAATTATTATACACTAGAACCAAATATGAAACTGATGATTAAGAAGTTGATTCCCAGAGGAAAGCTCTTATAAGAAAGCCTGGAAAATGAGAGTAAAAACACTTTAAAAAATGAAAAGGAAGTCTGGCTTCTTGGAGACACAATTTGCTGAAATTGAAAACATGCCCTCAGATTGTCCAGGCGCAGATGCTGTTGCCATGGTTACCTCGCTGGATGACTCGTTGCTGTTGTTTCGCTGGTCTATTTTAGGGGTCAAACAAGGTGGGACATAAACAGGAGGCCGGTTTTGAAGCAGTTCTTAAAGGTGTGGTTCACTGAAAAAACAAATTATAATTGTTATTTCTGATTCTAATGGGTCACTCTGAGTGTTTCATGCAGGCTGAGCATGAAAATAGTCTCCTCCACCTACCTCCTGCATTAGCTTCTGATAGAAAATAGAGGGTGAAACTCTAGGATTAGAAAATCCTGAAAGCGCTACGTCACACTGTCACTTAAAGGGTGAGTAACACCATGGGCGGAGACTTATTCCAAGCAGACTTCCTGTTAGAAAAATACCTGCAAAAAAGGCGTCACCTGGAGGACCGAGAGAGCAGCACTGAGGCAGTGATTGACAGCACCGCCCTCAACCACCCCACGTGGGCCCTCGGAGTTTCCCAGTCGGAAAAATTTGTCATTTACAAGTGCCCGCATGCACTCACACGTGTGCAGGGGTGCACAAACAAGCAAACCTACCGCTCAGGAGAAGAGCAGCAGACTCCGAAGCACCAGCAGGCTGGAGGATTTCCTGTCCACCGCGATCACCAGAAAAAAAAGGGGAGGAGGAGTTTTTTTTTCATGAGGCGAGCGGCTCCGAGACCTAACGTGTCTTAATCAGCAGGTGAGTGGTTGAGCCAGGTGGAGGTGCAGCCGACTCAGCTGGAGTCCAGTGCAGCACAGCCACGTCGTAGTAAGGTGGAGAAAACGTCACGCTGCAGCGCTACAGCAATCAGCTGGGGCTGATTCTAAATCAGTGTGGAGCAGAGTTTTAACCTGAAGATGGAGATAGAATTATGGTTTTTGCCTGTAATATTAAATTTTAAGTTAGTTGCACTAAACCGCCAAAATAATGATTACACATGTCTACAGCACTGTTAGACATTCATCTATACAGGTTATCAGCAAAAAAAAGTTGATTTAGGTGTTACTCGCTCTTTAAAGCGAAACTTTGCAGTTTTGGCTTGTTTTTTTAGCACCCCCTAGTGTCCGTTTTAATTCATTGTCGTAAAAACTAAACAGAAACTCTACTCCTCGCTGTGCGTTGGTCTTTTTAACACCTTAATCTAACAGCTGAAATGCCTCCTCAGCCTTCATTAGTGTCTACAGGAGCGGTTCATCACTAAATCAAACAAATCAGCTGATCTAAAACATGCAGGAAACATGTCTCTCAGCTCTCACGATTCAGAAAACTCCTGATGTTGACTCTTGTTTGACTCCTATTATGGTTGGATGTCTTTTTATTTTTTTAACTTCATCAGATAAAAGTTTTCTTTGTTTCTTCTGAGGCTTAACGGGCAAAATGCTTTTTGATTTTTTTAAAAGACCAAATCTTGTGATGGATTTCTTTCTCTTTTCAGTTTTTTCAAACCTGATGTGTAATTATGTTGTGATAAATCCATTTTGTGCTCTCAAAGCCAGCCCACCCAGGTTTGTCTCTGTGGAGGAGCTGATGGAGACGGCTAAAGGAGTCACCAACATGGCTTTAGCTCATGAAATCGTGGTCAACCAGGCCTTTCAGGTCAAACCCGCAGAGCTTCCTGAAGGAAGGTCAGGATTTGATTTGGACTGAAGTGACTGGCCTTTGAATATTTACCTTTCAGAGAGTTCTATAATGCCTCAGAATTATTCTTTTTTGGTTCAGTTTGGAGCGCAAAGTGAAGGAGATCATGCACAAAGCCTTCTGGGATTGTTTGGAGGCTCAGCTGAAGGAGGAGCCACCATTGTACGGACATGCCATCAAACTTCTGGGGGAGATTAAAGAGGTGAGCTTGGATACAGAACAGTAGGAATATCATTTTTATGGCCGAGAAAAGTGTACACCTTTGATAATCTGATTAAATTAGATTTTGAAGTAAAACCATTTTAACAGATGACTCATCCAGGATGCTCCTCTCCCCTCCCAGAGCAGCTTTAATACTGGAAAAGGTGGGAGCTGATGTGGCGTCTGTTACTCTGTTTGTTCCCTCTCATCCAGGCGCTGCTGTCATTCTTGCTGCCGGGCCACGGTCGCCTGCGTTCGCGGATCGAGGAGGTTCTGGATTTACCGCTCATCCAGCAGCAGGCTGAAAACGGAGCTCTGGACATTGCTCAGTTGTCCCAGTTCATCGTTGGAATGATGGGCTCTCTGTGCGCCCCCTGCAGAGACGAGGACATCAACAAGCTGAAGGAGATCACTGACATCGTGCCTCTGTTGAAGTGAGCCATGTGATGAGAGAGAGAGAATATCATTCCCTCTGCACGCTCCAGGCTTTAGTTTATACTTAGACCGTCATTTCATCAGTGCAGAAGTCGGTTAGTTCTGAAGGGATGTTCCTGTGGTTTAATAACAGCTCTCTGATGCTAAAGCTGACCTTCTCAGAGGGGATTCAGAGTCAGACCACTACATACTTTACCTATTTTCTGTTTCATCTCTCTTTTCATCCCTGTCCTCCAACCAGGGCCATCTTCTCTGTGCTGGACCTGATGAAGGTGGACATGGCTAACTTTGCCCTGAGCAGCATCAGGCCTCATCTCATGCAGCAGTCGGTCGAGTACGAGAGGAACAAGTTCCAGGAGTTTCTGGAGAAACAACCCAGTAAGGAATCTCTCCTCTACGAAATGTTTCTTATTTATTTATTCATTTATTTGTTTGTTTGTTTATGGTCACTAGTGGTTGACCCGTCATGGTTGATCTTTAGCAAACAGAGCAACATTAAGCTGATTTATAAAGCAGGCTGGTTTATTTTGTTTTGTTTAGTTAAGAGATTTCTGTTTTCTGTTGTCGAACTGTTTCCTTTAGTGTTTTTAATAAATGTAAATAAAAAAATGGTGTCTTTTAACTGTAAGCAGAGTAAGCACAAAATCCACATGCCCGGCAAAGCAACTAAATAATTAGCGGCTCTACCTGCAGCATCGGATGTGCACCCAAGACAACTGCTCTAACCTTTCACACCACAAACCCCCCCAAACGGATCCAAACAGAACCGTTCTGAAACCTACAGGGACAGATCAACAGTGCCCAAAAATTCCAAAACCTTCTCACAAAAACATACCCCAAACTCTGGCCAAGAACAATTTAGTCTCTACTCACCGCTCCTCACAGTCTCCCTGAAAAACCACTGCTCACACACAGCATACAGACACGCTCGGGACCCCAATAAAGCAGAGCAACTCCACCCATCAGTCTGCCGAATACCTGAAAGTACTGAAACCAAAATCAACAAAGAATCCACAGAAATTATGCGAGAGATCCCGGACGAGCCCCCAATTGTTACAACTCGACCTAGGAGTAGGGGCTGTAACAAAAAGGGAGACCAGACAGAGGAGTGGGGATTAACAGACTTATTTTAAAAACTAAGAATTTCCTAAAGCAATTAATAAACAAAAATAATGGCCAGGGAGGACTCTCCACCACACAGGAGAGGCCCACTGAAAGCAAAAAGCCAGCAGGCTTTATAGGCAGCACCACACCCTGACCCTAGGTGCCTCCAAGGCTTCTTAATGAGCTGCCTGCAACGTAGGAAAAAACACAATTAAACATAAATGAGAACCCAAAGAGACAGTGGGGGCGTCACATAACAAGCTGCTGATAATACAGTACCTACAGATTTGTATCTTTGCTAATTTATGTGTTGAAACAGTATTTGATTTGATAGGATTCTTTTCTTGTTTTTGTCGATGCTTTTGCTTCTCATCTGAGGAGAATCAGGAGTTCTTAAACACATCCCGGACAAATGAGAACATGCACCGGTTCTGCCCTTGAATTCAGAAGCCTTTTTTGGCTGAATGATGCAAAGTTAGCTTAACAAACAAAAAAATACTGGCTATGAATAAAAAAAACAGTCAAAGTCCAAATAAGAACCTACAGAAAGTCTGGAGAGCTTTTTATCTGACTAAACGTTTTCAGCTTGTTTGGTTTGGTTGCTTGGCAACAAGCTACAAAGAAGTGAAATGTCGTTTAAAATGTGTGCACATTGCTATGAACCTAAAATGTTAAAAATAAAAGTCGTGTCCTCTTTAGATGCCTTAGACTACACTGAGAAGTGGCTGAAGGAAACCGTGAAGCACCTGAAAGAACCAGATGGATGTAGCGCTGCTTCCCATCAAGCTTCATCCCTCGTGCACCTGAATGTTCACAATCACGCGTATCTACGCCTGCTCAGGTGGGACCATGCCGCCGACCCCTTTCCAGAGGTAAAGCCTTCCCGTTCTTCTTTTATTCTGTGACTTTTACATTTCTGGTTTCGGACTCCTGAGGGAAACGCTCTGGTTCCTCTGCAGACTGTACTGATGGATCAGGCTCGGTTCCAGGAGATGCAGCAGGAGGCCGAGCGGTTGGTTCTGCTGTCCTCTGTGCTCCTTATTGTCTACACAACCACAGGCGAGGCCATCTCGGGCCTGCCCGGACTGATGGAGACCCTCAAAAACACTGTCAGTGTCATGCTTGCAGACATGCACACGCCGTGAGTACGAAGATTTGCTCTGCAGAGATGCAGATGTGCATTTGGAAAAGCTGTTTTCTTTGTTGCAGTCCAGTCTCACACAGATGAATTATCCAACCATAGTTCTCCTCTAAGCTCGTTTATTTGAGCTTAATTAGGCTGATTTTTTTTCTCTTGTTTTTTTCATGTATTTTGGACATTTAGTCATTTTGAAAAGTTGATGTGTGACACGTTGCCTGTTTTATTTCACAAATGTTTATAAAACTGTAACATGTTATCAGTTTTCCTTTAAGGGGTCGTCGGTTTTTAACGCGTAGGTTTTCTTCTCCAGGTCTTTCAGCATGCAGGAGGCCTTGGCGACCATTGGGGAGAGCCTGTGTGTGGAGCTGAGTCGCTGCCTGAGCCAGCACAGCTTCTCTCCGTTCACAGCTGACCGTGAGAGCACCCTGAAGGGCCAGATCTCAGCCGTCACCCAGCCAGACAACACCGTCCGCAAGCTGATGGGTAAGACCAGCCTCTCCTTCACATCTCTATCCCCTCATCAGCACCGTGTCCCCAGCAAGTGATGGAATCTTCTCTCTCTTATCAGACTCTCGAATTCAGAGCTACCTCCTGGCTGTGCTAGAGTCCAGTCAGCACAAGACCCCTCCTCCCCTCCCAGGAGGTCTGGCTCCAGTCAGCAGGGAGCTTAAGGAGCTCTCGGTTCACTTCAGTCGCCTGGTCAACTTCAACAAGCTGGTTTTCTCCCCGTTCTACCAAAAGATCCTCCAGAAAATCCTAAAATCTGAGGAGAACCCCAACACAGAGACCTAAGGAGAGAGCGGCCCTGCTTTTCCTCCTCGTTAGTAACGGTTAATCTGATCTGTAATCGGTAAGAGAAGCCAGATCTGCAGAGTGTGGACCTTAAACTCACCTGGTCAAAATAAAACATTTCAGTTAAGGTTACTCACGTGCAATAGCTGTTTTCACTAAGCTGTTTAGGATCACTAGCAGGGATTGATGCTCATGTTATAGAGCTAATGACCAAGGCTTATCATGGTTTCCATAACCAGCAGTAAAATAGAAATAACATCTGATTGGAGTTCAAACGATGTGGTTTTCTCCCAACCAAACCAAATGGTATTTATTTGTGACACGATCGGGACGTATCACAGCCTGTTGCGGTGCAACTTCTCTCAAACTGGTCACAAATGTGTGTTAAATAAATTACACTTGATTTATGTGAAGAACAGAGAGCCGAGAATGATAAATGACCCGCACTTGTATAGACGTTTAAGATTTTTAAACAGATTTTAAAGGTCAACTTCACTGAAAAAACATGTTTTAATGATTATTTCTGATTCTAACAGGTCACTCTGAGTGTTTCCTGCAGGCTGAACATGAAAATCGTCTCCTCCACCTATCTCCTGCATTAGCTTCTGATAGAAAATAGACTCTAGGTGAAACTCTAGGATTAGAAAATCCTGACAGATCTACGTCACACTGTCACTTAACATTCATGGACTCACCCATCTTGACTCACGACGGGGAAGGCTGTTGTTGGTTTAGCGTCCAGGAAACAGCAGAGAACGTCTGGGCTAGTAGAAGCTAACCGTTAGCATTAGCAACTCCACCACACAGCAGAACTCCTCCAGGCTTGTGTTATTTGTGGAGATAAAACTTCAACGTTGCAGAGCAAACAGAGTCAGTGGTAGAGTCGTGTTGCTGTTAGCCAATCAGAGGAGAGATGTCCACATATCAGGAAGTAAGACTCCAGATGCCGTGTTTGCTGAACTCTAAACTGGCTCACTTCTAGTTCGTGAAACAGTACAACTAGAAAGAGTATTTACAAGGCATTCATTCCTACCAGAGACCACTGCAAATGTATTAAAATTATGAGTAAAGTTTACCTTCTTTGTGACATTTACACACAAATCACCTCTTTAAATGGGATTTCAGTATCTCGTTACATTATTTTCTTATATGTGATCATTTATTTGTTTTTCTTCCGATCACAGTGTAACCACAAATAAATATCAAGTTTAAGTTATTTGCATTTGTCAAAATGAAAATTTAAAAACTGATACAAATGCTTTTATAGAATTTATGCCAGTGGTGAATATTTACAGAAGAGGATTAGAGCCACTGAAAAGAAAAGAAAGAGAATTCTGACTTTTTTCTCAGAATTCTCTTTCTTTTCTTTTTTTCAGTGGCCCTAATCCTCTTTTGTTGATATCAATGTTTATTTCAGATATTAGATACCATTAAAATATACATTAATGTTAGATGGTTAAACGGTCCAGTTTCTCCTGGGTCTAGATGCTACCTAACTGTGCAAGAAGCTGTTTAAGAGTAGCCTGGCAAGCCATCCTAAATATGTGAATATATAAACTTTGCAAGGCAAGAATTTGGTCACTAGCCTAGTTTAAGAGTGAAATGATCAAATCTTTTAGGTCTAAAACAAAAAGCGTGGCGTCGATTGGTTCAGTATTTACTGAGCTTGTTGATTCTGGGGGAATTTTTAAAATTTTTCCAAATAACAGAAATCACATTTGTGGCCATTTTGAGACCAATTATTCAAGCTGTTAAAGCGCTCTCATGATGTTTTTCAGGGCTGATTTTCCACAAAGATGTTTAATAAATAGAAATAATCGCAAACATCAATTGTAGAACAAAAGTAGTGCATTCTTTATGGAATTTTACATCAGGACTGAAGTTACAATGCCTTTACACGCCCTCGTATAAATACAAAACAAAGGGAAAGTTACCCAGATTTACTGCAGAACCCTCAGATTGGTATTAAGGACCAACTGAACTGTACCAACACTGTTTACAGTGGGGAGGGTGTGCTGCTGACCTTGACTCGGGATGTTGTGGATTGGTGGGCGGAGTGCTTCAAAGACCTCCTCAATCCCACCGGCATGTCTTCCAGTGAGGAAGCGCAGTCTGGGAACTTTGGGTTGGGCTCTCCGATCTCTGCTGCTGAGGTCACTGAGGTGGTCAAAAAGCTCCTCGTAGCAAGACCCCAGGGGTAGATGAGATCCATCCAGAGTTCCTTAAGGCTCTGGATGTTGTGGGGCTGTGTTGGTTGACGCGGCTCTGCAATATCACGTGGACATCGGGGGCAGTTCCACTGGACTGGCAGACCGGGGTGGTGGTCCCCCTATTTAAAAAGGGGGACCGCAGGGTGTGTTCCAACTACAGGGGGATCACACTCCTGAGCCTCCCTGGTAAGGTCTATTCAGGGGTTCTGGAGAGGAGGGTCCGTCGGATAGTCGAACCTCGGATCCAGGAGGAGCAATGTGGTTTTCGTCCTGGCCGTGGAACACTGGACCAGCTCTATACCCTTGGGGAGTCCTGGAGGGTGCGTGGGAGTTCGCCCAACCAATCTACATGTGTTTTGTGGATTTGGAGAAGGCGTTTGACCGCGTCCCTCGGGGGGGCCCTGTGGGGGCCCTGTGGGGGGTACTCTGGGAGTATGGGGTACCAGGCCCCTTGATACGGGCTGTTAGGTCCCTGTACGACCAGTGTCAGAGCTTGGTCCGCATTGCCGGCAGTAAGTCGTGCTCGTTTCCTGTGAGAGTTGGACTCCGCCAAGGCTGCCCTTTGTCACCGATTCTGTTCATAACTTTTATGGACAGGATTTCTAGGTGCAGTCAAGGTGGTGAGGGGATCCGTTTTGGTGGCCTAAGGATCAGGTCTCTGCTTTTTGCAGATGATGTGGTCCTGTTGGCTTCGTCAGAACGTGATCTCCGGCTTACGCTGGAGCGGTTTGCAGCCGAGTGTGAAGCAGCTGGGATGAGAATCAGCTCCTCTAAATCCAAGACCATGGTCTTGAGTCGGAAAAGGTTAGAATGCCTTCTCCAGGTCAGGGACGAGGTCCTGCCCCAAGTGGAGGAGTTTAAGTATCTTGGGGTCTTGTTCACGAGTGAGGGAAAGATGGATTGGGAGATCGATAGGTGGATTGGTGCGGCGTCTGCAGTGATGCGGGCTTTGTACCGGTCTGCCGTGGTGAAGAGAGAGCTGAGCTGGAAAGCAAAGCTCTCGATTTACTGGTCGATCTACATTCCTACCCTCACCTATGGTCACGAGCTTTGGGTAGTGACCGAAAGAACGAGATCACGGATACAAGCGGCTGAAATGAGTTTTCTCCGCAGGGTGTCTGGGCTCTCCCTTAGAGATAGGGTGAGAAGCTCGGTCATCCGGGAGGGGCTCGGAGTAGATCTGCTGCTCCTCCACATTGAGAGGAGCCAGTTGAGGTGGCTCAGGCATCTGGTTAGGATGCCTCCTGGACGCCTCCCTGGTGAGGTTTTCTGGGCACGTCCAACCGGGAGGAGACCTAAAGGAAGACCCAGGACACGCTGGAGGGATTATGTTTCTCAGCTGGCCAGGGAACGCCTTGGGATTCCCCCGGAGGAGCTGGCTGGGGAGAGGGAGGTCTGGGCCTCTCTCCTTAGGCTGCTGCCCCTGCGACTCGACTCCGGATAAGTGGAAGAGAATGGATGGATGAACTGTAGCTTTTTAAATATCACTTAGCGTTTCTTAATTGTTATTTGGTCATTGTTAACTTATTGGTGAGTACTGTTGGTTTTGTATTTGTGGAACCATTTTATTTCCACACTTTGCTTTTATTCACATCTGTTTACCAGAAAATGTGTTTGTTACATACCTCCAGGCTGAATTGTTTGTTGTTCAAAAATTACACACTGATTACCTTTACTACACAGATGTGTGTCTATGAGCATTTAAATAAAGCATCGTTTGTCCCACACGACTATATCTTTCTCTCTTCTTTAAAATGAAAAAACAGACTAAATGAATTATTTTTTAAAAGGTCTTATGTTTATGTTTTGAGTGTCACATTTACAGGCCCGTAGTACACATATGAGACAGTAGGTGGAGCCAGAACTCCAATGTGCAGATCCACTGGAAGAAACACTAATGGATTATAAATCTGAAATACAGAAATAATGCATAGTAGCCTTTAGTAATAAAGCGTTTAGATCTTTGCTCAGACTTCAGTAAAGAAATAAAAATCATTAAATTAATCAAAATCCTGTTAATTTTATTTGCAAGAAAGTCTATAACAGAGCTTGCAAAAACAATTATTAGCTCACCTGCATGTGTTGTTTACAATAGTTTTATCAGTAATCTGTTTGCAGCTGATTACCTTGTTTACTTCTGTTTTGTTTTCCCTCTGGTTTTAATCAGATAAGTAGAAAAGACCTGGATCAACGCTGCATGTTTTGGATTTATCCACAATGCAAAGTAATCCTCTCACAGGTTTTTGTCGTTTATTGTGGCGTATGACACGGTTCCAGGCATGTTCAATTTAAAAAGAAATAAAAATGGCAGAAATAAAGTTGGAAGCATCTTTGCCCTAAGAACAAAAGTCTAAATTTGATTTAAATTTTACATAATCACATTCTAAGAGCAGAGAAATGAGGTAGAAAGTTAAAACTAAAATTGTGATGTTTGTTAAAGCTCCATGTTGCCACCATCTTTGTTGCTGCTGTCATTTAGCTGTTAAATTATAGGTATCAGATCAAAATTAGAGGTTTCCTGGAAATGACTGCTTTTAAAATGTGACGTAAATGTCTGTTTTACTCATTCATCTCTTAATGTTTTATGTTTAAGCTGCCTTTTAAGCACAGAAACACAATAACACAGCATTATGACGGTAGGCATGGTCTTTAGTGTTAGCAAGCCTCTTCACTAAAGTATAAACAATAATTTAACACATTTTGTCATTATTTCTGGATTTTAAAAAAGCATAAAATAATGTTTAAATCTTGGAAAAGTATTCCCATTGATGCCCTTTCAGTATGATGTTGGTTAAAACATCTTTTAGTTGGTATTTTTTACATTTATACGTGGTTTAAGTTTTAAAAGACGCCACAACGTTGTTGTCATCTTGCATCATGTTTTATCTGCCCTTATAGTAATAAAGTTTAGCTTTGATGATGCTGTGTGACACAAAATGTGATCTGCAAGCTGTTAGTATTCTTACAAGCTGTTGTTCACCACAAATGACACCAAGCCAAGTCCTATCAGTAGTATTGATAATTCATCACCAGCTAGAAACAAACCCATTGCTAAGATACAGATCTAGTCATGGCTAAAGGCACAGATGATTGACTTGTGATTATATATATATATATATATATATATATATATATATATATATATATATATATATATATATATATATATATATATATTTGCTATTATTACAACTCCACAAACAGCTGACATCTGACATCTAGAAGATAGATCCAGTCCTAATAGTGATTTTAGAAGAAAATTTGTTTCAATAAATGCCCAAACAATTTATATTCCAAATTAGAATTAGCTGAGATTATAAATCAAGTAAGGTTTGATAAACTGTAAAGTAAGTATATTTGCATGAATGCTTAATGCTTTTAAGATAAAATTTATTATGATTATTTCTCAGGCAGAAAATGTATTTTTTTTTCACACTTTATTTTATTTTTAGTTATAGTATTTTTTATTCTGCTTTTTAAAATGTTTTAAATAGTTTTTATGTCTCTGATGTTTCCTCTTTGATTAAACCGTGTTTAATTGTGTTCTTTAAAAATTATTATGGTCATTTACCATTAAATATCTTCTCTTTTGTCAGTAATTGTGGATATTAAATGTATCACTTCAACTTGTTCTGTTACACCAAATTGTGTGAAACGTGTTTCATAAATAAAGTTGGGTTGATGGAATGTCTTTTCTATTTATTTATTTATTTATTTATTTATTTATTTATTTATTTATTTATTTATTTATTTATTTATTTATAACAAGTTTTATGACTGATAAAAAGTTGTGACGGTGTTGAGTTAAAGATGGCGGTCCAATGTTTGGGTTCGTTGTCAGCGCGAGCCCTTTTGGCTCCGCCCACTTCCCCTCCCCAACATTCCACACATGCGGAGAAGCAACAAGCCTCCAAAGCAGCAACAACTAGCCGCCAGCAGCAGCTAGCTCAAACGGGAGCGAGGCGCATTAACATGTAAAAGTTTAGAAACATCGATCTTCTTCTTGAGTTGGGGCAAGAATAACGTTTGGCGATTCCCGAGACGGCCGAGAAGACTATGGACTCTGTCTCGTTTCTATAACTGCAAGTTTTTTACGTAATTAAGAGCTTCAAATGTGCGAAAAGTCGCTGGGTCTGTCCTCGTCGTTGAACAAGATGGCAGCAGCAACAGCAGCACCGATGCAGAGTCTCACTGTGGTGTGGATCGTTGCTGCTAGCCTGTTCTCTCACGCTTTGGGTGATACGACCTGTTGGTCTTACTGAAGGTAAGTAAATTAATTAAAAAAGCGAAAACTTAGTCACGTACACTTTCTGTGGTGTTGTTTTGTTTAAATTATTTTTACGTTGTTGGGGCTGCGTTTAGAGCTAGCCTGTTTGCTAACTTTAATCTTATCTTTGAAAGGCAGGTGTTAGCACCAGAAGCTAATCCCTTTTAGTTAGCTGTAGATCATTGCTCTTATTTTTGATACGTTTCACATGAACTGGGAGTTGTTTGCGTTATTATTTTGACTTTTCTTTAGCTTTGTATTTTGTAAAACGTAAAAGTGAAATTGTTGCTCACGCTTGCTAGAGAATACGTAAATTGTGCTAAACTTTGAGTCCTAGTAACTGTAATACACAGGTTAATTACCACAACAGAAGTTTCAACAGGTGTCTAGTGGGATTGCCCATCCCCCAGACTAGCACACACACACACACACACACACACACTCTCTCTCTCTCTCTCTTCCTCTCTCCCTCCCTCCCTCCCCACCCTTCCCTTATCTACCCAAACGTAAACTGTCACTTTAATTGATCGTTAGCAAGTTGTGTGGTATTTTAAATATAAAATAAAATGTCAGAGGAGCATGCAAACACACACAGATACGCCTCTATTTGCGAGTGTTTGTCCTCTGTGATATAGCTCTATTTCAGGCTTGGACCTCGTAGTCCTGTGGGATATCAGGCTACATGTTTTGGCAGAAGGTATAACAGCTGAGACTGTGCAAGTGTCCCTCAGACTGATGGCAGGAGTAGCAAGGATGACATATTTATGCCTCACCAACCCAATGTTGGTGGATCTTTTGCTGTTCTGTCAGTAATTCTTTCCTAGTTTTGTAACTGGAGTTATTATCAGTGTTTGCCTGACTTTCAGTTGTGGGTGGCAATGAAGAGAAGTGGTGTCTGACTGCACAACTTGATCTTTGCTTACCAGAGGAGGGATGTAATTATGTTTGTTGAAAGTGTCGCTGCTAGAAGTATAATTATAGCCTCCAGTTTGCTATGACTAAAACTTTTTCTCTGTTGGTCAAGTTTAGTTTTTGCATTTAAAGTAACGTCAGGCAGATGCAGTTTAAACTGCCATGGGTTTGTTAAAATTCACTAGCTTAACTTGACAGAAGAAATGGGGTGTGTTGCTTGAATTGTTGACACTGAGGCACACCTCTCTGCCTGTCTGAGCCTGTGTGTGCGCAAGCGGTAATACTTTGGGAGTCTACCATTTTGCAGAACACTGTCATTGTCACACCGTTTTGTTTCTTAAAGAGATCAACTTTATGAGTGGCTTTTGTGACATCAGGCCTGGAAATTGGAGTCGCCGGAGTCTTAAGCCCATATTGGACATTGTATGGGAGTATTTGGACACTTTCAGGAAGTCACAGGCAGGACGTCTGCCTGTTTTTAGCCTATCGTGGTGGAAAGACCTCCAGCAATGAGAGGAATGTGCTCAGGAAAAAATATCAAGTTGTACGTGTCTTTGAAAAATTAGGTGTTCAGAGTATTTACTTTTCTTGTTGACGTGTTTTGGGTGGGGACTAAAAAACTAGTTGAGTTTACTCTCAAACAGCACTGAACTGATACAATATTTACAAAAATAATAGAAATAAACTAGTAAATTTCAGTAATGATTTGATTTAAGGCATTCCTGTATTTCTTAAAGGGAATATAAATAAAAAAGAGGGATTATAAAAACATACTTTTGATTCATATAAAGCTTATTGAGTAATGAGGTCGCAGTTGTAACTTGTAAATAAACTTAACTCAAGTTACCATATAACCCTGACCAGACAGCCTTAATACAACATCTGATTGCCTGATTGATCTGTGTGTTGTGAGTTAATCACAGAATAGCTGTTTTAAGTTGTCCAGTGGAAGTTAACAGATTGCACAAGACTTGAACAAGACTGTTGAATATTAAAGGAGCAGGAGGCAGGATGATGAAACGAAACTCATTAGCGACGCGCTCGGCGCTGTGAGTAACTGCAGCCCGGCACGAGAGCGCGCATGAACTCTTCACTATGAAAAAAAAAGTTTCACAGTGATGTACGGCCAGAGCGCAGCTCGATATTATCAAAACAAGGCACCATGTCTAGCGACGAAGTAAGTAACAGTCCTGCTTAGAGGTTGGACTGTAGGTCAAATATGACATATTTCTAATGATTCATCTTCGGTTTGGAAAATGTCCGTTCTCTTCAGTGGTACACAGAAACTGAAGCATGATCACAGCTGAAATGCTACCGCACGCTAGCTCTCTCCGGCTACCGCACTATAGCTATCTCAGACTCATCGGTGAGATCATATCATCAAATCAAGCTCTGTTTACGTTTCTCGTCAGAATAAACGGAGCATCCATTTATCTCAAAAGACAAGTGGTGTCTCGTCCACAAAACGCAGAAGTGATCCGATTACTCCTTAGTTGCATTTAGCTATTTCAAATGGATCAGGAAGCTATATGCTAAGCACCGTTAGCTTCTTGTTTTTTGTTCATCTGCACAAAGATTTGTTAGATTACCTAAACTTGTATTATCTAAATCCATAGATTTTATTTTCTTAGTTTAAACTGCGGAGACCCCGCTCTGATATGTTTACCGATTATTCCTTACCTGGTCACTAGAAAATGAGCCATGTCCGCATCCTTTTTCAGTCCCAGATCAAGTTGAAGCAGTCTCCATTCTTCAATAGCGTATCCAATACATATTCGGGTTCCTGTCCGGCTTTTCTCATACTTTCTTTTTGACTCTCGAGATGCCGCTGATAAAACCTTCTTCTTTGTGCCACTCTTTAGTGGGCTTTGAGTTGCGCTTGGTCTTTTGCTGGTTGTAGAATCCATTTCCAGAGTTCGTCCTCTTCTTCTGAGGTTTTAACGCGGCTAGCAAACAACTCATTACCGCCACCTAGCCAGCTTTTTCCTCTTCTTCTTCCGGTTTTGAAGCTTGTCGAGAACGCGCTTGAAGTGTCACATCCGTAAAAAACAGCGCGGGAAATTCGGGACCGAACTGCATCGCATTTTGCAGCACACAGCCTAGTTAACAAAATGGAATGATAAATGGATTTCATCATTCTTTTTAGTTTAAAATGCTTCATCACCCATTAGCTTCACAAGAATTAACATGTATCCTATTTATTTCTTGTTTTTGGACAAATCCTGCCTCCTGCTCCTTTAAGTGCTTACTGTGCAGAAATCTAAACGGAAAACAACAGGTATTGTAAAAATTCTCTCTTGAGTGCAAGTAAAGAAAATAGTGCCTTGTGTTGATATGTGTAAAACAGCTGAATGTTGGTGCAGTTCAGAATCTGAAATGTAATAGTTTGTTTCAATGCAAAGTTGGATTCAATAGGAAAAAACCAGGGTTACATCATAACCTGCTGTTGCATTGATCAGACTACAAGCTACACAAAGATGAGTCAGTGTGATGACATAGACGTATTTGTGAAGGGCTGCTGAGGTACACAGATCACTCATCGCCCTTCTTGGTGTATCGTTTTCCTCTCTAGGGTGATGTTTGCTGTGTGGTTTTTCTCTGTGTGAAACTGACCCTTCAGTGTAGCGTGCAGGAACAAACCATACATGCACTGGGCTTCCCCTATCTCCCATTACAGCTGATGGGTTCCCTTTTTCAATATGGCTGAAATTTACATTTGTTTTTGTCACTTTTATGACTATTTTAAAATGAAACTTCCCTCTTGACCAATTGGAAACAAACTTCAGGTTCTTTAGTATTAACACTTTTGAAACCCTTTTAATTTGGCAACAGTTTCACCCAAAATGTGCTTTTGTAACCTTTGTGTGTGTTTTAAAGGTATGGCCTCGCAAGTCTTGGTTTATCCACCACACCTGCACTCAGCTCAAACAAGTGCCTTAGGAACCAGCAGCAGCGGTACCAGCAGACACACGGGTGAAGTCCACCGCAGTTATAACACCAGCAGAGCCTTCGAACATCGACCCCTGCCCAAGACCTATGTGATCGGAGTCAACTACGGCATCGCGTATCCCAACAACGTTGCCCCATCTTCATCTGGTGCTGATCTTGGAAGGTTGCCCAGGGGACAACAGCTTCCAGAAACTGAGCAGTGGGCTTTGCAAACTGCAGGAATACAGGGAGCAGACAGCTGGGAGTGCCTAGGAGAAGGTCCGGTGGGGATCCCAGATCAGCAGCCTGTTGAGCAGAGCAGGGTCCCACAGGAAGAGAATCTTCAGAGAGAAGGTGCAGGCTTGGACTGTGTACTTGTGAATAAAGCTTGTGTAAGAACAGAGGAGGGAGAGGCTAAAAGCGGTGGAGCGCAAGAAAGAGGAGCGTACGTCAGCTTCGTTGACTCAGGTGCCACCCAGAGATGTGAACAGAAGACAAGTGAAGGTGGGGAACAACCGCAGGAAATCAGTTGCTTCAGAACCATGCAGATAGTGGAGGAGGTATCTGCTTTACCATCACTTCCTCCCCCCGTGGCCATGTTGCAGACCAACAATGGGGACACTGTCAGAGTAGGTGGTGGGGGGACACTGCCTTCTCAACACAGCAGGGTGGATGCAGTGGCAGGCATTGGGACCGGGGTTGATGGGCCTAACATCAGGCCCAACAACAGTACCGAGGTTGTGGCAGGTGCTACGCTGAGCAGGAGTGGATCAGGGGACGGTGATTATCAGCTGGTTCAGCACGAAGTTCTGTACTCGTTGAAAAACAGCTACGAGGTCTTGGAGTTTCTGGGTCGTGGCACTTTTGGTCAGGTGGTGAAGTGCTGGAAGAGGGGAACCAATGAGACGGTGGCTGTCAAAATACTGAAGAACCACCCGTCCTATGCACGCCAAGGACAGATTGAGGTAAAAATTTTGTGGATAATGTGATGTTTAAGTGTGAACTGGATTATCTGAATTGTTCTGGTCAACATTATTTTGTTAAGTCATCACGTCAGCAAAGACACTCTTTAAATACAGCTTGTGGTATCTCTCAGCAGGTAGTATTTGGTCTTTCCTCATCCTAAACAACCGTCTTTCTTCCGTTTTGTTCCTGGGTTTTCAGGTTGAGATCTTGGCCCGGTTGAGCAGCGAGAACGCGGAGGAGCACAATGTGGTGCGTGCGCTGGAGTGTTTTCAGCACCGCAGCCACACCTGTTTGGTGTTTGAGATGCTGGAACAGAACCTCTATGACTTCCTTAAACAGAACAAGTTCAGCCCATTGCCACTCAAAATCATCAGGCCAATTCTGCAGCAGGTAAACTGACTTTTGCTACAGAGTCGTACAATAACAGGAGTATAAAGATTACTCAGAAATCTTTGTTTTGGTCACACTTTACAGGTGGCAACGGCCCTAAAGAAGCTGAAGGATCTCGGTTTGATTCACGCAGACCTGAAGCCTGAAAACATCATGCTGGTGGACCCATCCAGACAGCCCTACAGAGTCAAAGTCATCGACTTTGGCTCAGCCAGCCACGTCTCCAAGGCTGTCTGCTCCACATATCTACAGTCCCGATACTACAGGTCAGGCGCTTCTCCTTTATTTGACTCTGAGTTGGTTATCATTCATTAGGATGGCACGGGACACAGATAAACAGTTTTATCTGCATTTTCATGGTCGCAGTCAAATCTTTTGCAGGCCTTGAAGTGACACTAAGCAGTTTTTTACATTTTAACCAATTCCTTTACCAGTGGGGTTCAGGGATTGTGTTGGTAGAAACTTTACCAACTTCACATGGGACAGCACTCTGCAGCCCTCTGCTGACCAGAAACAGCATTTAACAGTTTTGTGGAGCAGGTAGGTGCCCTAGGGGGCGCTTTTTAACTGCTTAACAGCTGTTAGCTATTTTCTGGCTAGCAGTTGGCCGACAGTCAATAAAAAACACTAGAAAAGGAAAAAAAGAAGTTAGCTGGTTTGTTGGCATCATGGTGGATCCTGGAAGTAAAAGTCAGAGAGTTATGTCATTGAAGGCGAAGCAAAGAGCTAAAACTAGTGCGAAAATCAGCACAGCCTCATTTGAGGAAGATGAAAGAGGCTATGAAATCACGGACTGATGGTGACCTGGCTTTGTTGCTACTGGACTTGTTAGTAATAATATTTTTTGTCCAACCGTGTGGATCTTTTTAATTTGTGGTTTATTTAGTAAGACTTGTCTCATGTTAGCGTTAGCTCTTTGTTAACTACCCTAGCTACAGCAAGCTGCTGTTGTAATTCCACTTTCAACCAGTAGGGCGGAGGAGCAGGAAACTGTTTAGTGTTACTTTTAGCAATTGGTTGGATGAATGTAAAAGTTTTAGTAGAGATTTGCATAGATTCCCATCTTAAAAGAGTTTTAAAACATTCTGAACGTTAATCTGTTCTCAGAACAGAACACACCATCTCCAGCTGAGAATAAATCCATAATGGGTAATGTTTTAACTCTGGTCACATGGCAGCTGTTGATTCGATAGTTGATTAGATGCTGCATCTAATAAGTCACAGAGGAGATGAAGCAAGTTCCATTTCTTAGATTTTGATTTATTCTAATCAAAAGAACCAGTTGTCTGTTGGAAACGAACAAGCTGGAGTCACGATGCACGAAATGTCAAATGAGATTTACGGAGTAGCAAAATTTTAGAAAGATCAGATATGATGTGAAACGTCGTGTAGTTTGTCTTCATAATCTGTGATCTGACTCATTCCCACGGCTGGTGGACGTTGGTGTGTATGTTTCCCACAGGGCTCAGCGAAGCCTTGCCTCAGTCTTATGTGTTCTGGCTGTGCGTCTGCTTATGTAACATCCAATGGACCGAATTAACCTGCCCACTTTCGTTGGGAGTTTCCCAACATTCCTTTCACTTTTGGCTCTTTGTCTGCTGCATATTCCAGTCATTCTTTCCTGCATGCACACATGTTTTTGATGCTTGTCCGGATGTGTGCTTGCATGTTGACGCTGTTTGGGTTCTGTCATGTCCCAATAACTAACGCTGGTTTTTAAATCCAGAGGAACTCAAATGTTTGTGTCATAAAGGGCTGTGTTACTAAGCTGTAAGCTCATTAGCTCATGGAATGACGCAGAATATATCAGGGCCCTGCTTTAATTAAAAAGTACTTTCAGGCCGGAGAACACATTTATCATCGGATGTTTCCTGTTTTGCAATGTGCTGCTTGTAATTTGTAATTTACTGCGGTAAAGTTGGCACGCCAAGTTTAGGATGTCCGAGATGGTTGTCTACCACATGACTGCACAAAATGTATCTGCGTGCTTACTAGACCGTTTCACCAAGTAGATCATGTCGGGAGACGAGCTGCTCCGACGTCAGCAGGCGTTGTGCAATCAGTTACACCCATCGCTCCACTTTTTACACTTCTGCTTGTTATTGGCCTTTAAAGAACAAAGCAGGTCCTCAGTTATTCCTGCTGTGGTTTGTTACAATTAGTGTCCAAATACGGGCATGAAATTTAGAGCTTCCTGTGCTGAAACAACTTCTGTTGGAGTAAAACAATAAACCTCAGAAGTGCAGAAGAGCAGCGACTTCCTCATTTCACCGTAAGCCGGCCTCCTCTTAGACCCTCCCATGTTTAGAGGCTGGGCTTGAGCCTTGATGTTACATAACATGAAGGATTTGTTCTGTGTCTGACCTGGTTGCATGTGTAGAAGTGCTGCTCGTATATGTTTGTGTGTCTGTTTTCATGCACGGCCGGGAGCACTAAGCCTGGAGTGCAGTTAAAAGGGGGATGGCGAGGTCACTCGGGACGCTAGGAGCTAGCAAGGGATGTGGTTTTGTGTAAAGCCACATTTAGAACATTCCTATGTGTGTGTTTGGTGGTGTGTGTGTTCATATGTGTGTGTCTGTCTCTGCAGCAGCTACATGGGCTGAGCGCTGTGTGTGTGTGTGATGGGTCTGTTTAACCTTATTTACAGAGTTTACGGTCTGTGTAAGGATGCAAGCTCAAAGCCTTTGTATGTTTTCTCTCCATCTCTGCACATCTTGCTAAGGAGGATTTGATTAAAACTCAGAGGCAACACCGGTCCTGGAGGGAACCATCAAGCATGTTTTAGTAGTTTCCCTGCTCCAACACACTTGATTCAGGGGTTGAATCGAGTTTTAAGCAGAAGGTTGTATTTGTTTCTTTTGCTCGTGCGCCATGTTGTTAGATTGGTTTCCAGCTCCATCTCCATCACTCCTGCTTCAGATGAGTGAACTGCATTGTTACCGTAGTAAAGGTCCACTGAAAGGCCGCCTCACCACCACACTGGAGCATTTCTTCTTCTTTTTTTTTTTTTTTTTACAAATCTGGGATTTTCCCCGAATTTCTCCCCCCTGGGAATTTCCTCTTGTGAAAGACAAAGAAAACTTTTAAGGTTTGCAGAACTGGAGGGTTTCTTTTTACACGGATTAAAGTTCAAGCATAAAAACCAAATGGAATCTGAATTCTAAAGGCAGTTTTTCTTCAGAGGGGAGAGAAGCTGTACATGTGTTTACACCTCCCAAACATGAGGGGATTTTTAGGTTTTCCTGGTAGTTTAAATCAAACGTGCACATCTATCGTCAGTAGGATGTTTTAATCGGAGATTGGTAAAAATAGTTGGAGTCACATCTTTTGGGTAACTTGAGCATGACTTCCTTTTTCTTTTAGGGACATTTTCTAAAAACGTGTTCTCGGCTGCATCTATTTGCATAAATATTACTTTTTACACTAGAGGTGAACTTTCCCAGAGTGATATGTGATTCAGATTTATTATTTTGTGTTGTGTAGCTGACATATAGCCGTTTAACTGTATTTGGGCATGTAGGAGAGCCACTTTGATCAGATCAGATTTAATAGATTTTTCTGAACGTATTGAGTGATCAGTCTCTTCTCGGCTCATGATCTGTTTCTAATGTGACAGAACGATGAGGTGAGAAGATCCTGAACCGTTGTTAGTGCTGCGTTCAGGTGTAACGCCAAAGCAGAAGCTCTTGGTGCTCGTCACGCTCTGGTGTGTTGTTGCCATGGTAGCGTGACACAGCAGGCCCGGTGAGCCTCTGTCCTGTGGGGGCCGGTGACGTAAAACTACCCAGAATGAAAACGGAGCACCGAGCTTTGTGAATAATTCATTTTAAGAGATCAGGTGGAGGAAAGAGCGGCCATCGGCGTGGCAGGCTCTCTGATTTGGTCAGGTTGTCGCTGAGCTCATCAGGTGTGATTTCCCCGTTACCGCCTGGGTGATTTACTTCCTCGCACCTTGTCACGTGGACGTTTCCTCAGCCTTGTCGTGAAGATATTAGTGAGCTGGTCAAGATGCCATTTAAAGGACCCCCCAGTGGACTTTTCTGTTAATAATTCACACTTGGAGTTGTGCTGATTGGTCGGTTTCAGGTTCAGAGTCGTTTACCAAACAGGACTAGAAAAAAATGGGTTTATAAAAAGTGCAATATCACCAGAGTTTGAACATTTCTCTTTTATTATCCTAAGTGGATTAAAATGACATAGGAGCCTAGATCCGCTGCTCCTAGAACGTGTTTTAGGACGTAAATAATAAATAAACACTTACAGGAAGGAGCTTGTTTATATTCATCTGGAGCTTTTTTCTCCCTGAATGCCTTTGGTCATTTGTGCGTCATTCATATTATGTCAGCTTAGTTTTCATTTCTTTTGATTTTTCTTGTTGATACTAACAAAATAAAATTTAAAGAATATTACATTAAATGTAAGATAACTTTGGGTGTTCTGCTGTTTTAGCACTACTGAAAGTCGTCTGCCCTTTTCTGTTTTCAGTTTCTTACAAACTTCATTTGACATTTTGCTGTATGAGTTTAATTTTAAAGTCATTTACATCCATCCATTATCGTCCGCTTATCCGGGGTCAGGTCACGGGGGCAGCAGCCTAAGGAGGGAGGCCCAGACTTCCCTCTCCCCAGCCACTTGGGCCAGCTCCTCCGGGGGGAATCCAAAGGCGTTCCCTGGCCAGCCGAGAGACATAATCCCTCCAGCGTGTCCTGGGTCTTCCTTTAGGTCTCCTTCCGGTTGGACGTGCCCAGAAAACCTCACCAGGGAGGCGTCCAGGAGGCATCCTAACTAGATGCCCGAGCCACCTCAACTGGCTCCTCTCGATGTGAAGGAGCAGCAGGTCTACTCCGAGCCCCTCCCGGATGACCGAGCTTCTCACCCTATCTCTAAGGGAGAGTCCAGACACCCTGCGGAGAAAACTTATTTCAGCCGCTTGTATCAGCCATCTCATTCTTTGGGTTAAATTCATTTGTTGTGCTTAGTTCTCTTCCTGTGACCTATCCCTATACTTGTTTTTTTTATTCTCTACTGCAAAAGGAGGAAAAAATTCCCGTGTTTTAGTTTTATTAGCAGCAGCAGCGTGAGACAACACGTTCAGAAGCGTCCTGGCGTTACTTCTACCTCCCTGCTGATGTTTCTTTTTCTGCCTGCTTTGCTCCGGTTGCTGCACATGCAAGCTCAGTCTTGTGTAACACGAGCCGGCGTCTCACAAACGACGCTTCAGTAATGCTGTTGGACCCGTTTGATACGTGATCATCACGGATCAGCGTTGCTTCCAGGCGTTACGGTGCAGGGGCTTGTGTCCTGGACTGAGCTCTGAAGCTGTAGCGTGTTGCCATGTTGTGTTCCTGTCGTAGCTCTGCTGAGGGACTGGTTGGTTCTGGAAGCTAGTCCGCCCGTTGCTCTGGAACATTGCATTATCTCGTGTGATGTGGCTTAACCATATTGGTATCAGGCAACAAAAACACACTTCTCTTTAAGTTTGTTTTGTTTGTTCTCTCAAACTCCATAATTTGGTTGTTCCTTGTCTCTGATGTTTTATGTAGCAGGCGCTCGATTAAAAAGAATTATTCCACCCTCCCGTTTATAACCACAACTTTCACACTTCCCCTTTCTCAGTCAGCGCTTACAGCTTTCTGATAAATTTGAGCTGTTGCTTAATTTGTCCTCGGTTGAACCGAGTTAGCTTTGTGATACGTGTCCACTGGGGACTTGAACTTTATTTGCTTTTTTTATCAGGTTGGTTTTCACACAGAAAAGCCTTAAAACAACTTTCGTTTAGTCGCTGTTTGACGTAAAGAAACAGTGAAAAGCTGCTTGAAATCAGCAGAACCACAGTCATTTCCCCACACTCGCTCTTACAAATGTCTACAAATGTGAAGCAGTCTCGCCCGAGGCCGTGTTGGTTGGTTCATAGCTGAAATAGTTCCTCTGGAGCAGCAGTAGGAAATGGCCAAGTTTAGTTGCCTTCTGGCGAGGGAGGGGAGAAAGTACGGGCTGTGTGAAACGGGTGGACGTGATCTGTGTCTCACACACACCCGGATGCACTGAAACCATTGACCACCATCCCCATTTTTCACCCTGTAATGGTTTCATTATGATCTTGCGTCCAGTTGTTGCTTGGCAACGGCCATTTCCCCTGTGGCTGTCACAGCAGTGGTTTCTATTTGTAGGAGTGTTGCTCAGTTCTGTCTGCAGGTCTAAAAGTCCATTGTCTTCACACATCATTTCACACTATTCCTGCAACTAGCCAGCGACGCCCCACGGCGTTTATACGGAGCCTAACGCTGGTGTTTTTGTTTTGAGGGGGCTGGATCTCTTCTGGTGTTTGTCACGTTCAAAAACGAACAAAACATGTTTTTAAAGACTTAAAGGGCTGCTTCTTTTTATTTTTCTGTTTTTTAATCATCGAATTTCCTGAAAGAAACAACAGATTGTAGAACATTAATAGTTTAAACATTTTCTAGAGAAGTTCCTGGTTGACTCTGTGATCGTAGAAGGTGACCAGGTCCTGTGGCTGCAGAGCAAGCCCAGCTCACCACTATGCTGGCAGCTATGAGCTGTTTGTGCTCATATGAGATGTTTGGTTTTGACCAAGTGAGCCGCAGTGCATTATGGGTAAACCTGTCCACTTTGGACTCGACTGTCCAAAGGACAGTGTTGCTGCCACGTTCTATTTAGGGAGAAGATTTAGCAAACAAAATGTTTGTCTGGGATGTTTTCCACTTTTCACTTCCTTCTCTAAGCTCCTGATTTTATTAGACCACATTCTGCACAAACTAATCGTCATATAAACGTTTCTACTTACAGCCCGGATGGATTTGTTGTCCTCTCTGGTGTGGTACTGACCAGGTTTCTGTCTGACTTCCTCTCTGCAGGGCTCCGGAGATTATTTTGGGGCTGCCGTTTTGCGAAGCCATTGACATGTGGTCGCTTGGGTGTGTGATAGCTGAACTCTTTTTGGGCTGGCCTCTCTACCCCGGAGCGCTGGAGTATGACCAGGTAACATTTCTACACGCAAACACAAAGTTAAAACAGCTGGATCACATGTGTGCCAACAAGGACACACGCTTAAGAATAAAAAGAGAGAAGTTAGAATGAGTGTGTGTGTGTGTGTGTGTGTGTGTGTGTGTGTGTGTGTGTGTGTGTGTGTGTGTGTGTGTGTGTGTGTGTGTGTGTGTGTGTGTGTGAACACACAACAAAGCAGGATACAATATCAGAGTCTCCAAAAGCAACACTGCTCAGGCTGCCTTTGTTTAATAAGGAAGACATTGTGCTCTTTTGCCCTGCCCACATGCTCAGAGATGCGCTCATGACATCACTGATATCTTTGCGCCAATTTTTCATGCCAGTTTTGGCTCAATCACGTCCGCATTCCTAAGGCAGTGTGGAGCGAACGCGGCCATGCTGGGGCGGGGTGGAGCTGATGCTAGTGTGGAAGTGGCATAATGGGCAGAGGAGAGGAAACCTGGGAAAGGTCCTGTTCCTCATTCACAGACAGGATTATGGTCTGTTTGACAACAGACGGCTCAGTGAAGAAGAGATTCAGGTTTAGCATGAAGGGTGTAACTGGAAAGTTAAATAAATAAATAAAACACCCAAGTGGTTGTTTTTAATCTGCTTTGAAAAAAGCTAATCTCTGTTCTAGCAGCAGCAGCTAGCTGTTTAAACAGTTAGAGACGGAGGCTTCGCTGCACATCGACAAGTCTGATGCATCACCAGGCCACGCCAGGACACACGCGTGCACACCCACACGTGCACACTGAGCCCCCCAAAGCATACTGTTCTATGCCAAGGCTTGCTGTTCCACTCTACACAGCAAAATGTATTTATAAACATAAGCCTGATGGTAGACATGTGCACAGTCATGCGCGTGCACTCAGGCTTGCACATGCACACAGTTTGGTTAGCGTTCTGTGCACCATCAGCAGGTTCTCAGTCCAGCACCCTCTGGTTGGTCCGTGTGTTTGTTCTAGGCTGCAGACGTGTGCATGGATTCTCACGCAGCACGTCAAACTTTACTGATTTTATTCATCCTGGACTTTCTGCAGAGTTGAATCGATTTGAGATGATGATTCAGACCACAGAATTAAAAAAATGTTGGGGAAATTCCAAAAACTGTTGGAGAAACAAGATTATAAAGGTCTTTGATTGTTGCTAGGATGTCAGGCTGTAGCTCGATAGGCCCGTTGGACAACCAGCTACCCTCAGGATTCTGTTCATAAAGGGTTTTTTCTGTAATAAGTTCAGGTTTCAACAATAAAATGAAATTCTGTTCATTAAACAAAAGTTATGCAAAAGTCTGTTTGGAGTTAGTAATGTAAAAATAAAAGTTGCTGACTGTCAGATTCAAAGCAAACTTTTATCAGATGAAAACATGGATTTTTATTATTCAGCTGTTTTTTTTTACTCTAACAAACTCCTGTGTGAATGGATTTAACCGTTACAACATTAGACCTCCTCACATGGGTTTGTTTGGGTCAAGATGTCGACTTCAGTCACAAAATTTAATCCGTCTGTTTGAATTCTGCTCTTGTTGCTCCTTTCTTTGGAAAAAACAAAGTTTGGGTTAACATAAAAACTGAATTCTAAATAACTCCAGCGGTAAAGTAACTGATTGTGTTTATTTTAGCTTGACGGAGCACATGAATGTTTTTCTAATATACGTGTTTGAATAAATGAAGAAATACAAAGTTGATGCATTTCTTTTACTGGAAACTTTAGATAACATCAGTCACAAGTTTGCGTGTTACAGGGATGAGTATTTGCAGATTTGCACAACCAAAGCTTGTCGGTTCAGGAAAACTAATTAAAGTTTGAATGAAACAGACTCAGGTTGATAAATAGTTGTAACTTTTTCCTCCTCTTCGTCTCTTCCCCGCTCTGCTCAGATCCGGTACATCTCTCAGACACAGGGGCTCCCCGCCGAGCAGCTGCTCAACAAGGGGACGAAGACCTCACGCTTCTTCACCAAAGAATCCGACTCCCCCTACGCCTCCTGGAGGCTAAAGGTGTCTGCTTTCACCACACACACACACACACACACACACACACACACACACACACACGCACACACCTGCCAGTGCAACAGTGGGTAACGTCACTCTAAAGCCTCTTTTATAAAACAATGCTGCCAATTTGCAGCAAAGTTGAGCCGGCATCTGGGAGCCTTAGGTTGTTTATAAGTGGTCAGACCGTGGCAGCCATAGACATGAATACGTAGACACCCTATTGGGTTGTGGAGAGCGTAACAGCGTCGCCGCCATATTGGATGGGTCTCCTCACTCTCCATCACTAACCAGAGTGAGCAACTATGCCGTACTGTTGAAACCAGATCATGGGGGATTACTATTGACTTTTTTAACCTACCTGATGGGATTTTATATCTTAATTTATTTTCATTTATTTTGTTTAATTATCTTTATATTTATCATGCCATACCATGTGTCTGATTTTGTGAAAAAGCATGATAAAATGTGTTTTTAGTTGGGTAAGCACCTTCCTCAGTAGAAATTAATGCACTGGGGGTGAATGGAGACCTATCCAAGATGGCGGCCGGCCACTATGGCAGCTCCAGTCCACGGGGTGTCTACGTATATATGTCTGTGGTGGCGGTAATGTGGCACAGTCGTGTCCTTTTTACTAAAGACTACGCGATGACGGTATAAAGAGGGTGTGGGGGCGGTCCCATACGCTGTCACAGAATTCCCTTTAACTTGGACATAACTTGCTTTTTATTGCAATTGAAGCCACGCTCCTTAGGTTTTTTCACAAGCTGCTCCTAAAGATGTCTGTCCTCCACAGTTCCTGTGAACTGTCAGATGATCTGAGCTCCAGCTCTAACGGAGAGAAGCTCCTGGAGCTCTGCATCACTCCAGTTTATCATCTCAGCTGGTTCTGTTAACAACAGCCGTCCGGAGCCTGGCAGTAACTCCCCACATTACCATGACACCACCCTCTGTTGCACCAAGGCATTATCTGCATTCACAAGTGTGGCGGAACGAATGCGGCAAAATTCCCGCATCACTGTGCCGCCATAAGACACCGTGGCGGCAGTATTACGCTTATTTGCAGACATGACGTGTCTTATAAAAAGGGCTTATAAAACCACACACATCACTGTGAGTGTTGGGTAGCTGGGACACGGGTGGATGGATAACTAGGAATCCTGGTAAAGTTGGGAATCAGGGCAGATTTCTACCAAGCAAAAGCTTCTCCAAACAGGATGGAGCTAGCAGCCGGAGGAATGCTCAGAGAAATGTGAAACTAAAGCCTGAAAAATGTCTCTGAGCTTATCTCATCATCCTGTATGAAGCTGTGTACATTATTGTATGTATTATTGTGTACATATAACGCCTGTATAATTATTGTGTACATACCAAGTCTTATGTCCTGTGCAAAGTCGCAGGCGGACCACCCGCAGTTGAGCAGCTCCTGAAGCAACTATAATAAAGTCTTATTCTATTCTAATCTATCATTCTGAACTCTTTGACCAAGCAGATTTGCGCTTTAAGCTGCTGACTTCCTCTAATATTTTCAGTGTTTTGACTTTCACTGCTTATTATTGAAGCAAATCCAGGCTCCCAGTAGCTTTCAGCACACAGACTGTTGCGTGTAGGCTGTGAAAACCGAGCCACAGACGGGAACGCTTGTTTGGACCATGATAAAAACCCGTTACACACTGTAACAGGACTTAATTATATGTGGGAAAACGTTAACCCTGGTGTTCCTCTTGTTTGTCCAGACAACTGAGGAGCATGAGAAAGAGACGGGACTTAAATCCAAAGAGGCCAGAAAGTACATCTTCAGCTGCCTGGATGATGTGGCACACGTAAGTCTGACTGACGGGGATCAAACCGCTCCCAAAGAAAAAGAACGGACTTCTAAATCTGTCTGGACGTGGATAATACATGAAACTGAGAAGTCCAGTCATCTGCATGAACTGTTTCTCTTCTTCTAACGTTGTGAAAGTTTGTGAAAAGGATCTTCCTGTTGATTCAGTTTGAACAGTTGGTTGCACAACAACTCTTCCTGCTTTGTTACTCGTGTTTTCGGTGTCTTAATCGTGCAATCTGCACTCGCTCAGCTGGAGGGTGTGGCCTAAGCACAGAGACCTCTCTTTGATGGGGTTCCTTAGAAACACACACGATAGGCCCGTTTCCGCTATCAGAACTTCCGGGTAGTTTTACCGGACCTTCGTGGTATAGCATGTCTCCCGTTTCACCTGGCTGGCCTGAAAGGACCACTTTCTGGTCCATTTCAGGAACCAGTCGAGTACCTGAACTGGGGTGTTTACTCGGAAACGGCCCAGTAGAGTCGCTGGGCGGGACTTGTGGTTAACTCATGCTGATTGGTTGTAACTCAGTGGGAAATTATGTCAGCAGACACCACCAAACAGCCAGCGTTTGTAAAATTGGAAGAGTTGCTGGTGAAGCAGAATGGAAGGAAAAGAAATAAGAAAAGATGTCGTTCCAGCTGTTTATAGCAAACAGAAACACGGCAGCCGTCCATGCTTTCTCCATCATTGATCTCTGATGCTGCTGGCGCCGTTTGGCGCTGATCAGTGATGTCACTCACCGCCTAAGCGGTCACGACATGCTGATGTTTTAATAAATTCCTTAAAGGGCTGATTTTTTTATGCTTTAACAGCTGACAGGACCGAGCCCTTTCCCCGTCACCTTACCCTCTCCCAGAAAACTCCCTAAACTCATCTCAGGGAGCCGCAGCTTTTAGTCGATGAGTGGAGTGACTCTTGATGTTTGTTAGTTGTTTTGATCTGATGCAACACGTTGGTTTCCCTTTGATCTCGTGACCTCAGGTGAACTTGATGCTGACTCCTGATAACAGCGACATGGAAGCGGAGAAGGCAGACAGGCGGGAGTTTGTGTCTCTTCTGAAAAGCATGCTGCTGATCGACGCCGAGGACAGGACGGTTCCCTCGTGTGTCCTAAACCACCCGTTCCTCACCATGACTCACCTACTGGACTTCCCCCACAGTAACCAGTAAGACTAGCAGCAAAACACTGGCCAGCCGTCTTCAGCAATGGCTGCAGGTTCTGAACGATGGGTCTGATGAATAAACACACTTCCCTCCCTCTCTCCTTATCTCAGTGTTCAGTCCTCTTTCCGCATCATGGACATGTGCCACAGTCGGCCCAACAGTGCAGTTTTTGATGCTTTGAACCAGAACACCATCCATTTGACCCGGCCACCTTTAGGCCCCGCCTCCAGCCTTCCACTGGGCTACGGCAACATCCCGGTCCACACCCAGGTGAGATGAGTTGTCATGTTGTTTTTGAATAATAACTGTAGAAAGGACTTTAATAATGGCATTGCTACATTTTTATAATGTGTTTGAATTTTTCTATCCTCCTTTTGTCCTCCTCTCAATGTTCTCCACCATCCCACTCCACCTGGTGCTCCCTTCTCCACCACCTCTCTCCTGCAGCCTATAACCCAGTCGGCTCCATCAGTTCTGCATCCTGGGATTGCCCTAACAACGGGAAATGCTCAGTTTGGATGCAGTGATTCGTTTCCACCTGCTCTTCTTCTTTGTCCTCCCACAATGCAAGGTGCCCAGACTTTGTCTAACAGTGACTCCATTTGTTATTTTTACTTTATTTTACATTTTTCAATAGTAGGTTGTGTTTCTTTTTAAATGTAGAATATTTTGTTGCTGTTAGATTAGCCAGTTAAGTAAAAACAGACATAAAATAGGACAAAAGTTGAACCAGAAGGAAATGGAAATGCCCTCTAGTGGCTGGCTGCAGAATGAGCTTAAGCCCCGCCCCTCCGTGGAACATTATCCTGAACAAAACAATAGAAAATAAACCTCACACTATTTTTTCAGGTGTTACAGATGTTTTTTTTTCTATTTTGTAGGTAACCTTAATCAGCCAGCAGGCTTTCCTGTCCCCATGGTAACTCACGCCCCTCCCATCCAGCCCCTACCTGTGAGACCTGGTGTGCTAGCTCAGGTAAGCCTAAACGCCTGTTTACGCCCTCGGAATGACATAATCTCATGATTACCGCTGGGCGAGACCACACCCATCGTCAAACCCTCCAACTTTAACTCGGGTTTCAGAACTTTATGCTGCATGTTTTCTTCTTTTCTCTCCGTTCAGAATCAGTCTCTACGAGTTTGTAACTTGGTGAATGTCAGAGATGTCAACATGCTCTAGGACGCAGCAATAGTTGACTGTTGTGATGGATTTATCTCTAAACTACTAGTTCTGCTCTTCTGTTTGTTATTGTGCGAACACAGCTTTGACTTTGATGATGTCTGCTGATTTTTGGCCCTGATTTGGACGCCACCACACGTTTGCGTAACAACTCAGAGTTTCTTGCTTTGTTCCCGCAGCAGGCCTGGTCTAGTCGAGGCCAGCAGCTTCTGGTTCCAGCGGCGTGGCAGCAGATGACTCCCGTGGGTCCTCCCCCCTCTCACCCACCCCCACCACCTCCTCCCTCCTTAACCGGCGACACCACAGCTTGTCCACAGAGGATCAGCGACTGGGGGTGAGTCACCAAAATCCCCGTTTGAAAAGTTGTGTTGGTTGAATCGTGTTTATGTTGTTTCTTCTCATCGCTTCCATCTTTTTAACAGGAAAGTGCGCACACACAGCGGCCATTTTAACGCCGTGATGCAGCAGCCGCTCCTGAATCAAATACCCACCCTCTCTGCTCCTCAGCCAATCAACATCGGCATAGCTCACGTTGTGTGGCCCCAGCCAGCCAATAAACGAAACAGACAAGGACACAACAGGTAGACTCTGCTCTAATCTTAAAGGTAAAACCAACACCTTTATTCATGTCTAATTTTTTCACTTTTCTACATGAAAGGAACCTGTCCCATCCCAGCAACCTCCACATGTCGGTGTGTCGGTCCCCCAAGATGTCTGACGTTGTGGGACAGGCAGTGGCAGGAAGAGAGAAGCCTCCGAGGGAGGGGCCGGTGGCGGAATCTCGGCGACCAGAAGTTCCAAACAGAAATGAGAGGGAAGATGTCCCAGAGCAGGAGGAGCGGTGCTTCAAAGAGGCTGCGCCAGGAGCCACCAGGCGGGCGGAGCTCTCCAGGCAACCCCAGCGAGACGTGGCGGTCCTCATGGCCGACACCCCGAGCCCGGCTCCCAGCGTGATCAGCATCCGCAGCGACCTGAGCGATGAGGAGGTGGGGAACGAAGCTCCTCGAGGGTGCCACCTGAGTCGGTGAGGAAGTCTTCTGGAGGAAAACAAAACATATGAGATGGCCTGGTTTATTTGTGTTCAAGATGAACGTGGACGGGTTCAGAGTAAACAAACCGGACGGCTACTGCGGTGGTTCTAAGTAACCTGTTGTGTTCTGCCTGCAGGTGTAAAGAGGAATGTGTGTGCGAGGCTTGCAGGAACACCAGCGTGTCCATGGAGAGGGTGTGTTCCCTCAGCAGCCCCGACAGCAGCCTCAGCACCAGCTCGTTCGCCTCCAACTCCCTCCAGTCCAGCCCTTCGGTCTCACCGTGCAAAAGGCCCAACAGGTACCGACAGGATCTAGTCGTCTCTGACTAAAACACTGTCTCACGTTGACTTGTTCATCCTAAACGTGCTGCTTGGATTTCCTCACCCAGCATGTCGGAGGATGACGGTCATGAGAGTGGCTGCGACACGGTGGAAGGCTCGCCCACATCTGACACATCAACCTCCCTGCGTGGCAACAACGCCTACCGTTACCTTAACAACAACAACAACCGCCCACCGCTAGCTGCCGAGCAGGCCAGGAGTCCCCGTGGCATCCGGACGATGGTGGTTCCACCAATGAGAGTGCAGAGCAACAACAACACTCAGAGGACAGAGGAGCGTGTCCAGAGAACAGGTCAGGAGAGTAAAAATAACCTTTATGCTCCCACTGAAACTATGAATGTGTCTTCCTCTAACCGCCGTGGCGTGGGCTGTCACGTGTGCTTTGGCCACATTTGCAGGTCATGTGGAAGCGTTAGGGGCTTACCGCCCCCTAGTGGCTCATAGAGGCTTTAACAGGTGATGAAGAGACACCAGCAGATGTGTTTCCTGCCTTTTACAACATATATGCATCCATATTGGGCAAACTGCTGCTGTTGCCACCATTATTTATGACTTTCCTTCCATTAAAGCTGCATCTCTTCTACAGAATTATAGATTTTTAATTTAATCCCTGAAATAACTCCTAATCAGAGCGTAATCTGAGCCTGTGTCACTGACTCGGGGTTTTACTCAAAGTAACTAAGAGGAGTTGATTTCAACATTAAGACTTTAAATATATTTAATAAATGTTTTTCTCTTGTGGAGGGAAAGGTGGATGCATGTTATTTGGTTTATTTTTCTCTGCTGGTTCTCTCCCAGTGCAGCAGAAAACGTTGCACCAAGGGCACTGATGTGGGATCAGTTTTACTTCTGTTCTTCGTTTGAATTAAAACTGACACAGATCAGAGTCTCAGGACCAACTCTTTTTTTCAACAACCCTTTCTGAGTACCAGAAATCTCTTTTCCTTTCAAAGGATTTAAAACTGTTTACTTTTTACTTGTTGTGTTTTTAAGTTGAAAAAATATTTAATTAAGGGAGAAATTTCTGACTATAAATAAATATTTTTTTAAAGTGTAGTTGCTTTGTCCGTCCTGCTGTGATGCTCAACTGTCACGTTGCCTCTGAAGTGTTCATCTCTGATGCTGTCTGACGTTAAAGTTGCAATAGAAAATCTGCAAAACAAGCTAAACACTAGAACACTCACCCCTCCCCTCGAGTATCTTCCCTCCGTGACTTCAAATGGTGTTTTTCTTTGTGGGACTCTGGTAGTTTGTCCTAAAGTTGAAGTGGGAGCAGCCGGCTGTTTCTCCTTCTCTGATATTATTGAGCGGAGAACCTCTCACACCAGTGGTGTTCTGTTGATGAAGACGTGAGTGTGGAATGAGTGGAGGACCCAGGGAAGTGCGGCGGTTCAACCGGATGGTCCAGTGGTTGGTTTAGGTCTGAAACGTGTTATTGGTGAAGATTTTTAGACAAATAACGTAAGAGAGAACCACTTTATTATTATTATTTATTTATTATTATTATTTATTTAATTATTAGCTCCAGCTTGTGCAAAACGCTGCTGCTAGATTCCTGACAGGCACCAGAAAGCAGGAGCATATCACGCCTGTTTTGGCCCATTTGCATTGGCTTCCAGTTTCATTTCGGGTCAGCTTTAAGATACTTGTCTTTTACTTGTGTTTACAAGTCTCTGCAGGGCTGTGCGCCGCGCTATTTGTCTGATCTTCTCACACAATATGTCCCATCACGGGCACTTAGGTCAGCACAGCAAGACTTGTTGGTCGTTCCACGAGTGAAGTGCTCGACCAGAGGAGGCGGGGCCTTCTCAGTTTTGGCCCCTAAGCCGTGGAATGACCTTCCACTCACTGTCAGACAAGCACCCTCACTGCCGGTTTTTAAGAGTCGAATGAAGACTCACTTTTATACTGTGGCGTTCCCTCAGCATGTGAATTAGCTATATTTAGATATTTTAGCTAGTTCTTATTCATTGTTAATCTCTTTTTTTTACTATCATTTTGGTTTTATCTCCTGCTTTTATTATCTTTTGGGCCCTTGATTGGGTCAATGATGTTTTAAATTTTTTGTGTGTGTACAGCACTTTGGTTTGCCTTTTGGTTATTGAAAAGTGCTTTATAAATAAAGATGATGATTATTATTTATTATTATTTATTTATTTATTATTATTATTTACTTAATTATTATTATTTTATTTATTTTTCTATTTATTTTTTAATCTCTACAGAATATTTATAGGCATTCTATGTTTTAGCAGTTTCACATCTGGTCTGGTCATGGTAGCGTCGGCCCGTCCCTGCACGGCCAGGTTTTGTTCACGCAGCCTTCTCAGGAACACGGATGTCTCGGAGCACATGGGCGGGGCAAAAGACACACAGAGAAGTCTGTGGTGTCCTCCTTAAGTTGGTAAACAAAGGCAGCCGTGAGCGGTGTTGCTTTTGTAGACTCTGATATGAAGCACGGCTTCCTACTCTCCTTACAGCCGTCCGTCCTCGCGCTGCCGTGGCTGGAGCGGTGGTTCCGAGCTACGGTCAGAGGAGATGTTTACTCCACCGCATCCAGACTGATAATGAAACATGCATGCGGGGAGCCGCTGCTGGCTGATTCTACTAGCCAATCAGAGGCGTGAACTTCAGCTGGCCAGTCAGTCGTTAGTGGGTGTGTTGGGTTGGCTACGAACAAAGCGGACCGCCAGGAAGCAGGTCTGAAAAATTCGATGAGCTGAGCACAGAAAATGCAAAATTACCCAGATGTGAACACAATTAACCTACCAGGGCTGGGCCGGGCCGACCCAGATGTGAAAGCCCCGTTAGAACGTTGTTAAGAGGCGTAAAGGAAATGTTTAAGCTAGCTTGTTTTGCAGATTAGCTTGTGTAGCTTTAAAACCCGCAAAAGCAGAACTTGTTCAGCCTGAACTGCAGATTTTTAAAAGCTGCATCTGATTTGATTTATTCTCCTTTGGTGTGGTTCTTGTTTGAAGTCTTTCTTCAGGTCTGCGGGTTTATTCAGACGACGCCTCTCACCAGTTATAACTGGTTTTAACTGGTTTTTGTTTCCCGCCTGCCTCAGTGTCAGAGTCCTGGTCCCGATCCAAAGGGCGCTGCAGCCTCATAGGACAGCAGAGTACGGCCTCCTCCGTCCCCCCCCTCCTCCCATCCGCCCCCATCTTGTCCTGGCAGCAAAAGCTGACGGGGCAGCAGCACCCCCCTTTGGGCTTTGGTCAGGTGAGTTTCCTGGAGCTGAGCTGAACCTTCATGTTTACCATAGAACATCAGATCTGACCCCATCAGGCCACCATAGCAGAGTTTTTGGTTTTGTCTGTTTAAAATTGACTTGCTGAATCAGTGGTGTTGGAACAGCTGTGGTTGTTGTGGAGCGGGCAGGTAAACATCTCGTTTATCTCCACCAGGTCCAGCCGTACGGTTCAAACCACAGCAACAAGGAGTGGAACGGCAACTATGGGCCTCTGCGACCGCACGCCTTCATCCCGCCTACTGTCCACACACACACCTTCACACACCTGCACCACAGCAGCCCAACTCACTCTTCAGCCGTCCCCCACACACACACCCTGCTGTCCTACCCCTCCAGCGGCCCCCTCACTGCCGCCCACCACCCCATTCTGCCTTCTCGCCCCCCTCCTCCCCCTCTCCTCCAGCACGGCTTTGGGCTCTCCCACCATCAAGGTGGCGCTTTAGTCCACCCGATGACCCTGGGCATCGGCACCCATCCCCACCACCCAGGGCACCCCGCCGCTCCACACAGGCTCCTCCCATCCCCAACCATCAACCCTGGCTACGCTCATCACCCGCACCAGTTCAAGCCCCCCTTCCCTCCCCCGCCCCCTCCTCACCCATACCTGGCCTCCCCGGCCGCCTTCACTGGCTTCCCCCTGAGCCCCACGAAGCTCAGCCACCAGTTTTCTTACATTTGAGGAGCAGGAAGGAGACGCAGCAGCACCTCCTGACGAGGAGGCTGAAGGGGAAGTGGAGCGGCGCCTCGACCTGGGCGGGCAGACCCACCAGCAGAGCACACCAGCAGCTCCTGTGATGAAGAAAAGACGAATAATGTTTTATCCTCGTGGATGGATTCTATGATTTTATCGATAATGTTTTAAGGACAAATCAAAGCGTCTGAAATCATGTTTGATTGTCAGAGCAGCTTCAGCGCTAAGCTCCTCCCCCTAAAGTCAGGTGAGCCAGTGGAGGAAGCTGCAGAGTGAGTGAGTTTATATGAAATAATCAGACTTTCTTTACAGATCGACTCTCATCAGTTATAGAGAGAAACGATGAGTTTAGACGTCGTGTTGTTGCTGGGTCGCTCGGCCGCCTGGTCCCTTTATCTCTGTCGCCTTGTAGCAGCCGCTCAGATCCGTTCGTTAAGCCATCGCAGCTGTTTGGACCCGGATCAGACGCTCCCGTCTTTGATTCTGCTTTCTTCTAGTGCCTTAAACAAGCGTCTACGGCGTCACTTCAGGAGCACACAGATTGTACGTTTAAACGGGCTTGCAGCACTTCACTAACGAGTGTGCGTGTGTGTGTGTGTGTGGGGGGGGTGTTTCGCCGTCGTCTGCTTTCTAACTCAGAGTATGGGCTGCACATATAGGGCTTCGACTGAATTTTTATGTACATAAAGAGTGATTTGATATTTTGATAATCGATTTCTATTCACGATAGTACTTATAATTCACAACAGTATTGTCACTGTTTACTGTAACTGCAATACAATCTAGATACTCTGGGTTGCTGTGTTTTTATTCTCGTGTTTAGGGTAGAGTTGTTTTAGGTATATTTCTGGGGGGGAGTGGCCTAGATTTAAAAAACATAAAGATTCTACGTATTTACTTTAAAATGCTTCTCAGTGTTTGAAGTAACCTATCAACAGTATCACTGCTGGGTTTTTGGAGTATTAGAGTTGTGTGGTGAAGCTTTCGCTCCCTGTGTTCAAGCCTGTTTTGATACATTCCTTCAGGGTGGAAGCATAGCCTCTGATTTTTGTCGTTTTATTTTAGCGGACTCGTTCCTTCGGCCGTCGCACCCGCTGGCGTTTCACTCCAATCAGCACCAAAGACTCGACGTTAATCATTTCTGAAGCACGGTCGATATTATTTCTTTCACCTCCAGCGTTCTGTTTGAATATGTCGTGAGAGCTCTGTTTTTTGAAATTTGAGGTTGAGGTTTTATTATTATTATTATTTTTGGAGCTTTTGTTTGTATTTGGAATGTATAGATAATAATAAGCTGCTATGTACTGATTATCCGCCACTTCGTAGCTGTGAATTTAGAGGATTAATCTCTCGCTCGCCTGCGTTTTCTCTCCTCTGTATTGTAGTTTTGACAACTAGACACAATATAAGTGGATTTAATTTTGATCAGAGTATATTGAATGCTACTCCTTTATACTAGTGCCTCTGTATATTGGCTTGTTTGTTTTGAAGTGATTGTAAACTGCTGTATTGGAAGTTATACGTTGTTTTTTTTTGGTGTGTGTGTGTGTTTTCTGTGTGTATTTAGCATCAGTATTTCAAACGTAGGCTGGGGTCACCCTTTGATTCTGTAACCAGTGTGATGTATTAACGTTTTTCTTTGGATGGCGTGGCTTTTATTTCCGTTCTAGGACTGTATTTGCGACTCTCCGTACTGTACAACTAGTGCCTTTCTTCTACCAGTGGCTGACGCGAAGATGTCTCGATATCAAAGCAGTTGGGAATTTCTTAGACTAGTTCCGTCGGGAGGGAGAATCGGATCCCTGAGATGATTTCTGTAAACAATCATAAATTTATTTAAACAGAATCCTAAGAAAAAAAAATGTCAGGGAACGTTTTATTCACCAAGGAGACGGCGCAGCAGTGAAAACACGAGGCCTGAATTCTGTTCACAAATGCAAAGCTTTACTTTCACGCCGTGAATGTATTCGTGGACGTCGAGTTATCCGGTTTTTGGGTTGCAGATGAAATGTTTGTTGTGTTCTTGCGGCTCTGCGGCGTTTTGGGGATGTTGATCGTTCTTGTATGCAGCTATTACCATTGGTAGATGTTTCAGCCTTTAAAATGCTTTATCCGTCACTCGTTTGGTTCCAAAGTTGTCCCGACCTGCTCTGGTTTAGTGTTAGCTTGTGATGGTTTTGTTGTTACTCGGGTGTGTTTTCGTCCGTTATGCTACTGTTTGATGATTTTTTAAGTGGATTCACTGTTTTTTGTTGGAGTGCAGCCCGAGATTCTGTTTGTTTTTAAAAACCGTGCTGCGCAGCTTCTCTGTGAATCCCGCTCACGTTCGTTCTTTGTGTCGGCTCGGCGGGGGTTACGTCCCTCCATGTTGGATAGGTGACCTCACGTCACTGCAGCTTCATGCCGACGGTCATCACAAAAGACGACGGAGGGGATTCACACGGTCCCCAACCCATAACCAGCCTTAAGCGACTAACAGGCCTAAAAATAGTTCCGATTATTGTAAACCACCAGCTGTCTGTGTTCTCATTGATGTTTTTGGGTCTACTCCCGCCACACCTGCTTTTATTTGGCACCAACACATCAAAGTTACCAAACATCTCACTTGGTTACTGAGCAGGAATCCAAAAGTGTGATTTTAACACGACTAATTCTTTGCATTTAGACATGATGGCTGAATAAAAATGTTACTGTTCTAAATATGTAGGTTTGTGTGGCTTTATGGTTTGATTCTTTGATTTGTTTTGTTTAATCTTTAAACGCTACACTAGTGTGACTTGTAGCAACTGCACTGTGCAATATACAACAATATGATGACTGGGAAATGCTCGTGGTTTGGATGTAATGACGTATGTCTTACCAGTTTGCGGTCCCTCGCCCCCCGTCTAGTTCTCAGTGAGTTTCAGCGTGACCAAGCCTTATGTACTTGTCACAAAAAGCGGGTTCCTTCTTGGTGACTCTTATTGGTGAGTGTCAAATTATGAATTTATTGTGTACATTGTTGAGATTCACTTTGAATTAAAAAAAATCTTTTGCTTCATTCACTGTTGTCTTCTTTTAGATCATTATTTTATTTTGAAGGAGCGTAACTCCACAGAGCACCTTTTGTCTGTTTAAAACCTACGAGTGTTTGAGATGAGATTTGGTGAGCAGACGATAAAGGATTTTATCATTTTATGCTTGAGCTGAAAACTTCAAGAACAAATGTGTTAAAGCCTTTTTTAATTTAAGTTTTTATCTTCCTTAAGCAAGGCCTTTCCTATGTTTGAAAATAAACCTTCACACAGGATTGCATTACTACCTCAGCATCATAAAATAAAGTGCTGCTGTGACTGTTGCTTACAAATTGAAGTTTGGACATAAAAAAGAAGAAAATCTAACAAATTGCATATATTGCAATTATAAATTTGATATAAAAAATTGGCAAAATTTAAAGTTTCATTAAACCACTTATACTAAATTCATCATATAAAAACAGCTGAGCTAAGAAAATAATCAAATATAGTCCTCAAAGCCTTTTTATATCTGAAGGTTTTAAAACAGATTGATATTTCGTTTTCAAAAGAGCAGAAATGAGATTCATGCTTGAGTTTTGGCAGTTGCAGTGCCCACCAGCTACCAGCAGGTGGCACCAACTGCTTGTCAGCCGGCTGAGCAAAGCTACTGTTATTTACTCCCTACGAAGACTTCCGGTTCTTTAATTAAACATCTGGATGATTAAATAAACTGAATATGGAAACACATTTTATTGGAAAACCATGGGACAGTAACGTCTCAGCTTTATGACGACAGAAAGGCCGTAAAACCAACTTTATTATTCCCAAACCAGACAATTCAGGGCTTGCCTGATTTTAAAACAAGTTTTTGGATGAAGAATGATGAAAAAATAAAGACGAGCGAGTGGAAAACTTGACTGAGCGTGGTTACCTCATCCTGAAAAATCATGAACTCGCTGCCGCTCAGTAGTTGAAGACTTTTATTTTGAAAGCGGCTCCGGGATTTTCCGGATTCTTCCGGTTTTTCAGCTGCTAGTTGACGCATCTTTCAGCGGAGACAGCGCGCGCCTTGCGGTTGCGGTAGGACTCCAGACTTCTCGCACAGCGCGGACACGCAGAAGCGACCACCGAGAGACGCGGAAAGGAGACACATTCTCCGTGTGGAGCCTCGCCGCCTCCGGGAGGCTCATGGAGAGCGGAGCCCTGCTAGTCCGAACCGGATGCCGTTCACCACAGCAGCTCCGTTAGATGTTCTCCATCCAGGACTAACTGGCTGACCAATGGCTCCCAAACATGCGCTCCTCTCCAGCAGTGGCCCCGGGGCCTGGCGAGGGACTGGCAGCACACAAGACTCTTGTTTCCGGGTGGCATGGATCCTGAACGCGGGCGTCGTGGCCGTCTGCTCGCCCAGGAACGGGAGCAGGTCGCGGGTTCTGAACGGGATGCTGGCCCGGGTGTTTGTGACCATCAGCGCGGTGCTGATCCTGATGATGCAGAGCTGCGAGGCTGCTGAAGGTAAGGACCCTGATGCTTCCACTTTTCAGACGAGTGAGGCTGTTTTCCTTAAAACGATCTAAATAAACAAACCGTAATCAGCTGATAGGAATCAAATTTAGTTTAATTGTTCATAATAATATAAATAATTCATTATAATATGAATGAAATGTGTGGAAAATGTGTTTTGAGCGCGTGTGAACCGTGGAAGAGCGGCTGTGCGTCCCAACGGCGTCATGGATGCGTTTGGATTTTTTTGAGGCTTTGATGGTGTGCGCATTTTTATTTAGAATACCAAACAGGTTCATTTATTAATGAAACCACAGAATGAGTCTCACACAGGCCCTCACCGACGGAGCGGAGCGCATCTCTATAATAAAACCCGCTCACTGCGCCCGTTTCTGCGCGTTTGAAGCGCCAACTTTTAAATAATTAAAGAAGAGCTGAACCTGGAGGTCGACCACCTCCATCAGGATCCATCCAGGCTGCGTTCATGCTTCAGCCTGTTCAGACCCATGAAGTCTGACTCTAAACAACGGATCATTTTTAAGTGTCAAAGTGACGTAAAACACCTGATTTAATTTTTACACAGTTTCCTAATCTTTCACATTTTGTGAAAGCAGCATTACCAGATTTAGAGTAAAAAAAACATCTATAATGATGCAATCAGTCCCAAATGGCCACATATTTTAGATTTTGGATATTTTATTTAAAATATTTGCTTCCCTAAAGCAGAAAAGGTGTATTTTTTTGCATTACATAATCACACAAAACAGAAAAATATATTATTAACCTTCCAAAGCTGAACCTCATGTCCTCAGAGGAGTTCTTAATACATAAATCGGCCGTTAACAGAGTATTAAGTGTTATTTCTACTTGTGAAATCAGACTTCAGACGTATTTTCTTTATGAAACTGAAATGATAATGAAACACCTTTTCTTCCTGCTGCTGCAGGTGTCATTCTGCAGTCACCTGATCTGTACAAATGAATTAAATGCATTTGTTCGACCGTGAAAAGACAAATTTATTTGGAAAAGAAGATTTTATTTGTGTCTCGGCTGTGAATGAGCTGCACTTGCTGTGTTATTTTTCCACATCTGCGTTTTTGGAGAAGTGAGCTTTTCTCTCTCACCTGGTTACATAAACATCCAGCCCTGAAACCCTTCCAGTTGTATATTTTATTTTCTCCACAGAGGATTGAGGAGGCTGATGTGTGTCATCTTCAGGAACACACTGCGTGTGTGTTTGGAGGTGTTTTTCTAAATCGAGCTGCAGAGATCTTCATTCACAGAGATCAAATAAAAGCAGCGTCCTCTCTCTGCATCTTTCAGCTGCCTCTCCGATGAAGGATGGCAAGCATCCGAGGAATAAAGGAGTGATGGAGCGCTCTGATTATTCCTGATGGATGTTTTAACTCGGTTTTGTCTCCATCAGAATCAAGGTAGAGCCGAGACAAGTAATTAAAGCCACGTTCAGCGTGTAATCAGCGAGCTGGAGCTCTTTTTTTATTCCTTATTAGCTGAGATGTATTAGTCTGCGTTGCCATGGGAACAGATCTTAAGCTTCTCACTGTGTATCTGTCCGTCAGGGATTGAAATAACATCTTAAGTGCCAAGTTCGAGTGTTCTAGTGATTAGCATCAGCTGACTCAGGGGCACGGGTGCTGCTCTGTGAACTCAGACCTTCTGCTTCCTGATGGTAAACGAATGTTTTCCGTTCATCAGAGTCGCTCGACGCTGTCGGTCCTTCACTGTGCAGTTCAGTGGAGTTAAACACGCTCTGTGGTTGAATTTCAGAGGGTTTGGAGGACATTTAAATTCAAAAACTGAGCTAAACTGTTCTGTGCAAGTGACTTGAAGGTGAATAGTTTCATCTAGGAGTGGGACTCGATTAAAAAATTAATCTAATTAATTAGAGGTAATTAATTAATCTTGATTAATCACATTTTAATCGCTCAAGAAAATTTGCCCTCAAAGCAGTTTTTTAATTAAAAATAATGAGGCAGAGGGTTAGGGTTAAGGGTTAGGGTCATGAAGCACATAGAATAGGTTTGCATGGTCTTGTAGTCAAGGTTCGGAAGTTTTTTTAGAGGTGCAGCTTGATGATATTTATTGATATTTAGGGCATATATTTTGCTGTTAAACGTCAAAATCCCCCACTTGGGGGGCCCTCGGGCCCAAAGGGTTAAATGCGCTAATTTTAATTAACGCGTTATTTTTTTCTAATTAATTAACGCATTCAATTCCAACCCCTACTTTCATCAAAAGGCAGGTAATAATGTTTTTTCATGTGTGTGTGTGTGTGTGTGTTACATTTGAATGAAACTGAAAAACTTATTGCATGTTCATCCTGATTCACTTTTGTTTTTGAGTGAACTCCATCTACGAAGGCTGAAACTGCTGATCAGTAATAACAAAAAAGAAATGGGTGTAACTCGGATATTTTTACAGTCGCTGAGTGTTAGATTTTTATTTTTTTATTTAATTTTTTCTTTTTTCTTTATTTTTTTGTTAACATTTTGTGTGAGTTTTTATTAAAAATGTCTTTAATTATTGGTAGAGATGGACAACATGCTAAACAAATGTTTGTTTTTTTGCATTGATTGATTTCTATAATTATAATGTTAGTTTCATATTAATGTTCCAGTTTCTATGCCAGTATCGGCTTCATTTAATTTATTTATTTGTAAAATAATCCTTTACTGCTGCCAATCAAGGCCACCCAAAATGCTGAACAATGACAATACACCTAAAATCATAACTGAACATGAAGTAATAAGATACAATGAATCAATCAGATAAAAAGACAAGTAGCCCTAAAAACACCTAAAACATATAGCACACATGTAAAACATGAACAAACATGACATATTGTGACAGGGAGAGAAATAGGACAGTTGACCCTGTTGCATCTAAATCGAAGGCCTAAACCCTCGTCGGCTAAGAACTACTAGGATATACGCCTCAACATCAACAAAATTAGGCAATATAGCATCCGGAGCAAATAAACATAGGGACCACTAAAAACTCAAACCGATCTGTAATATCGCCTCAGCTTTGCTTTAAAGAGGACCTAGAATGCAGTTAATCAACAATCTAAAACAGCTCTGAGCCTCTAAAAAGCATCAGAAATGTTCTTTAGGCTTTCATCTGTCCCAGGAGCCCTGATACAGGACATTCTAAACCCCCTAAACCAGCCTTGCTGTGAAGAGTTGTTTAGCCCCTCCCACTGGGCCAGGACATGAATATGATAATGAGCTGCTTGCTGATTGGTTGGTTTCCCCAGAAGGCCTCAGACACTGGAGACATGCAGGTTTGAGAAGGAAGGGCTCCCCCTAGTGACGTGTTAAGGAAGGCTTTCTCAGATCAGAAGTTTTTCTCTTGCCTTTTTCAACTTTCTAATTTACATAAAAAGTAGGTCACACACGGCTTTGACCTTTTGTTATGCTACTTTTGAACAACATCTGCTTAAATATAAACAGACTACCAAAACTTTACTCACAAGACCACAAAGGAACTGACATTTGTTCAATTTTGTCCCGAATTCCATTTTTTTCTTCCATTTTTCTGACTTCAGTTATATGGTCTCTGTCGCCCTCTAGAGGCTTGCTGCGTAACGTCACTGTCGTAACATTAAATCTCTCTCTCTCGGGCATAAGAGGCATGTTTACATTCCTAACGTCAGGCAAAACAACGAAAGCAAACTTTTCCACCTCCACACATTGAATAAATAGTTTTATCAGGACTGTATAACAACTTTATGCCCGACCAAACACAATAACCCTGGTGAAATCATTTATTACTTACCTAGCCATTAGCAGCACGGCTAGGTCAGAGTCCGTAGTTCATGCTGTTCTTTCTAAAAGAGCTCTCCAGCAAGGAAAAGACGGCCCAATAATATCTCTGGTCTTTGCTCTTACTCTATTCGTTCAAGACGCGCGTTTTGGCGGACATAATGCTCGCTTTAGAACACGTGAGTTTTTGCCCCCTTTGGCGTCAAAATGCGCGTTCAGGACGCGCATTTTGACGGACATAACGCGTGTTTAGAGTGCTTTTTTTATCCCTTTGGCTTGCCATATTTTATATTTTATATAAAACGACACCCAGTCAGCACATCCTGCGGCTACCCGAAGCACAAAAACTGTATAGTGCGGTAAATAGACGTGGGACCCCCCAACACTATCACAGGTATGAAAATGAACATAATAGATAATACTATGACGCAAAAACTTTACAAAAAAGCATAATTTTAAGGTGTAAAAGTTGCGGAATGTTGCTTTAAATGTTTACGATGAAATAAACGTCTTCCTTTGGTTAAACAAAAGCACCTTAACCTAAAAGTCACACTATAATTCCTATTTATGACCTAAAATAGAGTATAAACCTGTAAATTATAATGCTACTGTGTTTGACGAGCTGATGATGAGGATGTTCAGGAAGTTTCTTCTTTCTGTTGTTTTGTTGAGAAAAACTTTTATTTCTTCAGAAGTTCCTCTGCAGCAGACAGCAGCTCACTGGTTTATTAGTATGAGTTTGATATAAACGAGCATCGCTTTGATATTTCACGTCTTTTTCTGAGCATTAAGTTAATAAATACGATTTATTTTATTGTTTTTGAGATCAGAACCTCACAATAACCCGCCTCATATGGTTTGTATCCTCTAATTTATTTAGGTAGAACAAATCATATATTTCTTGTAAATAACAATCTTTATAATGATTATGAACATAATTAAAGCACAAGATGTTTGTTTTTTTTATCCTAAATGGATGAATCTAATAAATCATCTCAACCTGATAATCCGGGAAGGATTGTGACAAATTAAAAGGCTTTTCCCATATTTATCAATAAATCCTGCTGTTGATCCGCTGTCATCAATCACAAGGATCGATGGTGCCGATTAGACGGCTCCTCTCTGTCTCCCGTGGTTTCTCCGAGAGGAGGAACTGGCTGAAGATCAGCGCTCCGAGAGTCTCACAATCCGATTAAAAGTTTCCCATCCCTTCTGAAGTTTCTTGTGCAGCAGATGAGACGTTCCTTTAGCCCTCGTCGTCTGCCAATAGGAGGTGGATTTCTTTGTTGGTTTATCTGTAAGTGAGATTATCCAAAAGTAGCTGAGTTGTATGAAAAGTTTCAGAGAAGTGGAGCATGACGTCCCCTGGAGAACGTGGTGGGGGTAAATTTAACTGTGACTACTGGTTGAATACGATCTGAGTAAAAGGTGAAAAATGTTTTACGCTTGTGCCTCACAGTTACATAATCGCTCCTGTCTTATGTTGGTGCTCGGGGCTAACGCTGTTACCCATGGTGCAACAGTGCTTAAAGGTGCATTACATGACTTTATCGCTATTTCTAACAACTTTTCGGACCCCCTTAAACAGATAGTTTTTTAAACTTTAAGCTAGCGCTTTAACATTGATTTCAGTGATCATATTTGACACCACTCTGCAGCCCTCTGCTGACCAAAAACCACTCTAGATAGTTTTGTGGTAGGTGCCCTATAGGGGGAGCTCTTCACCTACTTTACGACTGTTAGCTGTAATGCTAGCAGTTAGCATTTTCAGTTCACCAATCGTCAATAAAAAGCACAAGAAGAAGAAAAACAAGAAGTTTGCTTTTTCTGTTGGCATCATGGTGGAGCCTGGAAGTCAAAGTAACAGAGTAATGTCTTTGGAGGTGAAGCAAAGAGCTAAAACCAGAGTGAACATCGGCGTGGCCTACGCTAGTTTGAGGAGCTAAAGGAGGCTACAAAATCACAGACTGATGGTGACCTGGCTTCAGGGTTCGTACGGGTGCTTGAAATCCTTGAAAATGCTTGAATTTCAATAACGTGTTTTCAAGTTATGGAAAGTGCTTGATTTCTGTATTGAGTCCTGGAAAATGCTTGAAAAACAAACTGCACGGTTTTGTTTATAAGATCACCCAAGTTAGTTTGATGAAAAAACTCAATTTGTTATTTTTGTTAACGTTAAAAACTAGAGAGCGATTATTTCGCTTTTAGTAAACACGGCTGCGGCTGCTCTGAGAGGGTCCGCTCCTTTCTGACACACCGGTCTGTTAGCAGCAGGCTCCTCCTACTATAGAGACCAGCCGCTGGACCGGCGGTGTACGCTGGCTTCGCTATGAAGCAGACCTACTTTACCGATGAGACTTTTATGCTAGTAGCCTCGCGTGTGTGAGAGCGCTGCTTTGGGTCTGGGATCCAGCGGGTCCTTCTGTGATAATTAGTTATGAAACCAAGACTGGAGTAGAGCAGGGAACCGAAAAAAAACGGTAAGAAATCTCTTTTTCTGTGCTAAAAAGTCTGTTATGAACCGCAAAGCCCCGTTCCTCCTGCTGCAGCTAGCCTACGTCAGACGTCGGCTGCATCATTCACAAACTTTGTTTACAAAACACCTCCGAGTTCACGAACTAATAAAATACCGAAAAAAAATCAAAGTTTTGACTGCATCTAGGAAAGTAAACAGCAGCAGAGCTAACTGTGTTCAGGTTTGTCACTAAACATGTAAATACCAGTAATTTAATGAAGCACCTTGTCGTTCATGGCATCTATTTGTGAGCAGAAGCATGGACCGTGTTTGGCTGAGAAAGCAGACCCGAGTTCACGTGGCAAGCCATTTTATCATTTAATCAACAGCTAGTAATTCCTATTTTACATAGAAACAATATAATTAATCCTAGTCCAGGTCATATTCTTTCTAGTCACAATTCAAACTAAATATATCAACAGCTATTTTTACTAGCAGAAATACAATCCCTATTTGTTCATCGAGTATAATTATTTATTTTCATCAATTAATGGTTCTGCAGATGGAGGGAGGGTTGTGATCAGATATTTCAGTAATGGGTGGTAATAGTCAGAAATTTAGCAGGAGCAGGATTTTAAACACAGCTTCTATAAGAGCTGCAAAAGTAGGAGCAAACCTTGACCTTAGACACATTTCAAAATGTAAAATGTGATGTTTTTATTTACTTTGTCCCTGCTTTGTGGAATATTACAAGATAATATTTATAATTATGTTCTGATCACATTTTTTTTGCCCCCGATCCATGTCATAGGATTTTGATACCAAGTCCCAATCCAACACCTCAGCAATGCATTCAGTTAATAAGAAGAAAGTAGAAAACATCCAAGTTGTCCTTTCAGATTTATTTATTTGTAACTTGGAATATAATAGAATACTTTATTTGTCTGAAACCAAACAGTAACAGAAATTTGTCTTTTAACAGGCCTCAACTTCCTGTTTTGATGTAATTTCCTCAGATTAGCTGCTAAAAAACATCACTGTCAGGAAGAACATTGATAAGAAATGTGTTAATATTAGGAATATGTTTGATAATAGCCTCATTGCTCATAATTCAAATTGTTTAAATAGTATGTACTCCTGAGCCTCCCTGGTAAGGTCTATTCAGGGGTTCTGGAGAGGAGGGTCCGTCGGATAGTCGAACCTCGGATTCAGGAGGAGCAATGTGGTTTTCGTCCTGGCCGTGGAACACTGGACCAGCTCTATACCCTTGGGGGGGTCCTGGAGGGTGCGTGGGAGTTCGCCGAACCAATCTACATGTGTTTTGTGGATTTGGAGAAGGCGTTCGACCGCGTCTCTCGCGGGGCCCTGTGGGGGGTACTCTGGGAGTATGGGGTACCAGGCCCCTTGATACGGGCTGTTAGGTCCTTGTACGACCAGTGTCAGAGCTTGGTCCGCATTGCCGGCAGTAAGTCGGGCTCGTTTCCGGTGAGAGTTGGACTCCGCCAAGGCTGCCCTTTGTCACCGATTCTGTTCATAACTTTTATGGACAGAATTTCTAGGTGCAGCCAAGGTGGTGAGGGGATCCGTTTTGGTGGCCTAAGGATCAGGTCTCTGCTTTTTGCAGATGATGTGGTCCTGTTGGCTTCATCAGAACGTGATCTCCGGCTTTCGCTGGAGCAGTTCGCAGCCGGGTGTGAAGCAGCTGGGATGAGAATCAGCTCCTCTAAATCCGAGACCATGGTCTTGAGTCGGAAAAGGGTAGAATGCCTTCTCCAGGTCAGGGACGAGGTCCTGCCCCAAGTGGAGGAATTTAAGTATCTCGGGGTCTTGTTCACGAGTGAGGGAAGGGTGGAGCATGAGATCGACAGGCGGATTGGTGCTGCATCTGCAGTGATGGGGGCGTTGTACCGGTCTGTCGTGGTGAAGAGAGAGCTGAGTCGAAAGGCGAAGCTCTCAATTTACCGGTCGATCTACGTTCCTACCCTCACCTATGGTCACGAGCTTTGGGTAGTGACCGAAAGAACGAGATCGCGGATACAAGCGGCCGAAATGAGTTTTCTTCGCAGGGTGGCTGGGCTCTCCCTTAGAGATAGGGTGAGGTTCATCCGGGAGGGGCTCAGAGTAGACCCGCTGCTCCTCCACATCGAGAGGAGCCAGTTGAGGTGGCTCGGGCATCTGATTAGGATGCCTCCTGGATGCCTCCCTGGTGAGGTTTTCCGGGCACGTCCAACCGGGAGGAGACCCAAAGGAAGACCCAGGACACGCTGGAGAGATTATGTCTCTTGGCTGGCCTGGGAACGCCTTGGGATTCCCCCGGAGGAGCTGGCCCAAGTGGCTGGGGAGAGGGAGGTCTGGGCTTCCCTCCTTAAGCTGCTGCCCCCGCGACCCGACTCCGGATAAGCGGGAGAAAATGGATGGATGGATGGATAAATAGTATGTGGCTGTGTTTTGCAATAAGCATTACTGCACCCATGTTGAGGCTCGCTCTTCCCTGCACAACACGGCTCATACCGTGGCTCTAGGAGACTGCAAAAACCAACGTTTGCAACCAGAGAGTCATACAGTGTGATTAATATATGGCTATCTTGGCTGTGTTTTTGCTGTCAGTAGACAGTTTCTCTTTGTCTTTTAGTGTATCTTGAGTGTCAGATGGCTGTGTGTTTTTGTCCGAGTTGCTGCTGTGAACTGGGAGAGCAGGGTGTTTGGTTTTAAGGTAACATACTAGAACTAAAAGCAGGCAGGTTAAAATTAAAACTAAGTCATTGTCATTTCGTTTGAAAATTTCTATCTGAGGATGAATTAAGGTCACGCTAGTTGCTTTATAAGGTTATAGCTAATCTTTGTCACCTGATTCCAGTAATTTAAAATCACGTGATCAGGCCTGATTTTTGATCCTGTGATCGGATAAGATCATCTCTATTATATAACAGTAATAAATTCATATGATAGTGAGGTGAAACTGTCCTCTTGAGTCCTAATGTATTGTTTTGTCTTTGCCGTGTGGTGCTTGAAAAGTTTGAAAATTACCTTGAAAATGCTTGAAAAGTGCTTGAATTTGTCAGTGGAAAAAGTGTAAGAACCCTGTGGCTTTGTTGCTACTGGACTTGTAATTAATTATATTTGTTGTCCAACAGTGTGGATCTTTTTACTTCCTGGTTTATTTTAGTATTAGTTGGCTTATGTTAGCGTTAGCTCGTTGTTAGCGCTAGCTACAGCAGGCTGCAGCAGGGTTGTTTATGGTAGTTGTATTTCCACTTCAACTACCACTGATGACCCTTAGCTACTTTCTGTAGAAATGTGTCGTCTTTTGCAGATTAGCAAAAGCCCCCGCCTGCACCGTCCTTCCAAATGCTTGGAATGGGAATGCTCATCATAAATAAACCTTTCTCGATTGATCCCACCCACGTGACTTGTTTTTTTAGCAGAGTCGTGACAAAATAATGTCATGAATATGTAAATTAGCGTTTGTGATCATCTGACGACATCTAGCAGCTTTCTGAGTCAACTTCAGCTACTTTCTGGTCGTTTCTCAATACTCAAGGACGCTAGTACGTTCTTGTGTACTTGACAAGTGTGTTCTTGGCTAGGACACCAGAAAGTCTGTTCTACCGAGTACGGGAGGACGAGGACGGCATTTGGAACAAGCCTACTCCTTTGCATCACGGCAACAAGCTCTACTTGTTGCAACGGTTAAAAAAACGACCTTCATAAAAATAAAAGTCTAGTTATTTCCTTAAACAACAAAAAACAATGAAAACGTATTATTTGTATTATATTTGGTCCACTTTTCATCAAAACTGATAAAATACCAGCATTTCCTGCTGTTAAATGAAGAAAAACGTTTCTTTTTCATCAAAACAAAGCAATGATGCTTTTATTTTGATAGTGGGTTAGCTCATTAGCATTTTGAGGGATTGTGAAGAGTCTGAAAGAAAAAAAAAAATACACAACAACGGAAGCGGAAGTGAAGCTGCTTTCAGCGGCTTAGCTCAGATGAAGATCGCAGCGACGATCGAAACGTCAGCACAATAAGGTAAAGAAAGATCTATCTGTGTTTTATAAAGAACGAAAAGTAAAAGAATTACGAAAAAAAAAAAAAACACACAGTATGAACGTACCAAAGATAAAAAATACACAACAAATTTTACAGGTTATACGCAATTATTTACAATAACAGACAACTTTATATTTATTTATGTGTATTTCTGATATAAAACACAACAGTTATGAGCTTTCTCCTCTGCCATTCGGAGTATAACGGTTAGCGGTGCAATGCATTATGGGAAAATTAGCTGTCCCAAGTCCGCAGAAGGACGCATCAGCGCATCCTCGATACAATGGGCGGAGCAAGAACATATCCGGGAACTTTGAGCGAACTTGCCATTATATGTACTTAGGATTGGAACAGTACTTGGACCATCGTTGATGACGTTTCACAAGGACGGGAGTACACAAGTACAGACAAGTACACATATTGAGAAACGGCCTCTGTCAGAGGCCATTAGCAACACTGGGGGGACCTTTGACTTTGGCTTGGCCTCCAAGAAAAACACCTCCTACTGCACCTTTAACAAAACTAACCAAACAAGGTAAATTAGAAGTTTTTTGTTGTATCAAATCAAAAAGCAGAACGAGTTCTTTTAGCAGCTTTTTACTCACAATAGCGTTGAATTCCTGAAGCGCCATGGAGCTCTGACACTTTGTGTCTAACGCACTCAGACTGTCAGCTGGAAACACTGATGATGGCTGACAGACGAGAACGCTTGCTCTGCGACAACCTGCTCTTTCTGATGTCATCCGCTCGCCTCCTCGCACACACAAACAAGCGCTCTGTCGATTGGTTTGGGATCTCTGACAAATCAAATGAAGGGAAGCGCGCGGTTTCCTCTTCAGCACTCAAGTAAATAACATTTCAGAAATTCAGTCCAAAAGCCAGAGTTCACTTCTGCTCAATCTATTTTATGTCAAAGCATAAGAAGCACCGTGAAGGGTACGTGACCTAATACTGGAGAATAAAGTACAGCGCCGCTGCAAGATAGCTAAAAGGTTTTTTAAGTCTCAGACGATGGCAGCAGCGCTGATTTATGGGCAACAACGTGACGAGTAAAAGGTTTTCCGATTGCATTATGTTGTTAGTCAATATAAAAATATTCCCTCTCCAGTCCATCATAATCAGCTCTTATGCACTCATGATTTAGCCGTTGATGAATATTTTTAGTCTCTTTTTCTTCTGGAAGGATAATATTTGTTATTGTTGGCATTTAGACCAGAGATGATTACAGGACCCCTAACTTGTTCATCATATTAGTTCTAATGAGGAAATAAAAGAAGTTTTCAAATGTAAACATCCTTTTGTTCCAGTAAAATAAATAAATGAGCTGAATTTAGGAACCCTGAGGAGGGAAAACTATTGTTTTATTAGCTAATAGTTCATTTTAATCAGCCTCGACAGAGAAACATCTGCAGTGATGGGGGCGTTGTACCGGTCTGTCGTGGTGAAGAGAGAGCTGAGCCGGAAGGTGAAGCTCTTGATTTACCGGTGGATCTACGTTCCTACCCTCACCTATGGTCACGAGCTTTGGGTAGTGACCAAAAGAACGAGATCATGGATACAAGCGGCCGAAATGAGTTTTCTCCGCAGGGTGTCTGGGCTCTCCCTTAGAGATAGGGTGAGAAGCTCGGTCATCCGGGAGGGGCTCAGAGTAGATCTGCTGCTCCTCCACATCGAGAGGAGCCAGTTGAGGTGGCTTGGGCATCTGGTTAGGATGCCTCCTGGACGCCTCCCTGGTGAGGTTTTACGGGCACGTCCAACCAGGAGGAGACCTAAAGGAAGACCCAGGACACGCTGGAGGGACTATGTTTCTCGACTGGCCAGGGAACGCCTTGGGATATCCTGGAGCTGGCCCAAGTGATGCTGCCCCCGTGACCTGACTCCAGATATCGGAAGAGAATGGATAGATGATAACGGCATCATTTCAATAACAACAGGACTGTACCGACACGAATATCTTCTTTCTACGGGACGTGTCAGGGTTCATATCAGGTCATCATGATCGTCTCACACCAGATCATTTGTTCATAATCAATAGAGCAGAGAAAATGAGTTCTTATCTCCTCACAGCTTCTGTTGAAGGGTATTTTTAACTTAAATCACAGTAAATCCATAAAACAGACTCTTTAAAGGTGTTTGGTGCATTATAGTTTTAGTATAGTTTTTGTTTTCTTGGCCTGGTTTTAGGTCTGCATTTCTGTGTCTTAGGATCGTGGTAACCATGGTGACCCCAATGAGCCACTGGCAGCAGCTTTAACATTTCTGTTCATCTTGGGTCTCGTTACATTTTTCGTGTCGTTTTTACAACAAAACATCAGCATATTTTCATAATTATTACAAAAGAAAGTCATAATTTAGGTCGGTGTGTGTAGATGTTTGTGTTTCTAGCTTTAGTTAAGAAGGTTTTCCCATATCCCAAAATAACATAAACTATCCGACGCCCCTAGCCTTTAGTGCTAACGATGTAAACGAAGAGTTAATTGGTGGGGTCATGAGGTGAAACGAGCTTGTTCATCGTCACCAGAGCCCTCTGTGAGACACAAGCGGACGTTTTTATTGAGTTAAGCAGCAGCTGATGGAGGATGAACCCGACTACAGGACGAGGACGGCTGTCTCAATGATGCCTGAAGGAGAAAACCTTTAATCTAAGGCAGCTGCTCGTGTTCAGACCTCAGCTGTCCCTCTTTGCGTCACCACACAGCAGCCCCTCCGCTCTGATTTATTTGATTCTTCCTGCCTTGTCTGAGGAGCTCAGGTGACCGGAGGTGGAGCAACACATCTAAGAGCAGGAATGGATCCGAGGCCAGAGCTGGCGAGGGCGAGGCGCTGCGTCGTCCCAGCACATGTTCTCAGCATTAAAGCAGCAGAGGCTCATTTTGTATGGCTCTGCTTGGCTGCACTCGGCTCCCTACTCCTCTGTGTCACTCTGATTATGCTCTGCTGGAGCTTTTTACACCCACAAAGAAGAAACAGGAACAATCTTGGCTTTTCTGGCACAGATCTGAACTAGAATCACAGCTATTCTAATATTTAGAAACTGGCAGGTCTCAGAGGTTTATTACTCTGACAGCGTTTTGTGTGATGAGAAGACAATTCATTTATTGCCAAGCAGCTAAATTCACACCTTTCGCTGTCTCTGCAGCGTTCGTTCGTTTGTTTGTGATAGATTTCTGTCTCAGGAAGTGTGTGTGATGATGCCTGCTGCCACGTTACACATCTTTTCTGGCAGCGCTCGTCGTTTCTCTCGCTGTTGCCGGGCAGAAACGAGGCGGAGGAGCTTTACCACACAGGCTGATGATCTCTGGTATAACTCTGCTTTATTTGTGGCTCCTGTTGTTTTGTGATGCAGGGCTAAACATCTCTCACAATGTCAGACACCCCCCCCCTCTCAGCATCACACACAAAAGCAAACAGAGTTCAGCTTCAAGGCTGCTCCTCTCTGAGGTTTATGATCCGATTCTGCAGAACGTGGTTTCTAGAGGGACTTCTCATATTGTAAATATTTCCCCTGCTTGTCCTTTAAGTACATTATGCATGGGGGGGGGGGGGGGGGGGGGGGGGGGGGTTGCAAATCATCTAGGCTGTCAGAAACAGTTTTGGATAAATTGATTTTATAATCTCAATTAACCACACTTTGAGTTTTTCTGATCTTGTGGGGGCCGTGAGCGTCAGCTTGCTCGTTTCCTCGTCGGTGTGTTTCAGGAAGGTTAATTATTTTCAGACAGCCTCGGGTGAGGAGCACTTTGATGTACAAAGCATTTCTACACGAGAACACTTCTCAGCTGAGAGCTCATTTGTTTGTTTGTGCAGCCGGCACGCAGCGTGGTTTGTGTCTGCTGTCAGTTTCTGGGTGAATTCTGAACGTTTTAATTCACTTTAGCTGCAGCGGCGCAGGTATTTCAGCTATACAGACGTGTGTGTGCGTGTGTGTGTGTGTGTGTGCGCGCATGCATCCATCGCTCTTCCCTCCAGCTGTCAAGGTGCAGCATTTTAATTACTTTGTGCTGACTAATGACCCTCTGCATTATGTAAAATCACCTATGAGGGAAAAACAGACACTCCTTGGCTCTCAGTCATCCTGTATCAATGCTGTAGAAAACCTACTGTTTACAGGTGCTAAACATGTATTTAGCCTAAAAATGATCTTTTTGTCATTGCTGTGTTGACTCAATTGAATAAACAGTGCTAAAGGCCTTTTGACGTAGCTGAAATTTTGTGCAAGCCTAAAAAAAAGCAGAAACGTTGGACATGAATGCTCTGGTGCGCCTGTTTGAGGACGTGGAAGTCAGCCGGAGGAGAAAGTAGCTTCAGGTGGCAGGATCTGGAGTCTTACTTCCTGATATGTGGACATCTCTCCTCTGATTGGCTAACAGCAGCACGACTCTACCACTGACTCTGTTTGCTCTGCAACGTTGATGTTTTATCTCCACAAATAACACAAGCCTGGAGGAGTTCTGCTGTGTGGTGGAGTTGCTAATGCTAACGGTTAGCTTCTACTAGCCCAGACGTTCTCTGCTGTTTCCTGGACGCTAAACCAACAACAGCCTTCTCCGTCGTGAGTCAAGATGGGTGAGTCCATGAATGTTAAGTGACAGTGTGACGTAGATCTGTCAGGATTTTCTAATCCTAGAGTTTCACCTAGAGTCTATTTTCTATCAGAAGCTAATGCAGGAGATAGGTGGAGGAGACTATTTTCATGTTCAGCCTGCAGGAAACACTCAGAGTGACCCATTAGAATCAGAAATAATCATTAAAACATGGTTTTTCAGTGAATTTGACATGTAAATTGGTATTTTTTGCATTCTGATTTGTGTTTCTGTGGAAAAATGATAAAGAATGATTTCAGAGAAGAAGTGTTTGATAGCATTGATGAGCTAACGGCTAGTCCAAGCACAACCAAGACCAAAGTGGCTCACGTCTGTCTTTATCGGCTCCAATCTCTTAAATTTAAGCTGTTGCTGCAAACATTAGTTTATAAACCATCAGTCCTTTACACCATCATTTTATGATTGTTGACACCAGCAGCAGGTGAATGGACCACTTCTGATTAATCCATCCGTTTGGTTCAGGAAGAGCTTCTTCATTTTTCTGTAACATTGTGAAGCTGATGGTTTATTATCATGTTTGCATGAAAAGCTGTCAGATTGAAATGGTTTAGAGATGTCAGCTGTCTGCTTTGTAGCTCATCTGAATCATCAGAACAAAGCAGTACTAGAGGACATTCATGCTATTTCTTTAAACTGAGGCCATTAAGAAGCCATCCACAAAGGGCCAGATGGTGATTTAAACAAAACACACCTCAAAGTGCTCAAAGATCCCTTAAAAACCAGGAAATATTACAAATACACCAAAATGGCACAGTTTATCTCAAACTCCAAAGGAAAAATGTCTGTTTTTATTTCACACATCTGGTCCTAAATCTGAGATTTGTGCTTTTTGAAGTTAGAAAACACTTTAGGATTCAGATAATTAAACATCTTAGAAGCAAACGTGATGGTAAAGCAGATTTTTCAAAAACAAAAAACTAAAATAATAATAAAAACAGATCTGACTTTATCTGAACCAAAGATTAAAACTCAAACCCAAACAATTCTGCAAAGTTAGAGAAGTCAAGCAGCTGCAACCCTAACCCCAACCCTAACCCCAACCCTAACCCCAACCCTAACCCTAACCCTAACCCTAACCCCAACCCTAACCCTAACCCCAACCCTAACCCCAACCCTAACCCCAACCCTAACCCTAACCCTAACCCCAACCCTAACCGAAGCTTTTAGAGAAACTAAAAATACTAGAAGTCCAAGAAATTCCCACAAAACACCATCAGCCATGACAGTTTCAGCTTTTCTGGGTGGCCGGGATGGATAATTAAACCGACCATCATCAAGTGATTTTCATGAGGTGTTTAACTCGTTCACACGCAGCAAACAATCCGTCCTGAAGAGACAGCTGGACGGGAGGAGACCAGACTTCCCTTGGATGGGACCGTTTCCCCCGGAGGTCTCGGTGTGAACTCCAAAGGAAAAATGTCTGTTTTTATTTCACACATCTGGTCCTAAATTTGAGATTTGTGCTTTTTGAAGTTAGAAAACACTTTAGGATTCAGATAATTAAACATCTTAGAAGCAAACGTGATGGTAAAGCAGATTTTTCAAAAACAAAAAACTAAAATAATAATAAAAACAGATCTGACTTTATCTGAACCAAAGATTAAAACTCAAACCCAATCAATTCTGCAAAGTTAGAGAAGTAAAGCAGCTGCAACCCTAACCCTAACCCCAACCCTAACCCTAACCCCAACCCTAACCCCAACCCTAACCCTAACCCCAACCCTAACCCCAACCCTAACCCCAACCCTAACCCTAACCCCAACCCTAACCGAAGCTTTTAGAGAAACTAAAAATACTAGAAGTCCAGGAAATTCCCACAAAACACCATCAGCCATGACAGTTTCAGCTTTTCTGGGTGGCCGGGTTGGATAATTAAACCGACCATCATCAAGTGATTTTCATGAGGTGTTTAACTCGTTCACACGCAGCAAACAATCCGTCCTGAAGAGACAGCTGGACGGGAGGAGACCAGACTTCCCTTGGATGGGACCGTTTCCCCCGGAGGTCTCGGTGTGAACGGCACCAAACTGGATATTTAGTTTAAACATTTGCCTCTGAGGCAGAAAAGGTCCACCCTGGACACATTTAGGTAAAGAAAACAAAAACAAAGAGAAGTGGCAGAAGCTGAAGGTCTGAGTCATCATCAGAGATCTTCTCACCATTAAATCTGGGATTTTAGACATTTTTAGACTTAATCCCAGCAGAAGTAAATAAATCGTTTTCTACCACAAAAAAAAATTCACGCTCTTTTTTACATAATCACCCTGAAAAGCCCCTGACTCACGCTTCCATCTTGTCTTCAAGATGTTTATTCACTTTCATCCTTTGATGAAGAAGATCAGCTGCTTAGAAAATCTTCTCAGACATAAAACGTCTAATCCAGCTTCTGATGACTGAACGAAATCTTTGTTTATGATTTTTCTACAGAATAGGCAGAATTTTTGTTTATTTTTTTGGTTTCGGGTTTGGAAACAGGTGATCTGGGACTCGTTTTTTACTTTGGTGTTTGAAACAGAAAAGAGACAAAGTGATTGGGTCTTTGTTGTTTTTAGTGTCGACTCAGAGAAGTTTCAGATCAGCTGCTGACCTCCGTCGTGTCTCTGAGTCCATCCCCGTCTTCCATCTGTCATTTTGGCCTTGAACATTTTTCTGCTTGTCTGTCTCCATTCACAACATTTATTCAGTTGTTTTACTAGAAATGTTTTGAGTTTCCCTAAATTCCTGCACACTTTCAGCCCTTTTGGTTTTTACTCCTGACCCGTTCGGACTGTCGATGCAGCAGCCTGCCAGCTGTTTTGCTGCTTTGTTGTGATTGTGTTTAACGATGATCTGATGAGGCTAGCAGGTGACGATGACTCATAAAATGTATTGAAATAAAGCAGAGTCTGCAGATTAAGGCTGTTTATAAGCTTAAATAAATGATTACTGAAACTAAACTTGAAGATAAATCTGAAGAGAACATCAAATCCTGATGTTTTTGTTTTTGCATCCATCATCTGGGTTCTCAAAGGTGCTTGAATTTTAACGCTCCAGGTTTTAAATGTGCTTAGTTTTCTAAAAAAAGGTGCTTAAAAGTGCTTGAGATGCTCTAAAATGATCAGAATCAACCAACCCGTGATTGGCTTAATCAGTGATCTGATAATCTGAAACTTAAATTTTTTTTTATTTTGTCAGTGAACGCACCATTACCAAAAACCAGTTAAAAAATCAAACTTATCCTGGTCTTTGAACTCACCAACATTTTTACTTCCAAAATCACTCTGGTTTAAAAAAATCTGTATATAATTCTAGTTCTTTGAAATAAACCAGAATATATCATCCACAGGTCAGAAATCGGTATCGGCCATCAGGACAGCGATCGGTTATCAAAATAACATTTATGATTGTGAGACAAATTAGTGAAACAGTATTTTTTGTGTGTGTGTAATCATCATTTATCATAATCATGCTGGAAAATCCTTTAAACTCACCTTGAAGGTGCTTGAATTTGATTTTGCCAAGGATGTCAGAACGTTGGTCCTGAAACCAGTGGACGGATCATAACGAAACTCTCAAGAGGCATTAATCAGATGATCGTCTACAACCTCTGAACTTTTGGAGCAGAGGTACACCGATGGATCAGTTGGCCGATATATTGGGCTGTATGGATTTAAGAAAGTATCGATATGGCAATATATCGTGATATTTTTTCCTGCTATATTATATTGATATTCAAAAGCTGTGTATCAATTTTTTAGAAGAATTTACATGCAAACATTTGTGTATTTTCTTTTCTTTTGGTGCAAATCAAACACCAACTGCTAGTTGGCAGCAGTGTGCAATGAGTTTTGTTTCCACCATTGAAATGTAAATCCCTCTATTATGGTTCAGATACCTCATGTTAAACATGTTACGTCTGTTTATTGAATTTTCCTACAATAAATTCAGTCTAAAAAAATCGTTAATATTGTCTGGCTGAATGTATCGCAGTGTATCGTGATATATCGTATCGTCTCCCCTGTATCGTGATACGTATCGTATCGCCAGAGTTTTACCAATACACGTCCCTATTGGGCCGATATTTGTCGTTAGTAAAGCTAATTTAAAGTCAGGCAGCCCAGTGGTGTTGCTGAATTAAATTTAAATGTATTTTTACCTTCACTAATAACATCTGCATAATAAATACCCTAAATTAACTTTATTTAGATGTCTGACTTTAGCACTGAGCAGTGCACAAAGTTAAGATTTAACAGTTAGTTAAATTCAGCTTCAGAAATTTTGTGCATCACCTGATGTTATTAGTGACATTTAGCATGAAAATGAGGTGGAAAACGTCCAGATATCGGCCGTGAAAATCGGCAGCACATATCGGCCATCGGCTGACCATGTCTCCTACATATCAGCATCAGTATCAGCAATAGAAAAACCAATATCGGTCGACCTCTACTTTGGAGTCAGCCTGATCCAAGATGGCTGCCACAGCCGGTCAACATTATCAAACACAGAAATATCTTTAACTCAGTCAGTTTTGCAGCTGTTGAGTTAAAAAGCGACGTGTTCATAGATGAGGATCATTTACATCCCTTCTGATGCTAACACATGCTGCATGATTGCACAGGATCCACGTTTTCAAAGTCTGACTAAAACCACTTTAACTCCACATTTATCAACAGGAATGATACTCTAGCAGGAGAGGCAGCGACTGATATGCATTCCTTCAGGGAACGTTAGGCTTTTACATTTAAATGTTGTTATTATTAATAGCTGCACCGCTTTAAACTACAGAGCAGCTTCTGTTTTACCTGTTAACGACCTCTGCAGCGGATCTGCAGACAAGTCGGATGAAAATGATTTCTGCTTTAAAGACAATAAATCCCACCTGAAGATGGAGAAAATGAACAACTATTGTGACTTTAGCTCAGACATATTTTACATTTTATTACATAAACGTGAAGTTTACCTACCTGTTTCCATGGCGATGTCTGAAATGTTCTGTGTGTGTTGGAAATAAGAAGTGTGAAGCGGTCTTAAATTTAAACTGATCCCAGAACTTTGGATGTCGTTCTGCTTTCTCAGTGTGTTTAAAATGTCCTTGAGGCTGTTTGGAGTCAGCAACAATGTTCTTAAACTATATTCAACCAGCGTGCAGGGCGTTCATTCCTCTGCAGCTTCATTTAAACGTCCCACAATCAGGAGCAATCAGAGGACTCCTTTTCCGCGTGGCAGCTAATTTTCCTCATTGAGTCCGTAGTGAACGAGTCACAACGATGTGTAAAAGGACCCGTCGAGTTCGATCCTGGGAGATGAATGAAAGTCTACCTGCGTGCATGGCTAGGTCATTTTCAACCAGCTCCAAGAACAAAAACACTAAATATTCAGATCTGTGCATTTTCAGACGTGCTGCTCGAGACCCAGTTTAGGTGTTAGGGAGCTGGGAGGACTCCACAACCCAGATCAGACACCAGAAACCAGCCATCAGAGCGTGGTGAGGCGCAGCAGAGGAACCGGATCTTTGTGTTCAAGACTGAAGTGTGTTGTTGTTTCTCCTGGTGAAGACGTGAAGCTGCGTTTGTTTGTGCTTCCAGACAGTTACATAACGGGTGGTGACTAACTAGTGGAGCGTTAGTTTACAACAGCACACGCCTCGTCATCGTTTCGTCAGCAGAGTTCAGATAAATCTGATGACAAGCTCACTTAATCAGATTTGTAGTGAAATCTCTGCGCTCACACTTGATGTGTCACACACACACACACACACACACACACACACACACACACACACACACACACACACACACACACACACACACACACACACACACACACACACACACACACACGTGCCACCACAGGGGACACGATAAGGGCGAACACACACATCAGGTGCTGAAGGCCAATCGGATGCTCTCATCTCACTGACTGGCTTGTGTAGAGTCACGTGTTGCTTCCTGCAGCAGTTCTGGCTTCTGTTTAAACTGGAAAATCAATACACACACACACACATACGCACGCACACACACTTCATAAATTATTCATGTACCAGGACTCTACTATGAGTGTGTGTGATGTGTTCTGGGTGACGGTGCGTGGTTTTTAATAATGGATGCTGTTTTATAACTTTGAGAGTGTTTTTAGGTGAATTAACTTCCTGTCAGTTTGTGGGATTTTGCCGACGTGTTTGTCCTCGTCTCCGACTTTCCTCAGAGGAAACGCGTTCAGATGTCTTTTGAAGAACGTCGACATCCAGGTGACAACCTGATGGGACGGATGTGGGACTACAAACGCACACGAGCTGCTTGTAACAGCAAATAAATCTGAAAGTTGCAGATTTAATTGTTTTATATTGTAGTCAATGAAACCCAGTGATCAAATATGTGTTAAATACCAATTTATAGGTTTAATTATGTTAGTATATTGTGACATAAATGCTTTCATATGCATTTTCTTTGAATAATTGGATCCAGTGTTTTTTGTTTTATTAAAGTTTTTAAACCACGTTTAAAATTCATGCAGCTAATTTTTTTTATGCTTTTTGACTCATTTTAGGTACTTTTGTTTCACCTAGCTCTTAGTTTACTCTTATTTTTACATTTATTCACATAATATTCAGTTTTCTTCACCTCAGCTACCTCATGTGAACTTTTAACTTCAGCATCTTTTTGGAATAAATCCAACAACGTAAATCTTGCACTTTCCGTAAACATTTAGAGTTGTGTTTCATGTTTTTTTTATGTTTCCGAGACAAAACTGAAAGTCCGTCTGCTGGGACTCGGTTTTCTTGTAGTGTGACTTTCATATTAAAGTCCTGATCCAATAAAACGGGATTGTATTTCTCCCCAGTGACACATATCGGCTGCAGCAACAGACACCACTTAATCTAGCAGACGGAGCCTCTCCATTCCAGCTTCAGTGGGTTTTCAATTGAAACCTAATAATAAAACGGGTTGGATGCTGTTCTCTGGATGTCGAGAACTTGAAGCCACTGGGAGACATTTCTGGGATGTTTAACCACCAGAGAGGGCACTCGTGTTGTTTTTCCTGTTTTTTTTTCACCTACAGTTTGGAGATGTTTACTTTTATAAACTAAAATCAAAATTTCATAGTAAAAGTTGACATAAAGCAGCAGGATTGTGTATTTTTTTTATTTCTGTATCAGCTTTACACAAAGCAGACTGATAACTTTGTTATTTTAATAGTTATTTTTACAATAAGTTGAATTCATAATGTTGGTCTGATATTGATTTTTCTCATTCACAACATAAATAATCTGATTCCTGTTGGGTAGATCTAATTTAATTTTATGTTTCATGGTTCTTCATTATACACAGAACAAAAGAGCTTGTTTTAAACTAGGGCTGCACCGATTGCAGTTTTTGGCCGATCACCGATCTTGGGAAAAACCTGAGATCGAGGCCGATAGACCGGTCAGCTGATCTATCAGTGCACCCCTAGTTTTTACCTTTGCTGACATGTTTCGGCGTCTACTGACGGTTGCTCTGATGAAGGCAGAAGTAACAAGCTGTGTATAATGAAGAACCATGAAAAATGAAATCGGATAGAAAACACAGAACGAGCATAAGATGTTCAAAGAACTAATTTAAGCTATTAAAGTGTGTTTTATTATATCTTTATTGTGATAAAGCTCTACGTAAAATGGTTTATATGGTCTTGTAGCCAAGGGTCTGCTGTGTCTTTAGAGGTGCAGCGTGACGATATAGCACAAATTTTGCTGCTAAACTTGTTTGCCCTCCAACTGGGGGGGGGGGGGGGGGGGGCGCTCGGGCTCAAAGGGTTAACTTAAAAAATGATGATTCTAGAAGTAAAAATCTTTCACACAAAAGATCTGCTATCGCTAGCATGAACTGATTAACTCTTTAGAGCCTGAAAAAATTAAACTGGTCCTCAAACTGTGGATCTATCTGGCATTCAGTGTGAGTGCTTCAACATTCTTCTTTGTTGTTTTCCTCTCATCCAATAAGAACATTAGCAGTAGCTTGGGCTAGCGTTGGCAACAGCTCGGGCTAGTGTTAGTAATAGCTTGAGCTTGCGTTAGTAATAGCTTGGGCTAGCGTTAGAAATAGCTTGGGCTAGTGTTAACATTAGCTTGGGCTAGTGTTAGTAATAGCTTGAGCTAGTATTAGCATTAGCTCGAGTTAGCGTTAGTAATAGCTTGGGCTAGTGTTAGAAATAGCTTGAGCTAGTGTTAACATTATCTTGGGCTAGGATTAGTAATAGCTTGGGCTAGTATTAGCATTAGCTCGTGTTAGCGTTAGTAATAGCTTGGGCTAGCGTTAGTAATAGCTTGGGCTAGCGTTAGCATTATCTTGGGCTAGCGTTAGTAATAGCTTGGGCTAGCGTTAGCATTATCTTGGGCTAGCGTTAGTAATAGCTTGGGCTAGCGTTAGTAATAGCTTGGGCTAGCGTTAGCATTATCTTGGGCTAGCGTTAGTAATAGCTTGGGCTAGCGTTAGCATTATCTTGGGCTAGCGTTAGTAATAGCCCAAATAGAGACACACTGAGGATTGCAACACGTGCAACTTGCACGTTTTTTTTGCACCTGCACTGATGAAATATAAAACCTTGTCAAGAATATCAGTTAAGTTTGATCTATATAGAAATTTTTCATATTTCTCACAATTTTGTGCCACGGTCCACTGGCTTTAGTTGGCAACTTGCCGGGTCTTTTTGATGATACTAAACTTTTGAGGTTTAAATCCATCGTTCACACCTTCTGTACAAAGTGGGAAATTCTGTTCAGTGGACACGGTCCCTTTAGATAAGTCTTGTTCACACTCTCAAGTTGCTTTTGCTTAAACCCATTGTTAAAATCCAAATCTCAGCCTGCCGGGTTTGTGATAAATTTTGTCCGGAGTGTGATATTATCTGGCTGATTTATTGGTGCTCACCACTAAATTGGCTTCACAGGATTCACGGCTCTGCTGCGAAATAGTTGGCCTGATCCAAATGTGTGTCTCATATCTTTCCTGGCATTTTAATGGGCTTCCTGTTTGTTTTAAAATAGACTGTAAATCTTTGTGCTGCCCGTAGATTTATCAAGAGAAAATACAGTTTCCTCCTCCCACACTTCTATTCTTCAGAGATCAGTGATTTGGTCTCATTTTTTTAAACACCAAGCACCTTTCCGGGTGTTCTTTTGCTGCGGAGAGGAGATGAAAACAAAAAAGAGAAATCTTTAGAAGAACACCAAAGAAACAAAGAAGAAGCGCAGCATCCATCCATCCATCAGCTGTGTACCTCACACTCCCACACAAACACTCACTTCCACAGAGATCCGTCATCATCTCTCATCATAGAGGTGCTGTCCGGGCCTCGGCTCGGCTGCAGCAGGTTGTTTGTGGGAAATGAAGCGAGAGATGAGATCCGAGCTGGCGTGTGTGTTTGGGTTTTGTTCCTGTGCTCTAATTTTTACTCTGAATGTCCGTCTGTGTGTGTCCGGACTGGACTCATTTACAGTGTTCTGCATGTCTCTCTCTCTCTCTCTCTCTCTCTCTCTCTCTCTCTCTCTCTCTCTCTGACTCAGTTTGTGTTTACAGAGCTCAGCTGTGTGTGTGTGTGTGTGTGCAGCTGAGTGTGTCTGTGTATGTCAAGGTAAATGGACACAGGCAGATGATGTAATAGTTTATGTCCCTTGTGTGTTGCTCCACATGAGCCAGAGGCTTTCGACTTCATAGTGTGCCACACACACACTGCTGTTGTCTGTGTGTGTGTGTGTGTGTGTGTGTAGGGTAGTTTCTCTAGATGCATCTTGTTAAAAATAAGCAACGAGGCACTCAGCTTAGCAAAGCCATAATCCATAATTATTTAAAGTGCAGAATATCGCCGTTAGCTCAGAACAGAGCAGACAGGTTATTCGGTCTATTCCTGGAGAGCCGCTTTATGATCCAGTTGGAAATACAGACTAGTATTTAATTTTATTCAGCTGTTTGTATTAGGGTTGGGCGATACGGCTAAAATACACGCTTTTATCATTTTTATTCATAGTGAAATCACAATTTTACCAGAATTATTTGCTAGTTTTTTTAACTTTTTTACTAATTTGCATGAATTACTGCATGAAAGATTTGTGAAATCCCCCTTTTATAATGCAACAACTGTGGGAAAAAGATGCATTATGTTCTTTCTGCAATGGTTGGATGCATTCAGACGTAGTTCATCTGCAAAGTTTCAGGAAATTTTTTTTATAATAGGCAATCGTAATCCTACTGATTACTATGAGATGTGATAATAAAATTCAGTTTAGCTGCTGAATTTCATCATTTTCTTGTCTACAAACAATGAAAACTCCAAACTAGCAGCGACGCGAATGTGGTTAAAGCAGAGGATGGAACTTGGGTGGTATCGTGGCGTTTGCCAGTAAATAAAAGCTTTATTTGCATATTTATTGGTTGTTTTTTAAAATAAAATTTCATAGCATTTCCTTGGCTCAGATGTTCTGCTGTCACTCAACTGCAACTCGCATAAGAGGCAGAAAAAGAAACAGAAGTCAAGCATTAATTAAGCTTTTAGCCCCAAACGCTGATGTCTGTGCAGAAACACGAGTTTGGAGCAACTTACAGGATTAAACGACGTCGGCTGCTCCCGTTCTCCGCTGCATCAGGACAGATCTTGTTTTTATTATAAGGAGAAAAAAGGATGGTTCCATTGTGCTGTACTGTAAAGATGAGAGCCTTTTAGCAGCCGCTTGAGAAGATGAAATTCAAAATGGACGTGCCTCACATGGTAAAATAATAATGGAATAATAAAAGTGAAAGCGGTGATGGAGTCGAGCCAAGCCTCCTGTTCTCGTCTCTGAGCGTTTGTGCTCCTCTCTTTCTGGAGGATCAGTAACTCGACACAAGTACGAGCTGCTCTTTACGGAAAAACGAATAAAATGTAACTTCATGAGTAGATCAGATCAGAACGTCTATCAGCTGTGCGTTCAGGTTACCATGGTGATGCCGCATGGATTTAACTCAGACTGAAAATTCACATTTTCTGATGACATTTTATGGAAGTGCAGATCCAAATCACTTTTGTTGCTCGTGTGACAAAATGTGAAAATCAAAGTGTGTGGAGAACTTTAGAGTCTGTGATACAGCTGGTTTTATGTCACTTTAAGCTTCTGCTACGAAAAGTCTTTTCTGTGTGCATCTGCACTGGTACCTCTTTTACCCTACAGCGTTCAAATCAAGGCTTTACGGTTTTAAAACTGTTACTGCAGCCAGCCAGTGGGGGGCGCTTCAGCTCCTTTTAGCTTTAATGGCCATGTTGCTTTCATACGTTTAATTATGCAACATGTTGGTGATAAAAACGAGTGTTCTTGTTGTTTTTCTTTCTCTTTTGGCTTCCGTTAAATCTTCTTTGTTGCGTGATTGGCGCCACCGTTTGAATGGGAGTGTCATTGCAGTGGCATCAGTGCACATGACATCCCAAACACAATCAAACATGGAGGGTGATGACATCACATCAGCCTCCCTGCAGATGGACAGGAGCGGAAGGTTTGTGACCCTTCATGTTGGTCGTAAAAGTAGAAAAACTTCATAAACTAATAAATTCTAACCGGGTTGGAGGCGGGTTTTATTTCTTCAGGTTGATTTTTATTTTCTTGTCAAACTTTTTTTAAAGATACGACTGGAAAAATAAAATAATACAAGACAACTGTGTCATAAAGTTATACAACCTGAGGCTTTTTAGTCTCTGCGACGGTAAACAATAAATCTAAAACTCTTTCAGTGTTTTTATGTTCGTTTCCAACCAGCATGGAGGCAGTTTTGAGTGGGAACATTGATTTGTTCTGGTTTACTGCGAGCTGAAGAATCTCTCAGAGACGGAGCTTCTGCTCTGACCGCGGGCACACATCTCTGTCCCACGCAGAATAATAAATTATATTACTGTCTCTTTAAATAAAACCTGATCAAATCTGTTAACAGAGGACAGAATGACATTCTTAAACCTAAATTCACTTGGATTTATGAAACAAGGCATGCACGCTTCTTTGTTTTTTGCTGCAAAACAGTAAAATTGTGTATCCAAATAAAAACAGGTTTAGAAATGAAAATTAAGTACGTCTAATAATTTGTCCTAAAATGATTTGATATTAACCACAAGCCCAGTAAATTGTGCTGTATTTGAATATTGCCTTGATTTCAGCATCATTTGGAACTCTGTCAGGATCTGACATTTAAAACATTTTTCCAGCTTTTTAACACAACCTTAGATGATGTACCTGAAAACGGTGAGGAAACACGATGAGAAACATCTTTTTGTTTGATGTTCACCAGGTTGTTGAACGCAGCTCAGATTCATGCAGCTGCTGGTTTTTAGCGGTTTAAGATGGCACGAAAACACGGATGCTCGGGTTTATTTGTACACAGCTTCCATCCAGCTGGAGATCAAATACGACGCTGTCAGATATGTCTGAGTTAAACTTACAGACTTTCATGTTTTCCTTTTGAAGATCTTCAGGTGAAATCTGTGAGATCTTTGCTTGATGCCTTTCGGATTTCAGTCGATCTCCTGAAGGTTTTGATAAACTCCTGCAGTCTTTCAGTAATTATCTCATCTGAAGGTTTTAAGCTGGAGGTATTTGATATCTGAGAGGATTTTGGTGCTGCTGTGACGCTGAACAATCTGTGTCTGTGCAGATGGAGTAAAGAGGGGTGTGTGTGTCTATTTTTGACTCAAAGTGTTTGGAAGCTGTTGTTGTTTCTGCACATCAGACCCAAAAGAACGTTTCTGCCTTGTGTGTGTTTTGCGTGTTTGTTACGATTGTTTGTGCTCTTTTGCACACGTGAAAACTCCGTTCAACAGCCCAGGATTTCTCTAGATGTGTTAAAGCCACATTCCTGAACTTGCAGATATATGCTGTTTGTTGCCATTTCTCAAGGCTTGCTGCGTAACGTCACTGTCGTAACATTAAATCTCTCTCTGGGGCATAAGAGGCATGTTTACATTCCTAATGTCAGGCAAAACAACAAAAACAAACTTTTCCACCTCCACACATTGAATAAATAGTTTTATCAGGACTGTATAACAACTTTATGCCCGACCAAACACAATAACCCCGGTGAAATCATTTATTACTTACCTAGCTATTAGCAGCACGGCTAGGTTAGAGTCTGTAGTTCATGCTGTTCTTTCTAAAAGAGCTCTCCAGTGAGGAAAAGACGGCCCAATAATAACTCTGGTCTTTGCTCTTGCTCTATCACGTTCTTCTTTTCTTTTCCTATTCCTCTGATAAGGGATTTCTAGCTTTCTTTGGTGAATCTGCCGCTGCTATAGCGAGTCTACGTTATACAATTATGGCAAGCCAAAGGGATAAAAAAAATTGCGTGTTCTAAACTCGCATTATGTCCGCCAAAACGCGCGTCTTGAACGAGCGTTTTGGTGGACATAATGCTCGCTTTAGAACACGTGAGTTTTTGCCCCCTTTGGTGTCAAAACGTGCGTTCAAGATGCGCATTTTGGCGGACATAACGCATGTTTAGAACGTGCGCTTTTTAAATCCCTTTGGCTTGCCACATATTGCCTTAAAGCAACACCCAGTCAGTACTTCCGGTAGCGACCCGAGCTCAATAACTGTATAGTGCGGTAAACAGACGTGGGATCCCCCGACACTATCACAGGTATGAAAATGAACATGATAGATAATACTATGACGCAAAAACTTTACAAAAAAGCATCATTTTAAGGTGTAAAAGTTGCAGAATGTTGCTTTAAACTCTCTGATCCACTGACAGATAAGGACCAGGACAACACTTTTGTCTCATGTTTATGACGTAATTATGATATTAGCATAACTTTCCTTCTGGAACAAGTTTCATTTGATCACAACTTCCATATTATTATTAGATATTTTTGCTGTTTAGTTTTGCTTTGAACCTTCTGGGCCACCGTAGATGTATATACAGCATTTATCAAACAGAAATGATCTGAACCTGTTGGTTTTTTTAAGTTAGCGAATGACTGAAGGAGTATTGTTTTTATAGTTTGTACTGCTCTCTTAAAATGTGTTGAACTTTGGGGAGCTGCCTTTTGAAAAAGATATTTACACATAAAAATGCTGCTATTAGAATAATAAAAAAGCCTCTTTTATTCAACACACAAACATGATCCAGGTCTTTAAAATTTACAGCCATAGGAGTTATGTTCCATGTTGCCAGTCAAAGCCTGGTTCTACTCAGATACATCATATTTTTTAATTAAGAGAAGGCCAATTTAATTTATGATGTGATCGATGTTTAGCGAGGACTAATTATAGATTACAGTTTTGGGAGGTAAATGATGTTTTGGTAGTTCTGGGCTCCACCGTGGTCTGATCCAGGGTGTGAGTTACGTTCTGTTTATTCTTGTGTTTTAAACTTTTTAAGCAGCATAAATGTTTCAGGCCTGATGAGCAGCATGAAGGCAGCCAGCCAGGCTGCTGGAACCATCACATCATAAAAGACATCCCAGCAGACGGCCCTGAACTGCTCTGCTTCCTGTTAGTCACCTGGCATTCTCCAGTCGCCTACATTAACACGGCTCCGCTGCCAACATCTTGACTGATGTGTAACAGTAACCTGCCACGAGCCGTTATTGGATGCTTGGATGTGTTCTGACCTTTATTTGAGTGTTCCATCACGTCAGCTGTACTGTTTTTTTTTTATCAGAAACCTGAATTTAAACGGATGTTTTGTGTTTTTTTGCTTCATCTAGACGCCACATTTGGGCTCTTGTGTCATTTAAGTGTGCTGCCGTTAAAGAGTCAGGATTCTTTCAGGCAAATATATCCTGACTAGTAGAAAATACACCGTTATTTATTTCATTTACTGTTTTTTTGCTGCTGCTGTGTCTTTAAAGGTCAGGATTGAATAGATGCTGCAGCTCAGATGCATTCCTCACACGCAGCATCACCGAGCGTGTGCCGGTTTGATGTTCGCTGCATGGAGGATGCTGGTTGGAGCTCAGCTCGTGGCATCCACATCAAACAGAAGGTCCTACTGCTTTGGGTCTGAATATAATCCTCGGCTCGTTTTATTGGTTTCAGTTCCAGTCAGAACTCATTATTCCACCGACCCGTCTCAATAAACGTCCTCTCCGCTGGAATGTCCATCAGAGATTAAATCTGAATTAAAGCAGACAGTCCATTTTTGTCCCCCCGTGGCTCTGGGGCGCCCCTAGTGTTCATATGTGCTTCCTTTATGCTTTTATTCTGAAAGATCAATAAATATTTGATGGCTCCATTTATTATTTATCCTGACGGTGTTGGCTGTAGCGTGCTGTTTTATCCTCTCATTAAAAATAATGTCCACTTATCACAAGCTGTTTAAACGGAAACACAAGTGAGACTATAGGTGTTTCTATAACGTGTGTGTGTGTGTGTGTGAGAGCTAAAGCATGTCTGCTGATTGTCGAAACAACAATAAACCCGAGCAGCCAACGCTTCCTGATGCTTCCTTTTATCAGAGGTTATTTCCACTCCACAGATTCATCACGCCGTGATTTTCTTCACGTTTTTCAAACGACATGAATCAATTTTGCGCTCTGCTTCCTCGTCAAAGTTAAACTTTGCTGCGTGAAATTAACGTCGCGTTTGCTCCGATAACGTGAAACCGCTTTGTTTTCCAGTCTTCGCCCGTCTGGAGGTGATACAGGACAGGCGGAGAGGACATGACTTAAGCACAGAACACTCTGTTTCTTTCCTTATCTGTGGTAATGGTTACCGTGGTGACAGCATCCCTGCGGTTGCCGTGGAGACCCAGCAGCAGAGGCAGCCCTGTTGTCAAGCCGAACAGGGCAGCTGATTTGTGTTACCTTAAATAGGTCCAGTCTGTGCATCGCTCCTTTATCTTTACTGGATGATTTTTTTATTTTCATGCATGAATCTGACACCAACTCTCATGTCTTGTTTGTTTTGTTGATGCATGCATTTATTGGAACGTTTTTTAGTTTTCCACCCTTTTTTATGGTTTGGAGGACGTTAAGCTATCAAAACAAAATCACTGAATTAAAAAAAAAAGCTCTGAAAACTAAACGGAGAAGGTGAATTCTCATGTTCCAGCGCTTCTGACACAAAAAGCTGAAGTTTGACGTCTCTTCTGTCACTTTTGAGTCTGAAACATTTGGCTAGGGCGAGGTGACATTTCAGCCTGACATTTAGTGACTTTTGTCCTCTGATGCTGAAAACCACAGAATCTCATGAATATTCATCACAAACAATAAAACCCTTTTTCATATTTGATCAGACCCGAATGTGTGGAGTTTGGACACGGGGTCACGACCTTACGCCGTTTATCGTGTTTCCAGGAACGTTCCTGGACGGATTTGGTGGTGTGGAGGAGTCCTGCAGGCTGTTTGTGAAGCGTGACCTTTCCATGGGGCGTGTGTTTTATCTGCAGCTCCGTTGTTTTCATGAAACCAACATGCATGCAGACATTACCTCGCTGAAGGTTTCATCCTGATATTTGTCTCAGGTGCACAAATTCTGCATTTCACAGTAAAAGTTGCAAGAAGAACATCTGGGATTATGTTGGAAGGGTCAGGTGTAGGAATAATGGAGGTAAGAGGAAAACTGAATTTAAATTGTGGATTTTACTTTGAGGTTAGTAGATCCACATGAAGATGCTTTATTTGGTCAAATTTTAATAAAAAAAGAATTTGGGTTAGAAATCTGATGCAGCATTCTGTTTCATTCATTCATTTTCAAAATAGTAAAAATATCCTTTAAAGCCAAGTCTGATCATGATTTTACTGTAAGACCCCCCCCCCCCCAGGTTTGCTGCCCAACAAAAGTGTTGAAAGGTTGGGAGGCTGAGACCACCTTGTTTCACTGGTTTGTGCAGATGTGCTTTAGCCACCAGGCAAGACTTATCACCATAAAAACGCCAACACTATGGAATTCATCCTTTTAAAGGAAGATTTTGAAAAAGCTATGATAGTTTGGGTAAAATACTTTTGTTGTTTTTAAGTGATAAAACAATGGAAAATATTCAAATGTACTCAAATCCAACCAGATGTGTTGCTGTGAAGAAAACACTCTACACCGGCACGCCTGCGTCCAAACCTAAAGATCAGGACAAGTTCACACATCCAGGCACGGCGAATTTCTTATGTAACCGTATAAGACAGAAGATGAAAAAATATATAAGTTACAAGAAACCAAACAATCTAAAATATTATATTATGTTATATTATGGTATGTTATATTATATTATATTATTTAATGGTTACAAAGTGAAGGGGAAATGAGGTCAGTTTAAATGTATAATACTATTAAAATCAGTTCAAAGCAAAAATAAAAAGCTGATTTTTGACTTTCCATGTAGAAATGTCTCCACTATGAACAAAGATCAAAGACCAAGTCACATCAAAAGTTCTTAAACCCAGAGTGTTGAGTTCAAAGCTGAAGCATGGTGACGTTTCTGAAGGAATCTGTCAGAGAGGATTATGGGTCATTTTAGCTGTGTCTCTAACCGGGGACGTGACGACGGGGTGGAAATGGGACGTGTGGGACTCCAGAGTTTCAGCTGTGGTGGAAACACTGAAATAGAGAAGAATCACAAGTTTTCTGTTGTTTCTGAGTTTAAATGGTTGGTTTGATTAGAATGAACCTTCCATCCATCCATCCATCCATCCATCCATCCATCCATCCATCCATCCATCCATCCATCCATCCATCCATCCATCCATCCATCCATCCATCCATCCATCCATCCAGCCAGCCAGCCAGCCAGCCAGCCAGCCAGCCAGCCAGCCAGCCAGCCAGCAGTTCATCTGAATGAGTTCATCTGCCTTCACGGACAGATGGATCCCACAAATAGTTCCAGGAAATTGTTACAACTGTCCATCCTGTTGGACGGCCTCACCGTGTTGGACAAAATCTACTGGCTACGGACCATCCTCGCTCCCACTGGGTCTCCTGCCATGGCGAGTGCATCAGTACGCAGCCCTCCTGGTCCAAACTCATCGTCCTTACCAAGGCAAACAATACAACCTGAAAAAATCAGATTTATCAGGAGATAAATCAGATTACTCATAGAGGTTTGGAAAAACAGCATCTTTGAGACGTGGGCTTAACTCAAAGCTCTCTAATGTTTGACTTGTGTCAAAATGGTCTAAAAAATGAGTCTGGAGGAACAGCGTGTTTGTAATAAAGCAGGATTTTAGCAGCATTCCTCTGGTGATAAACGTTTCTCCGCTGTAGGAGATGAAATACGAGCAACTTTTCAGCTTTGTGCTGCAGTCGAGGGAATTACTACAGATAGTTTAGTTATAAAACAGGAATTCAGCTTAGCAGCAATTGGAGCTTCCTGGAGTTTGTCTCTATATCTAAAACTGAACCATTTCCTTTTGACTAATGAGTTAACACCATTATTTTCTCCCCTGTCCTGTAGGCTGAGGTTCTGTGTTCTACTCAAATCACTGGTGCGGTTATAGATTCGTCTGGTCTGGCGCTGCTCTAAGATAGAGATTAAGATTTTTATCTGGCATTTGGAATAAGTATTGAGATAAAAACCTGCCACTACCAGATGGTTAGTTGGCGGTCTGAGGGGACCGCGCTCGCCCTCCTCGTCTTTCCTCAGAGCCGAGGACCGGTTGGCTCAGATCTACCGTCACACTTCCTGTGCGTTTGGCGCTTGACCCGCCCTGCTCTCTGTCAGGGTGGCCCCTTCCTCTCTGTTTTGCTCAGACTCCTAAATTACAAAACCCCGGCTGCAGATGCTCAACATTTATCAACAGAACCAGTCTGAGTGGCCAGAACCGGGTTGTGCTGCAGAGCTACGTCAGAACCAGCTGGCCAGGTGCTTTTGTTCCTGCAGCCTGGTGAATGGCCGGCAGTGCTTTGTGCACCACTTCCATGTGATGATCCCGTAATCTGCTGTAAGCTCGATGTTCCTCACATCCTGCATGTTTTGTCCAGAAAGCTAAAGCAGGTCCCACATTTATCCGTCTTTAATCCACACGTTCTGGTCTGCATCCCATCCACCCTGTCCATATTTGTTCTCAGTAGAGGTTCCTCTCTCCTAGTGTTTTGTCAGAGGTCTGATGGTGGAGCCACATATGCTGCTCCCAGCCAGAGCAGGTGGAAAAAACACTGCTGACAGCCTTACATATGGTACAGCCCTCCTCCATCAGTTCCTCTGCTCATTCATTCCTTCAAACATCCGTCTTCCCTAGTTTGCCTCATTTTAACGGACGGATCAGTTTTGTTTAAACGGTTTACTGCTGAAAAGGTGTGTCCCATAAATATCAAATACAATTATTCTTTGACACTGAGGAATGTTGAATCTCCTCCTGAGCCTCGTGTCTCGTCTCACTGACAACTTTTAAGTCCTGTAGTCGCTCCGGCCTTTGGGTTTGGGTTTCAGGCTAATTCCTGAGATGAACGTCTGTCCTGTGACTGAATGCTCCATTATATTCCGTTTCTTGTGTTTTCCGGAGTTTTTTCAGGAGTCAGAGCTGCTTCCTGCTCTGATTGTAAACCAGGTCAATGTGCATCAGAAATAGTCATCATATCATTTAATCATTTAGCAAATTAATAATCATAGTTTTGTGTAAATTATTAGTAAAAAGCGTGACAGGTGTGCTCAGCTGATTGGGTGACATATCCTGACATACAAGATTTCCTCAGAATGTAATTTAAAACGCTTCACAGAAATTAGAGCTAAAATCTGTAATTGCCTTAAAGGCCGACCTTTTTGACCCAGAACCAATCATCCAATCATTTTGCGATGATGTCACATCTCCAGGACTCCTGCACCGGTGCAGATAAATGCAAGTGATCAGCTTCTGCATCGATTCCCACGCTACTGCTTGCTTTGGGACCTAATCAATGACTATAGCCAGACTGATGCAACTATAATGTGAAATCTATTTAAATAGTTAAAGGTGTGGATCACTGGAAAACCATTTTTAAATAATTTCTGATGCTAATGGGTCACTCTGAGTGTTTCATGCAGGCTGAACATGAAAATAGTCTCCTCCACCTATCTCCTGCATTAGCTTCTGATAGAAAATAGACTCTAGGTGAAACTCTAGGATTAGAAAATCCTGACAGATCTACGTCACACTGTTACTTAACATTCATGGACTCACCCATCTTGACTCACGACGGGGAAGGCTGTTGTTGGTTTAGCGTCCAGGAAACAGCAGAGAACGTCTGGGCTAGTAGACGCTAACCGTTAGCATTAGCAACTCCACCACACAGCAGAACTCCTCCAGGCTTGTGTTATTAGTGGAGATTAAACATCAACGTTGCAGAGCAAACAGAGTCAGTGGTAGAGTCGTGTTGCTGTTAGCCAATCAGAGGAGAGATGTCCACATATCAGGAAGTAAGACTCCAGATCCTGCCGTGTTCTGCCGCTCTGCTCCAGCAGACTCCTCCGTGCTGTTCCAGGGTTTCTGGGCTTTTTTTGCCCTGAGTACGGCTTGCAAGGCATTCATTCCTGCTGGAGACCACCTCAAATGTATTGATTAAACCAGTGAACCACACCTTTAAGACGACTTAAACAGTTGTCCAGATTTGGACCACATTAAGGTGGATCATTGTTAAAGATCTTGCTGGTATTTTAAACCCTTCTGTCCAGTTATCAACCAGATAATTCACCTTCAAACCAACCATAATGATGCATCAGGGCTCTGAACACCAACATCTGTCCATAACTTTAATGCATGAAGCTGCTGCTCTAAGCTGTAACACATTTAATTTATAAAGCAGTTGTGTAACACCCAACAATGCTTTATCTGCACAGAACATATGAAAGTAGAAGAACCAGAAAATGTGTAAATGTTTTTTTCTCCTTTTGTATTAAAATGTGTAAAAGAGAAGAGACGAATCGGAACCAAGAGCAGGATGACTTTTAGGTTAAGTTTAGTCGGCGTGTTACTTACCCCGTGGTGCTCAGAGGCGCTGCCCCTGTCATTTCTAACTTTGTCTATTTCCCGCTCACTGAAAGCGACTAACCGAGCACCGACGCACGGCTCTGGGCATAAAGACGCTTCAGCTTGAATTGACAGTGGATTCATTTCCTCCTCTGATGGCATTTATGATGCGGCGTGGTGTAACGAGGGACGGATTGCTCAGTGGTGGTGGTTAATGACGTTTAAAATGCTTTACAGAAGGTTTCCAGAGGATGTGCAGCAGCTAAGCTCAGGGCTTGTTCTGCAAAGCCTCTCCAGTCTTTTAATTACCCGATCCTCCGCTGAGACTCGGGGAGCGTGGGAAATGTGCGGCACACACAGGCTTGACAAATCTGTGAACCGGAATGAGCAAGTGTTAATATTTGATATTAATAGGTCCATTTAGAAAAAACATCTTCCATCTAATGATGCTTTGGCCTGGAGTCACGTTAAAGCCAAAGTCTTCTAGTTTCAGGACACCCGGGGTAAAACATGGTGCCACGTAGCAAGGCGGCTAGCATGCTAGTCAGATGGTCAGCTTTGCTTCTGCTCATCTTTCAGCTCCACTAAAGCAAGGTGCCTTTGAGATTGAATGCATTAGACAGGATAATCGCCTCAGTCTGCCAAACCTTCAGGCTTTATTGAAAAGATGACGGTTCACAGAACGGAGCTAAAGGCTGAAGCTAAATCTGTTGACGGAATTTTCTCCTTCCTGCTCCGGTTTCTCGTCTCTTTATAGTGTTTTCAAAACGAAAAACAACTCAAATGACCTAAAAACAGCGCAGCATCCGTTTGTTTAGCTCAGAGAGTGAATCTATTCCAGCCTGAAACGATTGTTTATTCTGGAAATAATGAATCCACAGGCCTGCGTGGCTATCCGGGCGGATCTGGGAAATCACAGCTGATTAGGGTGTGTGTGTGTCCTAATTCACAGATCCTGGAATATAAAAATTAATTCCCTATGCTTTATCCTCTAAAAACATAAGTGACCTATTTCCAGCGGTATTACGATTTTCCAACGGTCGCAGTTTGTGAATATTAATCCCTCTGGATGAGTTTGTGAGAGTCGGAGGAGTAAAATGGATCTGCAGCGTGTTTTCCTCCAGCGTCCGGGCAGGTTTAAACCTCTGAGCGGGTTTCTGTGGCCTAACGAGAACTAATGATCCGATGGTGTGTGTGTGTGTGTGTGTGTGTGTGTGGTTGGGAACATGATGTTACTGTCTGACTTGTCAGACTGACGAGTCAAACTGTCCACCATCTTGCTTCTAATTAAAAGCTCTTTCCTGTCCTTCTCCTCCTCCTTGTCGTTGTCCAGCGGCCGAGGCGGATCATTATCTGTCGGTGCAGCAGGCCGACTCACCTCTGGACCCCACGCTGTCGCCCAGCCTGATTGCACCTGCTTGGTTGAGAGACAGAGCGCCTGTTAAGGACAAAGATGCTCCTGTCGTTGAGCCCGAGGCTGATCTCGGACCTTGGCCTGAGGGGAAAGTGTTTGCTGAGGCGAGGACAGCAGTCTGGACAGGATCAGAAGCTGGAGTGCGCGCTCCGGCGGGTGGAAAAGTCTTTGCAGGCGCTGGGATTATGACCGAAACTCGTGCTTGGGCCGAAGCCGGTTGGAGGCCCGTTGACGTTCTGCCGAGCATACCAGGAGAGCCAGCTCCCATGCTGGGGGGTGAGACAGGTGAGGACGTCCAGAGAGAGGAGACGGCCTTCTCATCAGTTGTTACCTTGCTGACGGAGGCGAGCGAACTGCAGACGCCCACAGTGAGGAAACCGATAGGGCTGCTATCTAAAGCTGCTTGGACCAAAACCTTGTCTCCTTCATCGTCAAAGGCCTCCTCCTCCTCCTCCTCCACAGCAAAAGCATCCTCCTCACCCTCCTCTTCCTCTTCCTCTTCTCCATCTAGTAAAGTAGACAATCAGACAGCAGCAACAACAAATGCCTCTGTGGTTCCTGGAAACAACACCTCCTCCAGCAACAACAGCTTTGGTAGGTTAGAATCTTTTTATACAAAGAAACTAATTAAACTTCCTGTTTGAATTGTCAGACGTGTCGCCGCTAACGAGGAAACGTCCTGCAGATCTGCCACTCTGAACGCGTTTGTTTCCTAATGAGAGCTCCAAGACTTTCTACTTTTATTTTCTCGTCTTTTTAAAAACAAATATTCTAAACTGTTATAATTCATAGATAACTTTATGTTATTTACATGAAGACAGTAGGAAACTGATTTGGAGTCTGGAGAAGAAAAAAAAACAACTTGTGGGATGAATTTTTTCTCTAAAATGTGTTAAAAGTTCTAACATTTTACCTTTTTTTTAACATTTGTTAAAGGAGTCATCACCTGAAATATTCACTTTTCCACTTGAACAAATGTCTATAATGGTTTCCTAATGATTTTTCACTGGCTGAGAAGCCGATATTTAACATTGAAGCGTTTGTTTAATGTTGCCTTCTTCAACCAGCTCACATGCACCCCACGCGCACTCCAACACCAGAACTTGAGCTCTGGCCTATATGTCGTCACAAAGGCTGAATATAAACAAATATGAACCAGCAGCGAACAAACCAGCACAACAAAGCACATTTCATAACGTGAAACGCATAAATGATGTCTTACCGTTGACGACTCGTGTTATAATCCGTGTTACGGGAGACAAAACACCGATCGGTTTGTGTATTCCATCTTCACAACAGCATAAGAGCCGATGCCTGGCTGTTAGCTTGCTTTGTCCCAACTCAACAACAAGCGAGGACACCATTAAGCACGAGGCTCGGGCTCGTAAATACACGGTTAGATCCCGTAGGTCACTGCCAGGTCGGGTTCAGTTATAACTTTTGTTGTTTTGGAGCGAGACGCTGAAGCTGCTTCCTGCTTCCTTCCACCAATCACCACGCCCCTCAGTCCCGCGCGCGTCCGACACAGACGGAATATCACGTGTGATCTCACAAGAAAATATGCCCTTTACAGAAAAGGATCAGAAAAGCACATTTTTAATTTATTTTTCCAATTCAATTTATTTTAATGGTGTAAAAGACTATAATAGGATGTAGATATCCACGGTATTATAGGTGATGACTCCTTTACAAAAACCTTATTCAATATTATTTGGACTCATCATTATTATTTCCAACTCTTTGCAGCTTTATTTTAATCATGGTGTCATAAACAATCATCTCATCACCATCTTCATTTTATCACCTTTATTATATTTCATCATCATCATCATCTTCTTCTTCTTCATCATCATCATCACCATCATCATCATCACCATTATCATCATCATCACCATCTTTGTTCCATCTCACCACTGTGGTCACCGTAGCGTCATTGACCAGGTAAATGATCCACTGAGATGATAAGTAATTTACACTGCGAAATATGGTTTCTAAGAAAGTAAAAAAAATCCTATTTTTTAGACATTTTATCTTATTTTTAGTCTAAAAAGAAAATAAATTATTCTCTAGAAAAATAGCATTACTTAAAATTAGGTAAATATGATACAACTTTTCTTGTTTTATGTAAAAAAAAAATCTGCCAATAGGGTCAGCAAAATTTGCTTGGCTAGAAAAACTAGCAAAAGAATCAAATTTTAGGTTTATTAGCTAGTTTTAAGATTTCTAGACTAAAAATAAAATAAAATGTCTAAAAATGAGGCTTTTTTACATTCTTACAAATCAGTTTTTGCAGGTTATTTGTATTCTAAACACCCTTGATCCAGCCAATCTACGACATCAAATTCCTCCTGATTCAACCTGAAATGTTCCTTATTGCTGTTATGATGTCATAGAATTATACAATTGAATAAAATTGGTTATTATATAGGTGTTATAATAACAGTAGATAGTTCCATTTTAAAAACTAGATGGCCCAGTTTTCCCAATGGAAAACCATGGGAAGCTATGGAAACTTCATTAGGAAGGGTTTGACTTCCAGCTTCCTGCAACGACTGCAAGTGGTTTTTGAGAAAACGTATTAAGTTGTTAGATACGACACTATAATATAGTTTTGTATTACATCAATAAAAACTGATTTGAGCTGAAAAACAAGCTTGTATCAGATAGATGAGTATTTATTAAACAGTTGTGAACAGAGCAGTTTTAATTCAGGTAAAAGCGAAGTGTGGCTGTCTGCAGCAGTAGAGTAGTGACAGGGTCGGGGAGCCGAGCCGCTACAGGTGACCGCAGCGGGCTGCAGGAGGAGCGGCGTGAAGCTGACAGGAGACCAGCCAAGTGAAGAGGCTTGGATTTAGGCAGAGGAGATTCAAGCATGAAGTGGAAATGGATCTAAAATACAGAATAGAGTAAAACAACTGAAGATGTTTGGGTTGTTTTGCTCTTTTGATGTGCAACTTTCTTCCACAACTGTTCTACAAAGTTAAACATTAACTCTCATTGCAATTATAGTTGGTGCAACAACAGTCACCATAGTGATAATTTCTCCCACATAAGTCAAAGGGGAAATCAGTAAAACATTTTCCCAGAGAGGCAGCTTTGAACTGCTGCTTTGAGTACCGTTATGGTTTGATGAGGGAGAAATACAAATGAAGCATTTTCAAAGACAGGAACCCATAAAACCTTCAATTATTTAAAGCTAGCGTCATAAACAGACCAAAACAGAAACATCCTTTTCATTTTTTCCATATCTAAGCTTGTGAGTTCATAAATATGAAGTATTAATAACAAGTATCGTCTGGTTTGATGCAGAGGAGTCTGTGAGCAGCCTGCCGGCCTGGGATCTGCCCACCGTGCCTGAATCTCTGCTGTCCACGGTGGGCGACCACGACATCACGCTTCCTGCTAACATCACCAGCCCTTTCTCCACCAACCAGTGGAACACCACCATGCCGATCCATCCCAGAACCTCCTCCCAGAACACAACCACAGCAGCCACCACCATAAAAACATCTCCGTCACCGACCGCCACCACCTCAACGCCGTCGTTTCCCACCACAGTGAAAACGCCACCAGAAACCACCACGGTTTGGCAAAACACCAGCAAGGACGCCGTAACCAGTGACAGCCTCAAGCTGACAACGGTTACCACGACAACGCCTTCAACGACCACCTTAACTGTTGTGAGTGCAGAAGCGACGACGCAGGTGTTGACCAATGAAAGCGCGGTAACCCCACCGTCAAATGTTACGACCGCTACGATCGTACAGGAAACAACAAGCCTCAATGAAACAACAACTACACCTCTGCCTACAACCACGCAGACCCCCACTATGACCCCAACAACAACTGTTCCTCCAACCACCACCACCACCACCACACCAGCTCCAACTACCACCACCACAGCATCAACAACTACCACTACTACACCTGCCACCACCACCACCACCACCACCACCACAACTACCACCACCACCACCACCACAAAGGGACCTACAACCACTGTGTTTGTCCCGGTCCAAACCACACCTCTTCTGACAACAACCACAGCACCTCCCTCCACCACCAGCGCCGAGGACATCCATCTACCCTGCAACGTGACCGAGAAGTTCTGGGTCAAATCAGGTAGGACCTTACAATAGGTGTATTACAGGTGTCCCTTTAATAAAATGATCTTACTCGATCTGCTGTGACGCTTTTGCGATTTCAAAGATGGCAGAAATCCACTTTGTGAGTAACCATTAGCTCATGTCCAATCACAACTAAGGCCTGGTTCACATGGCGGGGTAATCATGCAGATTTTTGACCCGATCATCCACTTCCGACGCTCTTAAAACTGTGGTCTGTAGCATGACGTCACCGAGGAGGGGAGGACAAGATTTAGAAACCCACGCCTAACCCTAACCCTACGCACAAATAGTGCCATAGCGCTAACAAAAGGTCGCTATGGCCACATGTTTTTGATATGTTCCTGCTCAGACACACCTGATTCTAACTGCTGAATTATCCCCTCAGCCTTCATCTGGTTTTGCAGCAGCTGCTTAACTCTAATTTTAATCAGATCTGCAGTGTTCAAGCAGGGAAACATCTAAAACCAGCAGGAATCCGGCACTTGTGATGCTAGCACACCACTGCTAACGCTACAAGCTAAAGCTATAGTCTTATGTAGCGTAAACGCTATGCTAATCACTTATCTTCAACACACAAAAGATAAATTCCTTTTGGTTCCCCTCCCTCCTCTTCCACAGTTAGCTTGAAGTTTACAGACTGACATTAATTCAATGCAGGTCAAGTTAGCATTCAAGCTAGGTCGGTGCACTAAGTTGACTGTGTGTCAGTGCATCACCCCGCAGTGCATGCTGGGAACTGGGGCACATTCTTGTTGGTTGACAGCTCTCTGTTGTGGGTACACAATTTTATTGGTCAACGCTCTAGGCTCGTGTTATGATTAGTTTTTCTGTAGAGGCCAGGGGAGGGACTTAGTGGAAGTATAAATAATGAAAGATTACCTACTTTATATCATAGAACAGGGTCAGATGGTCAAAGTTTTTGAATGCTAATTTAAGGACTTTAAAGATGCACCTTATTACCGTAATAACTCTAAACCTCTAGTCAGATTGTCCTGCTGTGTTTGGCGTTTTAAGAGTGCTCTGGTCCACTCTGAAGCACATCGGGACAGCTCGGATCATACGTATATCCGGGCTTTCAAACATGTTGGGCTGTCTTTGCCTGTTGAGTCTAGCCAATCAGAAAGCGATGGTAGCAAGCTGCACGCTCCATGTTTGTTTACTCTGAAGTCGTGTTTGATCTCGCAAGATTTCCTGTCTGAATGGGAAATGTTTGTGTTTGAGATCGTTGCCGGACACCACACACTAGGACCAACACTTTTATCACTGTGTGGCATGTCTCATGTTTTAAAAATTGTTCAACAATTGTAAAATTCCTGCCGTGTGAACTGGGCTTAATCTGTGTTTATCCAAACTGAGTCTGTTAAAAGAGCTATCTAGAAGAGCTATAAACCCAATCCAACACGTTAACTCTTTTATGTCAACAGTTTTATCCATTGAGCTTCGTCGGAACCGTCTGGACCTGATCCTGAAACAGAACCTTTCAAAGGGACTGAGCCATGCCCTGCAGAGGGCCCTGAACGATTCCAACGCCAGTGCTCAGGTCAGTGATTCTCACAGCGTTTGACTCATAAACACGTTTTAGTGGCTTTTTTCTATGAATCAATATCCAGTAATCATGTGAGGATGATTAGAGTTCGGGGAGTAAACAAGCTCGGGTCACTGGTCTATTAAAAGCCCTTAGATGCAGAATTTACAGTGCAGAAGCTGGCTCTATGCACTAAGATGTTAGTTGGTGTTAATTGTTTTTCCATGGACTGGAAAAGTGCCGGGCGTAAGTGGTGAGTCAGTAAATTAAAAGCAGTGGCCAGAAAATGAGCTCACTGGCTTGGAAACGCAGCGAGCGCAGGTCAAAGGCTAAAAATCCCACCACGGGAGAGGAAAGTGGATGGTGACCGAATTTAGATCACTGCTTATGTGTGAAACGGTTAATTTACAGTTTCATATGGTCACAAGTTACACCATCATTCACCCTGACTAGAAGTTATAGACGAGTACTTTATTATTTTTAAATCACTCCAACGTTTGGTACTTGGAACTCAATAAAATCAGATGTTTTAGATCTACATCCGTGATCCTCATGTGGTGAACCCTGGGCCGTATCTGACCAGTGAGGTCAATGCATCGAGCCCTCGAAGCAGGAAATGAGTCAAATGTGCAGAATTATACAGAATTAGTTGTAGTTTGATTTAGAAAGGCGTTATTGATGCCGATCCTTTAGCCAATCAGAGTGCTGACTGACATCACATGATCAGGCTTCACTAAGATCCAAAAACATTGGGATGACTTATATTAGATGTGAATTAGATGTCATTCAGATGTGAAGAGGTCATTTGTAAAAACAGGTAAAAGCCATTTTTTGATTGAAATTTCCAAACTTTATTTGCATTTTCTGGGATTGTAAATGAAATCTTTGTTTTCTGAGACCTTTAGTGAAAGGTGAAACCCTAGGTTTTAGCCCGAAGCTGAGCATCGGTTAGCCGAGGGAGGGTTATCAGCTGTGTTCGTAAAGTTTGTTTTCTGTCAAGTTGCAGGAGCAGGAGTTCATTATTAATTGTTGAAATAATTGCTCCATTTGTATGACTAATGAAGTTAGTTTCATTAAATTTATTTCACACGTTCATGTATTTGGCAGACGCTGTTGTCCTAAATGTTAGAAAGCAGTCACCATTGAGGCTAAAATAATCCACTTACTGGAAAGACCACTAGTGATGGCGTAGAAATAGAGTGCATAGAGCATATAGGGAAGAGCACAAAGAGAGTGAAGGGTAGGTGCTGGGGTAGGAGATGTTCTCCAAAGAGCGGGTTCTTCTAGAGTTTCTTGGAGATAAACCGGGACGCTCCAGTTCAGGTAGCTCAGTTGGTCCTTCCATCATCATGGAACAGCACAGGTAGAGTCTAGATGGTTGTGAGCATGGTGTTGGCTCAGATAGCTGACAATCCTTTCACCGGAGTGGCCGGGTCATGCTGCAAGCAGATGGGAGCCGCTCCATTCAGGACTTTTCAGGCAAACATTAGCGGCTTGAATTTGATTTAGACAGCTAAAGGTAGCTTTTTGGACAGTTTGCAGTACAGACTAGGAGACTAGTTAGGTGGTCGTTACAGTAGTGAAGGTGGGAGATAACCAGAGACAGCACCAGGAGCTGAGTGGCATGTTGAGTTAGGAATGGCCTGAGAAGCAGTGCGAATGTGTAACGGAGATGCATGACCATTAAAGATCAGCTGGTCACTGATCACAACGCCCACATTTTCAGCTACCTTTGATGGAGACATTGAAATGTAGGTTTGGCTGGGAAGACGAGCTGTCCAGTTCTAGAGGTTCAGGTGGAGGTGATGGACGTTCATCCACCTCCATGTGTCAGAGAGAGTCTGAGACTCGTGCTGAGGCTGTTTGTTCATCAGGTGGGAATGAGAGATAGAGCTGGGTATCGCCAGCATAGCAGTGGAAGGAGATCTGACGCTTTAGATCAACCCTGGTCTTCAGCGCCCCCCAGTCCTGCATGTTTTCCATGTCTCTGCTTCAGCACACCTGATAGGAATTTTGGGTTTTCATGAGCTGTATGCCAAAATCATCAATATTATAACCAATAAATGGCTTGAACTACTTCAGTTGTGTGTAATGAATCTAAAATATATGAAAGTCTAATATTTATCAGTACATTACAGAATAATGAACTTCATCACAATATGCTATTTTTTTGAGAAGGACCTGTATTTGCATTGCCTCCTCAGGAGGACATCAGAAGCCTTAATCACTCACTCATGTGTCAGGTGTGTGGCAGCAGGGAAACACTGGTGTTTGAAAGGGCAACATGGAAAACATGCAGGGCAGGGGGGGGGGGCGCTGAGGACCAGGGTTGAGAAACCCTGCTTTAGAACAAGTAGATGATTTTGTTTTATTTGTGTCATTTCTATTTTTTCTTCAAGCCTGTTGAGTTCCACTCGTGCTATTTATGATGCTCACCTCAGAGGGACTTTTATGGAGGTGACTAATTCAGTCTGCGTCCATGTTTGAATAATTACAACCTGTTGAAAAGTCAGCCTGCATTTATTTTTGGAGGTTTAGCCACTCCTGTATGATTTTTTTCCTTGCATCATGGGATTCCTATTTTGCCATTTTTCATGCGGTGCACCTTTTCAACCACAGGATTTGTGTCATCATTTGTCTCTCTAATGATCCCTCTCAGCCTCTTCCCTTTGTGCACATCGCATTGTTGTTAACCGTAATTGCACGAGTTTTACAGCTGTCCACCGTTGGCAGGAAGGTCAGGTCTGCTGGGCTTCTTAGGTACAACGCTGCTTTTCTAATATGCAAAACAAAGTAAAAGTCACCGTGTTTCCTGTGAGTGCAGGAATGTCATATTTATTACGTCAACCATCATGATTCATTTTAATGTGATCGTAAACATAAAATGAATAAATGGTTTATTATCCACGGTCATGGTGATATAAATAAAACTTTATTTATAAAACACTTTTAAAGCAGCAGGGTGAAACACAAAGGGATTTTAGCAACTAGAAATAACGCAGACAAAAAATGGAAGTAAATGAGGTGATTAAATGAAAAAATGTATATTTTGGACAATTAAACCAATTAAAATGATAAAAACACATATTCTATAATTATAAAAATAGGGATATCCGGCATTATCAAAAAGCATTGGTTTTTACTCTTTTAGTTACACAAGCTCTAAATACCATTTACATTTTATACGTTAAACTCTTCCGCTACTTCTCCTCTCACTCAAAATGTTAAAATATGACAAGTCTGAGGTTTAGGGTTGGAGATATCTTTGTTTGGTGGAACTCACTTAACTTAAATTGAATGCATATTTATTTTGCTCAGATAATGTTTAATGTTTAAATGCATGATAGGAGAAATTACCTATATATTGGTATATTGGTATCAGGTTAAATCAGAGTTAGACTATTTCATACATTCTTATTAGAAAACAAACCAAATTTAAAAAATAATCATTTAAATCAAATACTTTCATATTTTCCCCAGAAAAACAAATATGAAATCATAAAAATAAATATAGCAAATGGTATGTAAAACTGAAGGTTTTATAAACAAAACAGGCTAAAATTAGATTTCAAAATAAAAGCGAGGCTAAACATCATCTCATGTTCTAACTTTAGGTAAAATTAGAAATAATCTCCCAGACAGTTTCAGATAACTAAAACCATCAATAGCTTAAAAACCCAATAAAATAAATAAAATAAACTTATTTATAAAACACTGGTAGCGGACCTGAGCTCTGATCTGGTTGTAAGTCCAATAGTAGCTCTTATTTTAAGTGTGTTAAGTGTTATTTTAAGTAATAATAATGATGATGATGATGATGATGATAATAATAATAATAATAATAATAATAATAATCATCATCATCATCTGTAATTATCATGATCTGCTCTCTTTGCTTCAGTTTGGTTTTTCCCTCAGCTCCCCAGGTAACTGTACACACCTGTCTCCCATCTGCACACCTGTTTCTTCAACAGTATATACGCCTCCTGTTTTCATTCACTTGTTATCAGATCCTGCAGCTGTTTTAGCTCCTTTAGTACCTTCTTTGGGTTATTAAAGTGTTTTAAGTTTACCTGCCTGAAGCCTTCACCTGCATCTCGGGTCCTGCAACAACCCACATGAACACTTCTATGTTTGATATTTATTCTTTAAGACTGAAATCTAACATTTTTGGGCAAAAACACCCCAAAAAACAATAAAAAAAGGTCTCATGTTCATATATTAGTTGACTATAACAAGTGGTTATGGGTTATTAATAGAGGAAGGATCGAGTTCCTCTTCTTCACTCAGCTTTCGAGGATCAATAGGAAATAAAACCTGATCAGAGACAAATAGGTTGTAACTGTAGCAGCCACATGATAAAGTCGTGTTTTAGAATAAATGACGCTTAAATATTTCTAATTTATATAAAGGCATTGTGGTACAGAACTGTCTGAGTATCTGATTTATTGTGACGTTCTGTCCTCTGAGCCTCCGAGTCTTTACTTTTAGAGTCGACGGTTCAGAGAGAAATGAGGGTTTGACACATCTTTTATTTAAATGTTTATCCACCCCCCCAACCCAATCACACACGCACAAAAAGGTCTTCATCTTTTGGAGCATCGGGGATTTAAAGACTGTCACAAGCATCTGTGTTGAGGCCACCGAAAAATCAGCTTTAGAGACGTTTTAGAACAAGCTCTGTAAATGTGAATTATTTATATTTTGGATTGAGTTCTGGAGTCTCGGTAACCATGAAAACGCTCAGATTGTGTCAAACGTTGTTCAGAAGCATCAGAATCAAAGAAAATCAGAAGATGGAGAGTTGCATCACAGGATGTGGTCAGTTTACAGAGCAGGACGAAAGCATTTGGCTTTTTTCATCTGCTGCTGCTTAAAATACCCCCCCATCACACACACACACACACACACACACACACACACACACACACACACACACACACACACTGCAGACAGTAAAACATCTGACGCAAGTGGTAAATTTTTAATTCTGTGCTCATTCCATTTGACTTCAAATGCAGGATCCAAAAGCTTTTTTTTGTTTTCTAATGAAATGCAAAACCCAGAGGTGGGATGAAGAGAAGAACGAGTCGCCGAGTGTAATTAAAAACTAAAGAGCTGCCTGAAAACCTGGGGCTTTGTGTGGAACTTTACAGGAGGCAGAAGGTACCTGGAGTTAAGAAAATCAGAGGAATTTTGTCTGACTTTCGTCGCCTCAGAGAGGAGAAAAGATACGAGGAGAGAGGAGGAGGAGATGTAACGAGACACGGTTTTATTGAAAGTGAAATGTGTGTTTTCATGTTAAAAAAAGAAGCAGCCAGTTTGTGTTCAGGCTGTGAGAGAAGAAGGAAACGATGGATGTGGACGGAGAGCAAGCCGACCACAGCTACTCTGTGGTTGCAGAGTGAAGGGTGCAGGAAGGTGGGCGGTGTAAAGTTCCACAAATACCGCCTTTGACTCACCACGGTTGTCTGTGTGTGTTTTTGTTCCAGGGCAAAGACAGAAATCTGACTGTCGAAGCCAAAAAATGGCCTTCAGGCACATCTGACATGAAATAAAACGCAACTATTAGGAATATTTAAATTCAGGTTAAATAAAACAGGAACAAATCAGAAAATGACTGTTTTAAACCTGAAGCTCGGAGCTTGCTTCAGCTGCTCCGTGGTTTTTGAGATCAGGAACATTATTCTCTGCATAAACAAGCATCAACCCATTTTATTTCTATTGAAATGAAATATGGCCTCCCTTGAAAACAGATGTAAAAATAGCCCGAGTGTTTCTTCTGCCACAGGTGGAGCGGGACGACTGCAGCCCCCACAACGTGACTCTGGGCTACTACGTGACCAGCGGGAAAACCGTCTACGTTTCCTCTCTGGTGGTGGAGGCTCTGAATGTTTACGGCTTTGACAAGCTGCTGTCTGACATCCGGCAGCACACCCCGCTAGTTAAGGCCGTTCTGGTTCCCGTGGCGACCTGGATGCCTGCTCCAAAGATCCATCTGCAGCTAAAAACAGGTAACCACATTAAAAACCCTTTATTCCAACTGCGTGACCTCAGACGCTGCTGAAGACACGAGGAGAGAGAACGAAATAAATCCGATGAGAAAACAAAAGAGCAGAGACGACAAAATTAGAAAATTCTGATTAGTTGTCAGCTCTCTCTTTTCTCCTCGGCACCATAAACCCCGTACAGACTCGCATGAGTGCAGAGCAAAAAGGCAAATTGGTCCTTTCACTTAGACAGTTAAGCCTATAAAAAAACACATTTCAGCACACACACACACACACACACACACACACACACACACACACACACACACACACACACACACACAGAGTGCAGTTACCATCCTGTTGATCAGACGACATAATTGTAAATGAAGGAATTCTGTGTTTTTTAGCGAGGAGACACATGTTTGCTGCTGTTTTGTGATTAAGCGAAACAAAAATTTAAATTTAAAATGAACAAATGTGTTCAAACATTAATAAAGTATGAAACGACCCTAAGCTGCTCACGTTCTGATGGACTGGACCAATGATTCTGCCAGGATGTGCAGTTTCTGCTGTGGCTGTTAAAGCTCAGAAACAGCAAAAAGACTCGTTAGAGTTCATTTTAGAATCTCTTTATGTTTGTTTTGTGCTTTATTATCTATTCATGTTGTGTCGTTTGCAGCTGGATGTGTTCTGCATCTCTGCAACTTCAAATGAGCGGGTTGTTGATCGTTGCACCTTCATGTTGGCGCATTTCAGTTATAAGCTCAACATGCACGCACACACACACACACGCATGCACACATGCACACAGATCCAAACTTCCTCTCTAACTTGTTGACATGCATCTGAAACCATTTGGACTTTAGTCTCCACCAATTACAATTGTAACAAAGTCTGGGACTGGTTGGTGGTCAAATGGCAAATAAATTCAGGATAAATGGTGAATTACTTAAGACTTTTAGTCCGTAGTCTTGTGCACTTACACCATTAACTTAACAAACTGAGTCTAAAGGAAATTGCTAAAGTGTGCACAACTGAACAAATGTGGTCATTTGTCCTATAAATGCCTAACAGCCACCGCCCAGTAGGATACTGGCTTTACTCCTGAGTCCACTCTGCCTTTTTTTATGTTTTTGTTTTGTCTTTAAATAACTTTTACACACACACACACAAGCACACACACACACACACACACACACACACACACACACACACACACACACACACACACACACACACACACACACACACACCAAAACAGATTAATAAAACTTGGTCTGTTTAGCTCATCTTATCCCACCACACTTTTAGAAATTAAGAGCATTTCAGCGCCTGCTCTTATTGATCCATCTACTCTGTGGTTTCCTCTTTTATTTACTCATCCTTTTTGTTACATTTAATTCTCCTTCTTGTTCGTCTGTTTGTGTTTTCACGCCCCAGTGATGGGTCCGCGCCAAGGAAGCATCATTTCTGAAAATGACCGTCTCTTTCATTTAGGCTGAAGTCCGTATTGATGTTGGAAGAAGCACAATGATGCTAAACAAACAGGAATCAATAGTTTCCATCAAATAATTTACTACTGTGAAGTAACAAGCCACTTGTGCTATGAGCAGGAGAGTCTCTGAGACGGTGGAGAACCGAAACACAGAAACCAGGCAGGTTAAAGGAACCATAGGACTTTAATAACGTTAAACTAGGGGTTGGAATTTAACGTGTTAATTATGATGAAAAAAATAACACGTTAATAGAAATTAACGCATTTAACCCTTTGGGCCAGAGTGTCCCCTTATTGGGGGATGTTGAAGTTTAGCAGCAAAATACATGCCCTAAATATCAATGAATCGAGTCAAGCTGCACCTCTACAACGATGTCAGAATCTTGTCTACAAGAGCATAAAAACCTTTTTCACGTGCTCCAAACAACTAAAACTACAATCAAATGAATGATTGGAAATCCCTCTTCATGACCCTTAACCCTGAACCCTAACCCTCTGCCTCATTATTTTTAATTTAAAAAATTGCTTTGGGGCAAATTTTCTTGAATGATTAAAATGCGATTGAGATTAATTAATTACAAAGCCTCTAATTAATTAGATTATTTTTTAATCGAGTCCCACCTCTAGTAAAAACACTGCAGGGCAGCAGAGAACCCGTAGATCCAGCAAAGACAAACAATGAATCTGACACAGAAACAAGCCCACAGGAAGCTGTGAGAGAAAATAAAGGTGTTTTCACGCCTGCAGCGTTTAGGTCATTTACCCCCTCCCCCCCATTTGTGTTTCTGAGCAGGTGTGAACAGTAGTCTCACCAGAGTGCAGAGAAAATGAACTGTACCAAAATCTGTTGGAGGTGGTGGTCTTCGTTTGTGAACACAATGACCAGCTCTACTACGCTAGTTACACACCTAGTTGGGTTTTTGTACAACCGAATATCCTCCCCCGCCCATCTAGGAGAAAAACATGCATCCACACCACCTCAATTACAAAAAAAATAAAAATCCAGTGCATTGTCAAGCCCATTCGTAGTCATGTCAAGCCTGTAGGTGGCAGTAGTTCCCCAAGTTGTCGCCATTTTTGCTGAAAAACCTTCCTCGGACGTGGAATAACTGGGTGGTGGGCAAAAACCGTCGTGACCGTCATCCTTCGTCTGCGGTCTTGAGTAATTGAGCTTGTAAAAACAACCAACACAGGTCGCACATGTGATGTCAGAGCGTTTTTGTGGCGGGCAGTGACGTTGTAAAACCTGGTCATTTACGTCCACAAGCAAATTCTGACAACAGAGAACTCCCAAATCTCCATATTGGTTTTTGAAAGAATCATATTTGGTGGCGATTATGTTCATTTTCGTGTTGATGAGAGGCCGAAAGTGTAGAAAAAAAACCATGGCTTCATGCGTACAGGGCCTGAGCCACACCCCCTCCTGTAGCAGGTTACTGTTGCATTCTGGGATACAGGAGGACACAAACATCTGTAGCTACTGAGTGGCGAGGGCTCAGGTGCCTGACTGATATTTGATCAGATGACCTGATTCATCAGCTCTGACTCTGATCATGTTGTGAGCTAGCTCAGGATCATCTGTTCTGGTAGCCCCGCCCCCAGACAATCTGACCAATCAGCAGACTGAACATTCTCACCTGGTTTGTAGTGATACGTGGTGTTTCATTTGCTGATTCTATCTCTGTGAGTTCTCTGGGACCAAGTGATGAATTTGATTAAAGTGTTTTGCAGCTGGAGGACCTTGATGCACCAACAAAAATCCATCACTGTGTTGTTCGGCTCATTATCCATTAATACATTTCCAATTTACAGCGCAATCGGAATGAGATTACCAACTGGGTCAGCAGTGTTTGTGCCTGCAAAGCGATTCAGACTGGAAGCCAGTGAGGGATGTTGGGTCTTTGAAGGTAGACTGCACTGATCAGCAGCACGCTGTTTGAATTTAGGTCAGAAGATTGTTCCACCTTTGCTGCTGCAAAGATGAAATAGTGGGAGGGAATCTGTGTTAGACACGTTAATAACATCCTCCATAATCTGCTGATGGACTCAGTATTGTTACCCGCTGTAGCTGCGGATCGTTTTTTCATTGTCCTTGTTTCAGACAGAGGCGATAATCCTCTTCCTGTGCTCCGCTGTGGTCAAACAGACATCCTATTACCGTTTTATTAATACCAACAACTCAGTACAGACTCAAATCATGCAATAGAGAAAGATTCAATAAATTAGTACATTTGTTTTTCAAGCTCATTTATATGCAGCGATACTGTCTAACGTCACAGGCTGCAGAAGTAACGTTCGTTCTTCTCTGATGCCTGATTTCCAGTGCTGAGGTTTGTCGGGCCGACGGACAACGTCTTCTCCTGCAGCTTCGTCCAGATGTTGGAGCAGCGGCTGGAGAACGCCTTCGACGAGGCTCAGGATAAAGTCCTGGAGACCTACAGCAGGCTCACCGTGGAGGTAACAAACGAGCGCACGGAGGCTATTTTCTGCAGCCAATCACAGATGGCTGAATGTGCTATATTTGCGTTCAGCACGCTAATCAGATTTAAAACAAAGCTCCAGGTGGATTTTCAGCCTCACACACCAGTTCAGACACATTCAGCACAAATGTTTCGCTTTTGCAAACTGGCAGATTTTAATCAGACAAAAGTCTCTTTCATTTTTGGTAGTCCCGTGACTGCAGGGTATAGACTGTGCATGCACACAGTCGAAATCAAAAAGTAGGTCTCAACAAGCAGATATAGGGTCCATTCATAATTCATCCTCTGAAATATTAACACTGTGCTGGGATTTTCTAGTATCATCATCCTCTTCACCATAGCGACTCGGTTGCATTACTGTAGGAGCACCACACAGGACTCAGAGAGAATAAAACCTTGTTCTTGACTTTCTGAAGCGCTTTATGCATTCTTTATGTGAATCTGGAGATATTTCTGCATGGATGTCTTAAATTACGCGGCGTTGTTGCTCCAAATGCTGAGAAAGTCTGAAACCATCCGGATCTTTCACCAGATTCAGACTGGTGTTTTGTGTTTTGTTCTCAGATCCTGAGTGTGTCCCAGGAGCCGGGCTCCCCCTCCGTTTCTCTGGTTTATATGGTGAAAAACCAGGATGCAGTTCTGAATGGGACGATATCCAGTGGCCTCCTCAACCAGCTGACCGCAGAGCTGGTGGGATACTTCCTGTTCTACCCTCCGCTGGTCATCGCCGAGCGTAAGAACAGACTCATCTTCTGTTCAGGGGTCACAGCTAAACCTGCTTTAGTTTTCATAGCTGCTGTTTTACATGGATCTGCATGCCACACTGATTTTAGAACAGATCTGTTTAAAAATGAACATGTCAGTAACTTTGGCTTTTAAAATAATGCAGCAAAGTCAGACCTTTTATCATTTTTCACAGCAAAAATCCATTATTATGATATCTTATAATCCAGAAGAGTCCAACTGAAGACAGATTTTCTCATCTTAACAAACATGTAAATGATGCTAAATAAACGTATTTTATGATTTTCATTTTCACTGACGCCTGTTGGACATTTGATGTCCTCAAAATGCTATAAAATCACCCGGAAACACAATTTTTATTATTATTTTATTAGTTTTATTATTAAATAAAAATTTTGGAATCCAAAATTTTGGGTTTTTGGATTTATCTGAAGTTTTAAAAGGAGAGAAAACCAGAAGCTGACATCTAAATATTTTGTAACAGGATTCAGATAACAGGTAATTATGTTTAAAGGGTCACTCACCCACTGGGTGGAGCCTTACTCCACCCACACTTCCTGTTTGAAAAATGCGCCTAAAGGAGGCGTCACCTGGCAGACCAAAATAGCAGTGCTAAAGCAGCCCTGCGCTGTCTCGGAGTTTCTCAGTCGGAGAAACAAGCCGTTAACAAGCGCGCACGTGCACACGAGCACACACACACAGCAGACTCACCGCTCAGTAGAACAAGTGAGCAGAAACTGCAGCAGGCTGGAGGGTTTCTCTCCATGTCGTTCACTAGAAAAAAGGGAGGAGGACGTTTATTTAAGGAGGAGAGCGGCTGTGAGCCGTGTCGTTTTATATCGGCTCGTGAGTGGCCGAGCCAGCTGGAGGCGTGGCCGAGACTCGGCTGGAGTCCAGTGCAGCGCAGCTACGTAGTACGGTAGAAACGTCACCCTGCAGCTCTACAGCCATCAGCTGTGGCTGATTCTAAATCAGTGTGGAGCAGAGTTTCAACCTGAAGATAGAGATAGAATTATGGTTTTAGGTACTAATAATTATTATAAGTTACACTAAAATGCCAAAATAATGACTACACATGTATTAGACACTCATCTATACAGGTTATCAGCAAAAAAATGTTGATTTAGGTGTTACTCGCTCTATAACGAAGAATCTTCTGACTGTGCACCAGGTAAAGCACTGAAAATCTTGTTCTGCTTTGATAAATCAGGTAAAAACTCTGTTTGGCTTTCTGACACCAAACCTGTGCTCAGATATGAGTTACCTACCATGAAGAAGTTGGACATAACCAACATTGCTGCCATCTATCCACTTCTTTAGGTAGACGTATCAGACACATTTTAAACGTGTGCATTTCTCCCAGCTTGCCTCAGTTTTTCTGCAGCAGCGAGAGAAGAAGAGGAGCTTTTTTTCCACTTGGATCTGTATTTTGGGTTTGCAAGGCTCAGGAGGAGGAGGGTGTCGGTATTGACACAGGAGGAATCGAAACATGTCGAACAGAAAAGGAGAATCACTGAATCAGGTCCAAACACAGATCCCGCTGCCGTTTGTTTTCCTCCCAGAGAAATCAAACATCCCAGAGAATTTGCTCTCTCCCCTCATGTTTTTCAGTCCTTACGTAACACGTGTTGAGTTCTCTCCTTGGTCAGTCTGCGCCGTTTGTTGTGCTTCCAGCTGAGACGGGTTTGTTTGATCCCTTCAACACCATTAAGAGCAACACCCAGTCCACTGCAGGGCAATGCATGATTCATGACTTCACGTATGTCTGACCCGCTTCTCCAGAGAGGGAAATCAGGATTAACGGAAACGTGTAGAAGCAAAGAAGAGAGTCAGGCTTCACTTTGAACTCCAGCGTGGACGGAGCTGGTGTTTAACGGTTGCTAATGGGTATTATCAGCAAGAGTTTGAAGAAATCTCAGCCTGGATTAGAAGAACTTAATTCCTTTTAGAGGAGGCGTGATGTTCTCAGAGCCTATAGATGTATAAGGAGGAGTTAGACCACGATGCAGGGTTTATTCAAGTCAAGTCAATTTCTAAAGCACTTTTCCACTCAGCATGGCCGCTGACCAACGTGCTGTACAAAAACAATTAAAACAGGAGAGTAAAAATTCACAAAGGAGTTCAACAACAGGAAACAAAACAGTGGCGGTACAGTAAAGACACAATGATGTTACAGCTAAAAGCACAAAACATCAACACATTAAAAGCCAAAAGCTAAATTAAAAAAGTGAGCCTGTAGTCTTGATTTAAAACGAGCAATAGACGGGGACTGTCGCACCACAAGAGGAAGCTCTTTTAGTGTGCTCTCGGGGTTTGGAGAAGGAGATGGTCAGCAGACCTCAGTGAGCGGGTGGGTATGTAACTGATAGATAGGAGGGAGCCAGTTCATGAAGGGATTTATAGACAAAAAGCAAAGTCTATCTGAGTTTGTCAAAAAACGTGCTGCATTATGGACCTTCTGAAGACGGTATAGCAAAGACTTGTTTACACCAAACGCATGAGCATTTGCATAATCAAGTCTGGAAGTTATAAAAGCACAAATAACGGATTCTAGGTGGGATCTTTTAAGAATGTGTTTAAGCAAAGTTATGCGACGGAGTTTAAATAAACAAGATTTAATGTTTGCATTAACTTGAGGAGACTTGGAAAGGTGAGAATCGAGCGCAACACCCAGACGAGTCACATTTCTAAAGAAACAGAAAGTGGAGTAAAATCTGGATAAGGTGTGTTGAGGTTTATAGGAGAATAAAGAACAGCTTCAGTTTTTCCTTCATTCAGAAGGAGGAAATTTGATGCCAGCCAGTTTTTAACCTCACAGAGACAGTCTAAAGAGAGAGTGGATGCCTCGGGATTTATGGATAGGTAGATTTGACTATCATCAGCATAGATGTGGTAATTTCCTGCATGCATTTTCAGAATAAAGCCCATAGGGAGGATGTAGATTGAAAAAAGGAGGGGTCCCAGTATTGAACCCTGAGGAACTTCACGAGGAAGAGAAACGGGCTTTGTGGAACAATTATTGACACAGACCTTTAATTCAGTTATTATAATTTATGAGAAAAGTAAAAATCATCATCAGGACAATCCCTTCTATCAGAAATATGAAAAATATGTTTGAGAGGGCTAGATTTAAGGAGTTTAAATAGTTAAAACTATTAGAACTATTAATTATCCTCATAGTCACCATTAATACAGCCTGCTGGTCTTTGAGATTATAATCTCAGGGTGAGAGGAATTATTTTTCTTCTTTATTTGTTTGAACGGTGAATTTTGTGTGAAAAAGCATCAAACAATGAGTGCAATGAAACAACCAAAAGGCCCAGTTAAGCCGCTGTGACCAGCATTTGCAGGGGAGTTTCCAAAATGTCATCCTTACACGAGGGCCCGCTCTTGTGTCACTAGGATTTGTAGACATTTCTAATCTCTTCTCAGTCGTTGCAGACATCAGAAACCCACCGGGAACTCGTCTCTGATTAGTTTCTGAGTCACAAATGTGAGAAATGAGAGACAACTTAGAGCTGCTGACAAATAGCAAAAACAAACCAAAACGAGGGTAAAAAATGAGATAAAAGACGGTCAGAAAAGTGAATTTTTGAGATTCTAACTGAAAATTTGTTAAATTTCTCGCAATTTTGTGTCTCCAACTGTTCTTCAACAGAGTTAAACACTGGCTTTTAATTATTTCTAAGACTTGATGCTCAGCTGTGCCTAAACACGGTCTTACATCAGCAGAGGAGCAGGAATAGTCATAAATTTGTGCAACAGCGTCAGGCTCCACAGGAGGTCACACTAAAGGGCTGCAGCATCCCAGATAAAGAAAGAAAATGTTTGATGGAATAAATCTGTGATTAGAAAATTGCTCCTCCAGGTGGCAAAATAAAGAGATTAGTTTCCCTGAGGTTGGAAAAATGCCGTAATAATCAGGAGCTTCTGATGTGGGTTTCATCATGTCACAGATAGAAGTATGTCAGTAAGGTTTACAAATGAGTCTTTTTGTTGGTTCTGATCCAGATGACATGACCCTAGATCCCACAGCTCTGTTTGCATCCCGCTCCAGCCTCCAAAACCATCTGTGAGGTTTTTTTTAAAAGGGCAAACAGCTGCAGAGCTGCTATCATCTCGCCCTGCCCCGGGCGATCGGTTGTCCGTGTCTCCTGAACGAGCTAATTTTAGCCCGGTGAGATTAGATTAGTATCTGTATGTGTGTGCTCTCAACACCCAAAGGGCTCCAACATCACACTTCACATCCAAACGCTCCGTTTCCTGAGATTTAAACAACAAGCAGGCAGAAGGGGGTGCAGCCACGAGCTGGAAAGTGACTGAAAATAATGTAAACAGCAGAGTTTGTGGCGGTAGTTGAGGCTTACAGCTATCGGAGCATCCTGAGGTCTTTCTCTAAACCAAACAGAAGAAACAACAGTAAAAGTTTAACTTAGGCGCTGCAGAAGACAAACAAGACTTGTTTTTCTCCTATCCTGTCACGCACCATCGGATAATTTTCTAGGTAAAGCTGCAAAACCTAAATTTAATGAGCTTCCAGGGGGACTGGTGTGTCTGCTTGGCTGGGTGAACACCTTGATGTTCTTCACAAGTCTGGAGGAAAATCCTCTCATCACAGTTTAAACAGATCGGCTGAGCGACAAAGACTCTTTTGGTTTTCTTTTCTCATTTCTTTAAAGTTTTACTGGATTCAAAAACATTTTTGGAGGAATTTCTTTTCTTTTTGGATGAAAGACTCGTGACTGACACCTGATTGAGTTTCTGCTCATATAGAACTATTACACATTAGCTGGTTTATGCATGAAACACTGATTGCTAGTCTCTTGACTCACTTGGCTGTTGGTGATTTAAAAACTCAAAGTTACAGGAAAATGCAGAATCTAGAAGCTTCATGGGGCATGACATGACTTGAGTTGTGAGGTGAGAGTGATGCTCTGTGACTCGTGCAAAGAAGCGAAGAAACTTTTGAATGTCTCGGAACATTTAGGAAAATTCCTCGCAAATAAATAATACAGGTGTGTATTAATTTGCATAGATTATTGTTTTAAATTCCCATCAAACCAGTTCTGGCCTTAAAGCATCCAGATGGAGTGTCGGGATTCGTACCTTCATTCAAATCTTGCTATTTCCAGTCCTATATGTGTCTACTGCCCCCTGGTGGAGGATCTACAGGTGGCAAGAGCCTATTTTATTTCTTTATTACCGTTATATTGTTATAAAATTGCATAATAAAAAAATAAAACTGATAATTGTTTTATTAACATTAGACTGTAAATGGTTCAGTTTTAGAAAGAAAAATGTATTTATTACCAAATTTTAAAGCTCATCGTTTGCTAAAAACTGTTAATTATATCGGAGAGCATCGTTGCACTATTATCACTAGTGTTAGTAATTTATTACTGTCACCTTCCTTGTTTCACTGCAGCATTATCTGCTATAATTCCAGGTCTAATGTGTTCCTTTATTGATTCGGTTATTTATTATAAATGTTTTTAAGCTACAGCTACATCAAAGTTTACCTCATTATCTGTAAAACTAACGGTTAGAGCCATGTTTGTGTTCTCTTCACACGATTAGCTTTGGCGGCCATATTGAATTGGATTGACCCCATAAAGCTAATAGAGAACATCTAGTGATTCCTTTTTGAGAGTTTGATTTAAATTTGTGATTTATGACTTATCTTTGCTAAAATCGCAGACAAAATTGTCAGCTTCCTTTAGGTGGAGGTTTATAATAATACAAATCACTCCTGAGTTGGTCAAGTTTGCAGAAATCTGTAGTTTTTTTAGTCGGTGGAACGAATCTGTAAATTATTGTGAAGAATAATTTGAAGAAGCTGGAAGCTGCTGGTCTTGTTCTCTTTATGTAACACGTTAAAACCAACACAGACATCTTGCTTTTTAAATGAGATCAGTGTTCCATTTTTAGGCTGATTAGATCGGAGTGGAAGATTCCTTTTCCTCCTTTTTGATAGAATTATGGAATTAAATGTTTCCAGCAGCTGTGTGGATGGAGTTAATGCAGCAGATTCCTCTGCACATCCAGCCGATTGTCTAAAGAGCACAGAGGGAGCCTGAAGCTTCACACTCCAGTGCCGTTTGTGATTATGTGAGCTTGTTCGGCTTCAGAGGCGCGTTAGCGGGATGTGACTGCTCACATGTTGTATGAAAGCATCAGGAAGCAGAAGCGGTGGCTGGTAAAAGCTGACTCCAGTTTAAACACTCAGCGTTCAGCAGAAAGTCACAGCAGGAGAGTCCTGGAAGTGAGGAAGGCTGACGGATAAATGGGTCGAGGCTGGACAGCTGAAGGTGAGCTGATGGGTTGATAGAGACAGAGCTGATTGGACAGGATGGAGCAGGTATTTCAGGAAACAAATAATGATGGCAGCTAAGAAAGCTTTTGCTGAAGTAAAGGAAACAGCTGGTGTCACTCAGTTTTAGATATTTTTTGTTAACTCTACTATCTCTCTGGGCCGTGACGGTTGAGACTTGTAAGGAAATTAACAAATCTTCAGCTGGAATCCCACTAAATTGTTATAAATACATCAATAAATCAGCAACAACATTATGGGACACGTGCAATTTTTCCTTTTGCAGTTTAAATTTTGTGCAATTTTTTTACTCACATAAACTGAATTAAGATTGAATCCAGACTTTTGCAGCTAAACATTTTGTGCAATATTCTCGAATGAATGACACCCATTCTCATGTATCTCAGGAGAAATTTGATCATCTTTTATTTTGGAAACTCCCCCACGAAGCCATTCCTTATTTGTCACCAACAGCCAGATTTCTCTTCACCCTGGTGATCTATGAATCAACACAGAAAGACTCCTGAACCAGTTTTGTGTTGACACAAGCACAGGACTTGGCAAAGAACCAGATGTAAATTCAAGCTCTTTGAATTAGTGAGAAATACCAAGAATAATAGTTTGATGGACAGGAAATGGTATTTTAGCTCCACGGAGGTGATTTACATAGAGCTGCAACCAAAGTCTAAAACAATAAACCTGAAAAACCCTCCAGAAACTACAACAAAGTCTGATGACTTAAAGTAACAATAAGCAGTTTCCTGCTCCTCCGCCCTACTGGTTGAAAGTGGAATTACAACTGTCATAAACAACCCTGCTGCAGCCTGCTGTAGCTAGTGCTAACAACGAGCTAACGCTAACATGAGCTAACTAATACTAAAATAAACCACAAAGTAAAATGATCCACACTGTTGGACAAGTCCAGTAGCAACAAAGCCAGGTCACCATCAGTCCATGATGTTGTAGCCTCCTTTAGCTCCTCAAGCTAGCGTAGGCCCGCGCCGATGTTCACTCTGGTTTTAGCTCTTTGCTTCACCTCCAAAGACATTACTCTGTTACTTTCACTTCCAGGCTCCGCCATGATGCCAACAGAAAAGCAAACTTCTTCTTTTTCTTCTTCTTGTGCTTTTAATTGACGATCAGCGAACTGAAAATGCTAACTGCTAGCACTACAGCTAACAGCCATAAAGCAGGTATAAGAGCGCCCCCTAGAACACCTACCCGCTCCACTAAACTATCTAGTGCAGTTTTTGGTCAGCAGAGGGCAGCAGAGTGGTGTCAGATATGAAACTGGTCAAGTTTCTAACTCAACAACCACTGAGATCAACGTTAAAGCGCTAGCTTAAAGTTTAAAAACTATTCAGTGTTCTGTAAAAGAACAACAACAAAAAAAAGAACAATTTAAGGATAAATTCTGACAGATATCACCTCAGACGAGCTCCATGGATCAGAGAGAACACGTGGAGGCGGACAGTTACCATGACATCACACACCTGGACGCCGTATCCAACAGCGTTCACTCAGGATGCGCCCTCCCCCAGCATTAGGACCAGACGCTCACTCTGTGCCTTTAGCTCCCGTGTTTTGTCGAGGTAATAAAAGGAGAATTTGTGGAAGTTGTCAGACCTGGTCATTAATGTGAAAGACCTGCTTGCATTTTCATGGTCTAGGGCTCAACTGGATCTATTTATTAACTGTTTTGACAGGACGTTTAAATTTGATGGCCCCGGCAAACACAACAGGAGAGTTATAGAAAGCAAAGAGGAAATGAAAACCTTTTCTGTCCTAAATCACCAGCAGCAACTCTCCACACCTTTAGAACACCACTTTCCTTCTGAAAACCTGCTTTTCTCTGCTGTCTGAGTAGAAGTGAGTTTCTGCGAGCACAGTGAGTCGGGTGCACACAGGTCAATCACATTTATAGCACATCTAGACAAAAAACGAGCCTGGAAAAGTTTGGTGAGATGTGTCTCAGCATTAAAACGCCAGAGTCTATAAAAGTCTGTAAAACATGAAAACGGCGTAAGGAGGCGAAGCAGCCGCTCTTAACGTTCCCTTCCTGCAAACTCCTGCAGAGGCTCCAGGCTGAATAATCTGAGCAAATCCAAACTCTTTCACTCAGCTGTGTTTGATTGATTATGTCTGACGACCTTCCACAGAGCAGATCTGCAGACCTCAGACAGACAACACAAAGGTTCTTACCTGGAGAGGCTGTTTTCTGATGTCTGTGGTGTGTGATCTTAGGCCTGAAATTTATGTAATGTTATTAAAATCTAAAATGGCTGATGATGTTTCACTTCTTAACTGTGGAGCTTCATCATTCATGCCGAGCTTTTAAACTGTATTAGGAACTTTTTAGGAGTGTTTGTCGTCCTTTTTGACACCCAGGAAGGAGGATCTGGAGATTCAGACATTTTCTGTTTAAAGTGTAAAACGCTCCTCAGATGAGAAGTGAAACATCCTCAGTTGCTGTTTTTGAACCTTAAAACCCATCACATTTGACTAGATTCCAGGTTTTTGGGAGTAGATTCTCATCATTATGAGGAAATCTGAGAGATTTAAAAATCCATGAAGTCCTTTGTTTTATTTCAGTTATTTTATATAAAAAAGTCTTGATAAGCATTTAGAAAATCACGGCTGGTGGCATATTCATGCATGAGCAAGGTCTAGTATGGACGCTTTAATAAAAAACGAAAGAAAAATTTAGTAAAAATCAGATTCTGGTGAGTCAGAAGAAATAAAGAATGCTTTTGTGTTACAGTTGTGTTGATAATTAAAACGTTTATTTAATTTTAAATAACTGTGTGTCTCCAGCTCTTGAATACCACAACCTGAACACGTCTGCAGCGACCAGGAGCTTCTGGGTGATCACAGGTAAGCGAGCAGACGGAGGTGCTGCTGGACGATCGAACGCTGCATCGATTAGACAAAACGGCCGTTAGTTAAATGCTTTGTGCAACTCAGCAGAATGGTTTTGGCTCTGCCTTTTCCTTCCCTCCTTCCCTCCTCGGCTTTCTGCTCTCTGGCCCTCACGCTCCGACTCTCCTCTGCTGCTCCGTTCCTGGGAAAACCTATTGATGTATAATTCAGAGCTTCCTGACTGGGGCAGAGGGAGAGATCACATCGCATCACGGACAGTGTGAATGATGCTGTTGTGTGTGTGTGTGTGTGTGTGTGTGTGTGTGTGTGTGTGTGTGTGTGTGTGTGTGTGTGTGTGTGTGTGTGTGTGCTGCTTCATCTCACTTATGCGGCGCACTCGGGAGCATGCACCTGTGTCCGTGTGCGTGAGAGATGGTCAGGCCGTGTGATCTGTACGTCTCTGAAGACTCATCAAAGGTTTTAGGCTCAGCAGCGTTTTAACAGAACCAACCCTCATCCTTCATCTCCTCACTATAAAAAAATCATCACACTTTGACATTCTCTCACCTGATCCATCTTCATTCTCTTCTTCCTCCCTCCTCCTCCTGTTTGACTCCTCATGCACCCATCCATATGCTCCTCTTTGTCTGCCTGAACGCCTCTTTCTCCTTCTTATCACTCTTTTATGTCTCTTCTCACAGTGATCCAGGATGTGGACAGCTCCTCTCTGGAGGCCAACTACCAGAGCTTCGCCAGTCTGATGGAGCAGCGGCTGGCCGAGCTTTTCCTGGTGGCGGGCAGGCAGGGCTCTCAGACCGCCAGATCCCGGCGGGCCACCACCGTGGGCGGCTACACCGTACAGGTCAGTGCAGAAATCTATTTTAGTCAAGATGATGAAATACTCAGCTTTTTTATACATAATGAGCTCACATTTTGTGTGATAGTAGCTAAAGTTGTTTCACAGACTTCTCGTGAAGTGCTCATGTAGTTTATTATGTAGTTTACTAATAACGATCACCAGCTGGTGCACTTTCTGGTTTGTTGCTGCCTGGCGGCTGTTCCTGTTGCCCAGTTTCACCCGACATAAAGAACGTGCTTACCCCCTGATGTGATCTCTCAAGAGACCCACAACATCTAGAAGTATAAAATATATTTATGTTACTGTCACCCACAGCACCAACTGCACCATCAATCATGCAGGCTACTGTTACTGTATATAAGTAACCAGCTGTGGGTGCGTGCGTCATCACAGGAAGCTCCAGATTTAGAAAGCTGGGCAGAATTTACTTGTGAAGTCAAAAAATAAAGGGAAGAAAGTGTGAGAGCAAAGGCTGCAGGCGACCAAATTAAGTTTAACTGTTTCAAGTTAAGACATTTGGTTTCTTTAGATTCACATGGAGGTGGTGGACGAAGGAAATGACCTTATGAAGCTAAAGCAGTCATGAGCTCAGAAGCTTGTGTTATTTTCTGCACGTGTCACCTCTCCGCTCGGCGTTCCATATTTGTGCAAATAAAGCTGACATGTGATTCCCCGTGGGCCTCGTGCATTACACACCCTCGAGGTTTTACGGCCTTCACAGATGACCAGTTTCATGGCTGCAGGGGGGAGGAGCTGACAGGAAGCTGACAGAGGCGCGGGGGGGTGGGGTGGAGGAAACCTCCAGCCAGTTAATAACACATTTCCTTTCTTTTCACGACAAAATCAAATTACCAGACTTGATTAAACCGCGTGATGCTCTAAAAAAAGTGTTTGATGTGCGATGAAAGGAAATTGGGATTTCAAGTGACTCAGTTATCCTCGAGTGTCTTCGCTGGGCGCGTTTATCTTGCAGCGAACGCTCGGCTTGATCAAAGCCAGTGAGATTAGTCATTCTGATTGGGCCGCAGATACAACAGTCTGTTGGTGCAAAGAGATAAGGAGGTTTAATGTGGCCTTAGATTTCATGTTTGGCTGATGTTAGACGTGTCGTGTATCTTTCTCCTCCCAGATGGTGAGCATGCGTCGGCTTCCAGGACCGAAGGACCCGGCGGAGATGACCTACTACGTCCAGCTGAACGGAGAAGCCATGACAGGAACCGCCGCCGCTAAGACCCTCAGCAGTCTGGATTCCCAGACCATGGCTCTGACGCTGGGGTACTTCGTTCAAGTTCAGGCTGAACGTAAGAGAGCTCACCATGATGGTCTAACTCACCCACATTCATCCGTTTCAACATGGTTAAAGCCAACTTCTATAAGCAGATTAAAAACAAAGTAATACCACCTATCAACTGCTGTTTAGTCCTTTTGAAATAAATCAATTAAATATTATGGCCTTTTGTCCATAAATTAACTTTTTCCTCTTCTTTAATGTTCATAAGTCACCCCTTCTTCACCAAATTAGTCTCTTTTGGCCTAATTTTAGTCAGAAAAATGAGCTTTTTAAAATTATTTCAATGCAAATATTTGTTTCTTGGGCTGTAAATAGTTTGAAACAAAATCATTTAGTGTATTTTTGCAAAGTCGCGTATCCTATACCTGATTGTACAAGAAATTATAGTTAAAGGAACACTTGGCAGTTCTGGCTTGTTTTTAGCACCCCCTAGTGTCCGTTAGTGGAAGCAAAAGTGAAACTTCTCTCCTCGCTGTGCGTTGGTCTTTTTAACACCTTAATCTAACTACTGAAACGTCTCCTCAGCCTTCATTAGTGTCTACAGGAGCGGTTCATCACTAAATCAAACAAATCAGCTGTGTTCATGATCTAAAACATGCAGGAAACATGCTGGAAGCAGACTGCAGCACCAGGCATGTCAGCTCCACAGGGACCGGACCGCCACTCTGAAGTTGCAAGTGTGGTATTCTGGCCACAGAGGGCGGTGGGGGTCTGAGTGACATCATTAACCCTGTAAAGGGTCATTTTAGCACAAACTGGCTCAAGAACATGATTTAAAAACATGAAAAAGTTGCTTAGTATGGCTTTAACATCAGCTTTTGCGTCACTCGTCCAGCCTTATACTTGGTGTCACTGCAGCATTGAAAGATAAATGTTAATTTTAAAGTGATTTCACATTTTTAAAGATGAAAATTCACAATCAAAACCCACATTCCACTCTAAGCTTTTGTCATGGCAAGAGTCGGTGTCCGTTAAGACAGCGCGCCTAGTTGCTGTGGACGATAATTCATACTCTGTAAATATTTAGCACAGGAAACGGAAGCGTATGAGCGGAGTTGTGTTTTTCACTTTTGCATATTTACACAGATTCTGTTTCAGGCCGCATGGGATCTAAATGCCACTGAACACATTCAGCAGCCATTGTGCTGAAGCCGTTCCAGTCTAAATGTTCTTCAGGATTAAACTACAAAACTACAGCACAGCTGGCTTTGCTTTCTGTGACATTCTGTAGCATTTGAGTTTTCATAAATTTACATGCATTTCCATAACGTGCACCCAATTAACTTCAGAGCTCAGCTTCAAAAATGGGAATCAAAGATTCTTTTCAGACCCTGTTACGGGATGTGTTGTCGGGGAGATTCTGTTCAGTTTAGTAGAACGATGTTTTACTATAGCAGCTAAAAAAAGGAAATTACATTTTAATGTCACATTTTCCCTTTTATCCTGCTGAATAATTAAACAGGAGAAAAAACAAACCAGCAGTCTTCACGGCTCCTGCTAACGGTGCTGAGTTTGGGAACAGAGCACAATGTTCTCGTGAACCTCGTTCAGTTTGGAATCCAAATACGATCCTTCTCATTATGAAAGCACGTGTCACTGACTGATGAGCTCAGGATGAAGTTATGTAGTAGATAATCAAGTTAGGAAAACTGGTTTTAGACCAATTAGAGCTTAGTGTTTCTTTTTCTGCATCCTAAAACGACCGTATATCATTGGAAGTGAGGGAAAAGCTCAAACCTTTCTCCATAATTCTCTGAAACAAAGAAAGACAATCTCATAAAGAAGAAAATGTTTTTTCAGTCATTTAAATGAACGCTTTGCAGTTCTGGTTTGCTTTTAGCACCCCCTAGTGTCCGTTAGTGAAACCAAAAGTGAAACTTATCTCCTGGCTGTGCGTTGGTCTTTCTAACACCTTAATCTAACAGCTGAAACGTCTCCTCAGCCTTCATTAGTGTCTACAGGAGCGGTTCATCACTAAATCAAACACATCAGCTGTGTTCATGATCTAAACATGCAGGAAACATGCTGGAAGCAGACTGCAGCACCAGGCATGTCAGCTCCACTTTACTAAGTCCAACAGGGACCGGACCGCCACTCTGAAGTTGCAAGTGTGGTATTCTGGCCACAGAGGGCGGTGGGGGTCTGAGTGACATTTCATTAACCCTGTAAAGCAGGGGTGCCCAATCCTGGTCCTGGAGGGCCGGTATCCAGCACGTTTTAGTGGTTTCTCTGCTCCAACACACTTGATTCAGTGGTTGAATCACCTGGGCAGCAGCTCATCAGGCTCTGCAGAAGCCTGTTAATCACCTGCTGATTGAAATCAGGTGTGCTGAAACAGGGTTAAAACTAAAACCTGCTGGATACCGGCCCTCCAGGACCAGGATTGGGCACCCCTGCTGTAAAGGGTCATTTTAGCACAAACTGGCTCAAGAAAATCACTTAAAAATATTAAAAAGTTTCATAGTAAAATTATAACATTATTTTTGCAAAATGCAAAACATAAATATTTGTATATATTTTTTTATAGCTCTTATAAATAAATAAATATACAACATACTTATGATACTGCGCACACTGATTTATATTTTAGGCAAATAAATCATAGAACATAACAAAAAATATCAAACAGAAAAGGACCAGAGAAACAGCCCTGAGGAACACCTTGAGTTGCAACGTTTGTTCTTCAGTCACTCAATGTTTTGTTTAAACCACAAAATGTGATTAATCTGTGTGTGTGTGTGTGTGTGTGTGTGTGTGTGTGTGTGTGTGTGTGTGTGTGTGTGTGTGTGTGTGTGTGTGTGTAGCTGTGGTAAAGACGCCGCCCAGTAACCTGTGGATCATGGCCGTCCTGACGCCGCTCTTCCTACTGATGGTCGTGATCGGGATGGTGGCCTTCATCATCTGTAAGAGGAACAGGGTCATTTTCAAAACGGGAGCATTCAGGACCTTCAAAACTCGCTCCAAGGTAAAAATCATGAAACTTTGCATTTATTTTTGTCCTTTCTTACACCTTTTGTTGTTTTTCCTTCTGTTTCCTCACTTACTATGAATTAGCCGTTGTCGTTTTGTCACCCAGAGACGTTCACCGCTTCAGTAAATCCCAGAGATTGAATCTGCTCTGTGGTTGTAAGAAGATTACATAACCGTGTTGCAAGGGACACGTCAGACAGAAAACTGATTGTGTCAAGCTTTTCCTGCGGGTCAGAAAAATGAATTTCATCTCTGCAGGCTTCACTCATTAGTTTTCCCACTACCCAGAAGCCCGTGGTCGTTGCTAATCATGCATGCTGCAAAGACCAATCAGCCAAAGAGGAATAGCTCGCTGCAGTGGAAGGGAACCTGAGGCTCCATCATATCAGCTTATTAGTGGTTACCTGAAAACCAGTCTCTATGAACATGTTTTTAATAAATGTTTATCAGATCGGGTCAGATGGTTGTCCTGGATACGGATCAGCAGCTGTTTGTATCACTGCGGTGAGGTGAGGTGGTAAAGCTTAAGAGCGTCTAAATGCTAGAATTCAGAACCGGGATGTGTCATCTCATGTCCTAATTAGACCTGCAGTCGTTGTTTCACTCTGTGATTAAACATATTTTGGCCAAACTGTGGTTGAGGACCTGATTGAGGACATTTAAACCCTTTTAAAATGTGATTTTGTGCTACAGTTATAACTTATTACCGTCTCACTCCTTTTAAATCACTTCCTGAAAGACCTTTGTTTGGAGAAATGGAGTTTCCATCCTTCAGGCCTGATACAGGACTGATGCAGCAGCTCAACCCCCCAAAAAACTCATGCAAGCAGTATGTTATGAACTAGGGGTAGACCGCTATATCGGGCCAATATTTACCGTTTTTATACATCAGCATCAGCCGATATTTGTCCTTAAAGCTGATTTAAAGTCAGGCAAATCCTCGGACAGCCCAGTGCTAACCCTAACCCTGTTGTAAAATTGAATTTAAATGTATTTTTACGTTCACTAATAACATCTGCGTAATAAATACTCTAAATTAACTAAACTAACTAGACTTTAACACTGAGCAGTGCACAAAGTTCAGATTTAGCAGTTAGTTAAATTCAGAGTTCAAAATCTGATTCAGCTTCAGACATTTTGTGCATCAACTGATGTTATTAGTGACATTTTAGCATGGAAATAAGGTGGAAAACATCTATATCGGACATGAAGGTCGGCAGCACATATCGGCCATCGGCTGACCTTGTCTCCTATATATCAGCATCAGTATCGGCAATAGAAAAAAACAATATCGGTCGGCCTCTATTATGAATCATGATGAAAAATATGTTACGGGATTATTTACCTGGAATCCTGTGGTTTCTTACGAGTGGTTCATCCAGAGTCAGATCAGGCAGGAATCTTAGAATATTTTTGCCAAATTAAACTACGAATATTGGAGCTGTTGTAAGGTGATTTGGGGGTTGTAGCCATTACCTGAGCAGCCCTGTTGGATGTGAATCTATTTCCCCACGCTAAGGCTGTTCAGGAGGCTAGCTACAAAGACAGCGATTGGTTTTGCTTTCATTAAAGAAACACATTTCAAAATGTCTGAAATATCCCTTTATTTTTTATGAACTGTTAATAAAAAACAACTTTAATCAGTAGATTAATGGCTCCATGGTGGCGCAGTTGGTAGCACTGTTGCCCTGCAGCAAGATGGTTGCAGGTTTGAATCCCGGCTGCATGTGTGGGTTCTCCAGGTGCTCCAGTTTCCTCCCACAGAACCTAAACATGAGTGTTGATGAGGTTAAACTAAGCCAGTCACTTGGTTCAGTCACTTGGTTGCATTATGCAGAATCACCACTAGATGGCACCACATATAGAAGTACAGTGGTTCTGCCTCCTAGTGTTTTACTTTACTTACATGGAAGAAAAATGATTAAGCAAACATGAAAATCCTCCTACAACCGTTACAACTATCCTCTTCATGGCTTTTCCCCTTTGACCTTTTCCCTGTTTAGACCTCATATCGAAGGGAGGGCAGTTACCACCACCAGGTATTTTATGAAACAGCTGCTTGGTGGAACAGCAGAATAAATGTTTTGTTGTGCAGCTTCGTTGCGTTTTTGCTTGTTTTTGTTGCTGCTGCGTCTTTTTCCTGCATGCTCTGTCGTCGTGGACATGACTTACTCCCACCTCTCTCATCACCGGTCGATCAATAAGAGGAATGGGTTGACGACATGTTTAAAAAACGCAGTTTTCCTAAGATTTAAACCGCCGAGGTACGAGTTGATGGATTCAATTAAAGGCAAATGAGCTGAGTTCTGCTGGCCAGAGGCGAGCCGTAAATATCATTTCCAAAAGGGGGAGGCTTTAACACCTATTTTTATTTATGAGCATTCACACAAATGGGTTTGAGCTTGATTCATCAGCGGAGACAACCAGTTGTTTTATCCTCACGGATAAAGCAGCGGCTCAGCGGGAATCCTGAAGCAGAACACCAACAACCAGCTGATAAAAACTTTCAAATCCTTTAAATATCAAAGCCTCCATAAAGAAGCCATCACTGTGGGTCGTTGCTGCGATGGAGGATGTGAGTTATTTTGGTTCAGACCTTCTCCCTCTCATCCCTCGAGATGCAAAGTGAGCAGAGAGATGGATGTAAGGGTGGGGAGGAGGGACATTTTTAGTCAGTAATGGAGCTGGTGTAACTCCAGAGCACAGCAGGGTGTAAACATCCCAGAAAATAGATCTACATGTTCTCTCTCTCTCTCTCTCTCTCTCTCTCTCTCTCTCTCTCTCTCTCTCTAAGATAATAGATTAGCGTTCTCCAGCTCCGAGGTTTGTTTGCTCTCACAACCGTCGGTAAACATTTAATGCTTCTTGTTTTGTTTTTTGCAACAGAGGGCATCAAATATTAAAAGAGTCTGGAATTATGAGGATTTTTAAGTGGAGCCGGGAGGCTACACTTGTGAGTTTTAACCACATTGGTGTTTACCCTCTCCCAAACCAGAGAAGTGGCATCTATAAGCAAATGAGATAAATATTTATCAGGCCTGCCCTGCTTGTGGCAATGTGCTAACATTGAAATATAAAGTAATGCTCTTTAATGCTGGGATGTTTGTGGGTCACAAAGGACCGTAGGACTGGTGGTTGCATTTAGGTTATATTTTAAACAGACATGCAAACAAATCAACTCTCAGCAAAAAACCTGACTTAGTCGTTACAACTTGCAGAAGTAAGATTCAAATGTTTCCTTGTTTTTTTTAATTGAAGCCAGGTGTAACTGTTTGTTTATTAAATAGGACACAACTTCATGAACCCATTTGGCATCAGTGTAAACGACATAATGTTAACATAATGTTGTAAAACCTTACATGTCTTGGTGCTAGTTTGAAATCTGCCCCTGAAACTCTTTATTTATAGGGACACCTTGCTCTTTATCTGTATAACAAAAGCAAATAGTTGAGCCCAAAGCCTGGTTTCAAGGTACAAACATCAGGGCTAAGCCTAATTTATACTTCTGCGTCGGTACAGAGACACGTAACGCCATTTTGCGTCAGCACAAGGGCTCTCGGACAGGCTCACAGAGGCTGATGGAGACATGCCCCACTTTTTAACTGTCTGTCGAAAGTCTCTAAAATACATTAAAACAAAGTAAACACAGCAGTAAATACACTATCGTGGACCGGATACTGACTGTAATGGTGGCAGGATACCTCAGAAAAGCGCTACGCCCTCTGCTGTCCTGGCGGGGAATTGCTTTGCAACTCTCCCCAGGTGACGGAGAAGTCTGAAGGAAAACATCTCCGTCAATGCGTGACTCCACACTCGAGCTGGAGGAGAAGTATAAATTAGGCTTAAGAGCCTTCATCCAGCTCTGCAGGTTGGTCTAGCCGTGCTCTACTGTAGCCTCAGCAGGTCTACCATTGGTTCAGCTAAGTTTAGGCCGGGCCAATCACAGCGAGACGCTGGGCGGGCTTACCACCGTTACGGCAGAGCTGAACGACAGAGCAACAACGATGGGGTCGGCTCAGGAATGGTGCTCGATTTAAATGGTTTTGGCATCTTTGGACAATTTGGACTTGGTTTTTCTTCCTCGACGGTATAGCAGACTGACTTCCGTTGCTATGAAGACATCACATTGTCCGTTGCTCTGATTGGTCCTAGCGCTCTCCAATTATGTTCAAAGACTGAAAGACAATCATAGACTCCAGCCCACTTTTACCCGGTGAGCATTAAGCCACATCCTGATGGCATCAAGCCACATCCTGATGGCATCACGCTGTTCACGTTAAATAAAAACCATTGATGACGCGAGATGTAAACATCTAAAGGAGTCAGAAGCACTCATCGGTTTAATCTACTGTCGGTATGGAGCCTCGTGTTTGCATGTGTGTGCAAAGCACTCCCGCTTCTCTGAGCTATCCGTCACCGTCGGCGACAAGCTGAAGCTGCTGATCAATACTGCGGCTTATATTCGGTTTGAATGTGTATTCAGGTGTTAAAGAGTGATTCTGTGTGGTTCACTTCATTCATCCGCTGCGCAGCTGGAACGTTCCTTAAATGCCTTTCCTTCCTCCGAGCTGCCTCAGATAACCGAACCGCGCTTGGCCACGATAGAGGTGGAATCAGCAAAAGTAAAAAGAAATCCATTTTTCATTTGTTAGGTGCTCAATACAAGTAAAATGCAGCAGCTGCCATTTAGGGGACAGAAGGTGTTTTGCATTTTGCTGCATCATTCAACTCCCTCGGGAGGATTTTATCCAAGCGCTGCGTCTCAGTGCAGATGTGCACACCGCTCTTTTTTTAATGCATCTCGTCCCTTTTTCATTTTAACGCGAAACTCTGGGTCGGTCTTGCTCTCTGCCCTGTTGGAGCTGACTTTGAATCAATATGGCCACTCGGGGGAATAGAGCACATCTCGTCCATCTGCTGTACATCATCAGGCTGCTGTTGGTCGAGGCTAAAATTAGACAAGAACAGAAGCTTCTGTTTGATGGCAAAAAGGGGAGATTATTCAGCAGCACAGTGGGGTTGTGTTCACTGTTGCAGCTCTGAGTAGAAAGAGGTGGTGGGACCCCCCGCGTCTCGGCTCCTCTCCTCTGCACTTCTTCTGTCGGTTTTCTGAATAAATGAAAGTTCGTCTGTGATCAGAAGCTCACGCTGCTCCGTCAACTCCACCTGCAGCCGACGGCTTCATTAAACAGGCTCCTCAGACAAGACGGTCAACACGCTGTCAGCGGGACGAGGAAGAGACGTGGAGGAGGAGGGAAATTAGAAAAGGAGAAGAGACGATTTAAAAAGAATGTGTCTGTTTGGTCGTAAAACGTTCGTTCTTCAGCTTTTTCCACGGATTCTTCAGGTTGTCTCAACAGCATCCAGAAGCAGAAGCCTCTGTTGTGCATCATGTGATGCTGTGAGCTGAATGTGTCGTGAAACTCCTACTTTATATGCATCTGGAACACCGTCGACGCTCTGCTGAACAGTCGAAACGTTTCCTGAAGAAAAACATTTTCTGCTTCTCTCCTTTCTCGCGCGCTGCCTTTCTTCATTTGTCAAAACGCACACTTCAACTCGTTCTGAATCTGAAAACATCATGATAACAAATTAATGTTTGCCTTCTCGTTCACACAACAAAGATACGACACGCATCGTTTCAGAGGGAAACAGATGCAGTCCGTTGATTCACATCAAAGCAGACCGGCTCTTTGGAGTTTGTGATTGATTTACAGAAACGTGCTCAGATTTCTACGAGTCTCCTCCGCGGCTGCGGCCACGTGTTCTGGAGCCCACCGGCGGCTCAGCGCTGTGTGTGTGACCGATGAATTATTAACCACACCATCAGCTGAGTGCCCACGCTGCCTAACCTTACATGCACTCAGAATTTAACATGCATCATCAAATGCATTAGGTGTCTGGCTCTGAAGAGGCTCAAAATAGAAAATAAAAATAAAAAAAATCAGGGTTTAATCTGCGTTTTGGTGCAAATCTGTAACTCTGTTCTTCAAGCAGAATGTGACCTGGTTTTTGTCTCTTCATAGGTTCTGCAAACTTAATTATTTAACCTTTGACCTTTTGGGTTCTGCTGTTTGGAGGTAAAAACCAGCTAAATATACTTAATAAACCTTTTGTTTTTTTCTACAGTGCTTTTAGATCAAATTAAAAGTGATTTTATCCTTTAAAATCATTTAAATAAAAACTAGATTAGTATTATTTTAGTCAAATTTAATGTAATAAAATTACATTTGTATTCTTAGATATTCATAACTTGGTTGCAGCTTTGGTCACTTCCTGTTTGTAGTTTTTGTGTAGAAAAACAAACCTTCTGTCTTCTTTGTGCAGGGTTGTATCCACGTGGAGATACGTGCACATAAGTGCATCAATACAAACATCCAAAACATGCTAACTGTGGGTATTAGCAGAGGGACGATGTGATAAAACATTTTGGGTCAAGTTACTGAAGTCGTCACCCGTATTTATACATAAAATAATACAAATACCTAAAAATATACTTTGTTTTTCATCCCTTTTGACCAAATCTGGAGCGTACACGGACCCTGGAACTTCTCTGTTGTTGCCTAAACCAATCAATCAATCAAGCTTTATTTATGAAGCACTTTAAAACCAAACTATAAAACGACCAACAATAAAAGAGAAATTACAATAAAACACAAACGCCAATGATAAAAACAGCCGGAGGATTTCAGTATTAAAAGCCAGGCTAAAATGATCATCCACGGTTGCAGCCGTCCTAACAGTTAAAGGGAGATTGTTCAGCAGCTTGGGAGCAACAGCTGGAAAGGCTCTCTGTCACCAGGCGAGTCCTGGGATCTTCTAAAAGCAGCTGGCCTTGAGACCTCAAACCTCTCCTGGAAACATGCCTGTGTAGGAGCTCTGATAAATAAGAGGGTGCCTGACCATTAAGACATTTAAAAACCAAGATTAAAATCTTAAATCAAATGTACAGGCAGCCAGTGCAGGGAGGACAGGATAGGTGTGATGTGGTCGCATCGCTTGCCACCTGTGTGCAGACGGGCAGTTGTAGGCAACGCACAAGAGAGGCGTCTAACCGAGAGTTACGGTAGTCCAGCCTGGAGGTTATCAGAGCATGAATCACTGGCCTTCATACGACAAGTACGACTTGACTTTGCTTATTAACCTCAAATGATAAAACCTGGACTGGACCACTGTGCATCATGTTGTAATTGTGCATATTTGCTACCATTTTATCATCCGTTGATCTTTTTGCAGGTTGTTGATCACGTAGAATTCCAGTCTTTGTTTCATCAGCTGGTAAAATTTAACGTTCGGTAGGACTCTTGCATGTGCTTCAGTTTGTCGGCTGCTTGTTTGAACGTCTTTAGCTGCCCGTTGTTGTGCAGTGAGTTAGAGACAACAGGTCTGATGCCTCTTCAGTTGGATCTGCGTTAGTAACCTCTCACATCCCCTCCAGCCTGTCCAGGGCTTCGACTACGCTAAGAAGCACATGGGTCGAAATGATGAGACCATCTCGGTTACCAAGGAGACGCTGGTGTTGGGGCTTCCTGTCCGAGACGCTCCGCTGTCACTTTCACTGGATAAAAAAGTCCTTCAGGAAGGGACGGCGAATAAAAGGCCTCCATCTGCTGATCTTCACAAAGGAGGGTAAGCGCTGATCTTTACCTGAGTAATTATTTAGTAATGGGATTACATTGAACACATGAACCCCAGTATTCCTTTTTGTGCTTGAAGCTCATGCATTTTATGCAGAACAAACATCTGATGTGCAAATTTACCCAAACATCTCACATTAAATTCTGTCTGCATGTAAACATGTTGTGTAGCATAATAAATACAGGAGCATGAAGCTTAAACTAATTTGAACATGCAACGCTGGAACGCGTTTGACAGTCCAGACTTGAGAAGCCTTTAGGGCTCGTTTCTATTTGATGCTGCAACTCCGATCTGTTCTGGTTTGTTTTGTTGTTTCCAGCAAGCTGAACTTTTCCTAAACAGGGACATCAAACTCCTCCGACTGCTCAGAGACAATCTGTGGGAGTTTCATGGAAATATTTACCTGCTCAATGTGAAAACTGGACCGGGCCCAGAACCGAGCTCTGATGAACTCCAATTGTTAGAGGTGCTGCAGCTGAAGAGCAACTAATTCTAGTCAGAGAACAAACATCAGAACTGCTCAACTTCACAGATTTTTCTTACTATGATGTAAATGACAGGAAAGTGTGTTTCGTGAGACCGACATCCGGCCTGATGGGATGATGATTATAAATGCTATAAGGGGACATATTATGCAAAACTCACCTTTTGCATCCTTTGTGCTGCCATGTGTGTCTCTTCTGCTTTTATAAACACACAAAACCTGTATAAAAACCATCTTTTTTGTTTTTTGGTCAGTGTTTGGTTTTAGGGATTCTGTGCCTAAAATGAGCCATTTCAGAAAGTCCCCGTTTGTGATGTCACAAATACGGACATTAGCATAAAACCACCTCTCAACCGTTGAAGCTGGAGTAGCAAAAGCTCTACTCTAAGCACCTTCCGGATATCTGAGCTTCTCACTGCATAGCAGCCAATCAGGTGATGGGTGGGCGTGGCCAGCAGAACTAGAACTTAATGGAGGCCAGTGATTCGCTTTGGTGACCCCTGAAGTGAGAAGCTTAAATGTTTAAATGATTTCAAGTTGCAGCTATTGTAAATAAGCCACATTGCAGTTAAAACATTAATCTCTTGTGTCACAAGTTGTTACGTTGAGATTTAGAGTGAAATAAAATATTAAAGGGACATGTTATGATGTTTTTTCTTAAGTTATAATAAATCAATACAAAACATGTTCATCTTGGCTTAAAACCCCTCTCACATAAAGCGGTTTAAGCTGTTTTATTCTTGACATAATGAGCCGTTTCAGGGCTCTGTCACTTTAAGAAAACAAGCTGGAGCTGGCCACGCCCACCCATCCCCGCTCAGGCTGCTATAAGCTGAGAAGCTCTGATATCAGGGAGGGGTTCTACTCTGAGCCCCTTCCGGATATCTGAGCTTCTCACCTCATAGCAGCCAATCAGGTGATGGGTGGGCGTGGCCAGCAGAACTAGAACTTAATAGAGACCGCTTTGGCGACCCGTGAAATGAAACGGCTGTGTAACCTTGCAGCCCTGTCTTTTCCACCATGTTGAATACCCATAATGCACACATGATAAGCGGCTGTCGCTGTGCCTTCGCTGTCCGGGTTAAAATACGTCCAAACTTCAGACAATTTCTCTCTCCTGATGAGACACGTTAGCTCTGCGTTAGCCTGCTAGCTAACAGCTACATGTTATGGTGTCTGATGGTGTTTTCATCCAAGAAACACTTAATATTGATGTAGAGGAACATGTTGAAGGAAAAATGAAGCCATTGTTATTCCGTTTGAAACTATCTGAGGGTGAATTTAAAAGGTCATGTTTGTTGTTTTATAAGGTTAAATTCGATCTCTTCCTCCTGAATTAGATCGTTTGAAAATCACATGATCGGATCGGAGCATCCCTCGTTGTAACATAAAAGGTGGTGTGTTGTGAATATTTTCCGGGTGCATTAGTGTTTTGAGAGTTGCCCTGAAGATGTTCATCATGAACAAAGAGCAATGGAGCAAGTGAGCGAGACGAAGCACGAAGGTTACTCATGTCTAAACTGTCTGGTTTCTAAAAGAAGCAGTAATTAGCTGGGTGTGTTTCTCATGTCATCCTGTGACGGCTGTCAGGACCAGAACAAGGCATCGCCGCTGACTTCATTATGCCTGATTCATGAGAGCGGCGTTGATTCACATCAGGCCTAAAAGCTGTGCTCAGGTAACAAACCGATCAGACTTCTTATTCTCAGCTGGAAGCCTCGTGAAACGGAGCCGCTAAGTTCTCCAGCAGCTGCCGGAGTATCTGAACAAACCCATTAAAAACCTCGAGCTTTGCGGCGGCGGATCCCAGACATCGGCGTTTGTTTGTGCATCAGCGTAAAGCCTGAGAGAAGCTACGGGTAAACAGTTTAGACTCCGACAGATTGGTGCGATCTAAACATAACACCAGAGTTAATGACGGGTCGTTTATAGACTTAAAACATGCAGAATGGCTCATTTACAGACGGATACTTGTTTGATATGTGGATGTTCAGAGAGACGAGTCTAACTCTGGTGCTTCAGTACATGAAAAAGGAGCTTTTTTAACATTCCTATGGATCAACGGGGGTTACTTGAGCAGTAATTAAATTTAATGTAATTTTGCAAACAGACACATTAGATTAATATAAAACTAGAGAAAGAAACATGCACTGGGCTGCATGGTGGCACAGGTGGTAACAGTGTTGCCTGACAGCAAGGTCACAGGTTCAAATCTCAGCTGCAGCTTTTCTGAATGGAGTTCTCCCAATGCATGCATGGGTTTCCTCCAGGAACTCCAGTTTCTCCCCAGAACATCAGATTTATTGGAGTCTAGGGGTGAGTGGCTTTGTGACTGGCTGTTTGTCTCCGTGTGTCCCTGTGATGGACTGGAGACCTGTCCAGGTTGTCCCACGCTTCTCGCCTAAAGACTGCAGCAGTTAGAAGCCAGCTCCCCGTGACCCTAGTGAGGGAAAAGCAGTTCAGAGAATGAGTGAAAGGGTTTTATTGAGTTTTCTTTATTCTTTGTGCTTGAAAAAAATCAGTATTATAGATTCTCACAACCTGAATTTCTACATTTAATTTGATGAACTACATGGTCCTCCCCCACCTCAAGACCCTCACAGCCCCCCTCCTGGGCCCCCTGCAGTTTGCCTACAGAGCCAGCAGGTCTGTAGATGATGCCATCAACATGGCTCTACACTTCATCCTGCAGCATCTGGACTCCCCGGGTACCTACGCCAGGATCCTGTTCCTGGACTTCAGCTCTGCCTTCAACACAATCCTGCCAGACCTCCTTCAAGACAAACTGTCCCAGATGAACGTGCCTGACCCAACCTGCAGGTGGATCACTGACTTCCTGACAGACAGGAAACAACAAGTCAGGCTGGGGAAGAATGTGTCGGACCTGCGGACCATCAGCACCGGTTCCCCTCAGGGTTGTGTTCTCTCCCCTCTGCTCTTCTCCCTGGACACCAACAGCTGCACCTCCAACCACGAGTCTGTCAAACTAATCAAGTTTGCAGACGACACCACCGTGATTGGACTCATCTCTGATGGGGATGAGTCTGCCTACAGAATGGAGGTGGAACAGCTGGTGTCCTGGTGCAGCCACAACAACCTGGTGCTAAACACCCAGAAGACAGCTGAGGTTGTTGTGGACTTTAGGAAGCACACAGCCCCCCTCCCCCCATAACCCTGTCTGACACTCCCATCACGATGGTGGACTCATGTCGCTTCCTGGGCACCACCATCACCCAAGACCTCAAGTGGGAGCCCACCATCACCTCCATCATAAAAAAGGCCCAGCAGAGGATGAACTTCCTGAGGCAGCTGAAGAAATTCAACCTGCCAGCACAGTGGATGAGGCAGTTCTACACCGCAGTCATCGAGTCCATCCTCACCTCCTCAATCACCGTGTGGTACGCTGGAGCCACCACCAGGGACAAGAAGAGGCTGCAGCGTGTTGTACGCTCTGCTGAGAAGGTCATTGGCTGCAAACTCCCCTCCATACAGGACCTGTACACCTCCAGGACCAGGACATTGAGGCGTGCAGGTCAGCTCACAGCTGACCCGACTCATCCTGGACACTGTCTCTTTGACCCGCTCCCATCTGGCAGGAGGTTCAGATCCATTCGGACCAGAACCTCTCGCCACAAGAACAGTTTCTTCCCCTCTGCTGTTGGACTCATGAATGTCAATCCTAGGGCTGCCCACTCCAGTCGCTTGGTCCCAGTCACATGACCCGGTGTTGTGTTTGTACCTGAAGCTGATCCACTCTGATTAGTACCTGCACTGTGTCGATAGTAGCTGCTTCTCTAATTATTGCCACTTTTTATATTAATTATTTTATCATGAGTATATTATTACTTCTTATATTTGCTTATCTCTTATTTTTTATCTTTCTTTTTGCACCAAGTACCGCAGCAATTTCCTAATGTTGTGATTTCTCACACATCTGGCAATAAAACCCTTCTGATTCTAATTCTGAATAATATCTGCATTTGTTCAATTGCACAGTAACCAGAACATAATTATTATCTGAACAAATAGCTCATATATTTATATATCCCCTAGGTCCAGATAATCACATGGAAAGATGGCAAAACACACGGGTGGTGTTTGTTAAAATAGACGAAAATTAGGTATTTTAAGCCCTTTTGATGAGATGAGGGAGTAAAATGCTTCATGTTTGTACCTACATCACTGCTGCGAGGTTCTAAAAAGAGTAAAAACCCAGTAGATTGATCTGTTTTAAGATGTGAAAGGTTGTTCTTCTCCCTGTATGGGTCTTGATGGACTGCTATGTGTGTATCGTTGCTGCTGAGGTTGGTGTTGCTTCACCCACAAGACCGTATCATCAAATAGGTTATTGATGCAGAAAATGAATAAAGGAATGTGTCTGCAAGGCAATTAGTGTTCCTCACCCCGTTGAGCATTTATTTATTTTAATTACAGCTAAATTCACTTGTGCAAAACAAAAATCAGTCCGTATGTGGAACTTTTATTGAGTGCAAGTTTGGAAAACATATTGACTTGAATAAATATTTCATTCCAGGTTGCTCAGTTAAAGCCTTACTGCAACTTTTTCATATTTTAAATCATGTTCTTGAGCCAGTTTGTGCTAAAATGACCTTTACAGGGTTAATAAATGTCACTCAGACCCCCACCGCCCTCTGTGGCCAGAATACCACACTTGCAACTTCAGAGTGGCGGTCCGGTCCCTGTTGGACTTAGTAAAGTGGAGCTGACATGCCTGGTGCTGCAGTCTGCTTCCAGCATGTTTCCTGCATGTTTTAGATCATGAACACAGCTGATGTGTTTGATTTAGTGATGAACCGCTCCTGTAGACACTAATGAAGGCTGAGGAGACGTTTCAGCTGTTAGATTAAGGTGTTAAAAAGACGAAAGCACAGCCAGGAGAGAGGTTTCACTTTTGCTTTCACTAACGGACACTAGGGGGTGCTAAAAGCAAGACAAAACTGCCAAGCGTGCCTTTAACTGATGTAAAATCAACATTTAGAGCGGTAGAGAGTCCGAGCTAACATAGCACTAGTGTAAGTTCCAGACTTAGCTTGGGCTAAACCTGTTATGATTTGAACTCTGAATATTAGCTCTATTTTTTGTCTACTATGAACTAGACCCGCGGGCCCCCACCCACCCAGGATGACATGTTTCCCTTCAGCATCACCAATGAGATTCATCATTCCTCCGCTCACATGAATATAAAAATACAGAGATGCTTCTGAAACGGAGCCTCGGATTTTCTCACTGCAGACAGAAAAATGAATGGAGGTGGGATTAGCTCTGCTCTGCTTCATGAGGACGGTAAATGCACATATATTTATCATTCTGGCTACAGCCAGGCTTCAGGGAGCCTTTCTGTGCAACAATCAGAACGAGGTAACGTGCCAAAAGCGCCAGCAGAGTGTGATAATCAGCTTTACCAACCTGCAACATCTTATACTGAGCTAGTGTCGATGAAGGGAGATCACCTGAGTTAATTACACACACCGGCACCGCTCTAGAAGAGTTTACACCAAAACAACAACACAGGATGTGCTGATATGTGTTTTCTATAGAAGTGGTGGTTTTATAAAGTTAAGTTCTCCTGGCTGGAGCAGAAAAACCTCAGTGTTCATATTTACATCAGACTGATATATTTTTTATTTACATTATTTTTTTAATAATTATGAATTTAAATATAAATTTTGGGGGAATTATTACATTGGTTGAGATAAAAATTTGAGTTTTTCTGTTCAGTGTTGTGCAAAAAGTTCTTTTTATTTAGTTTTAATCAAACACTAAAACAGCTTCTTCTATGATTTCCATTTAACCCAAGAATCCTGTTTGTTGGAAAAAACCACAAATTGAAAGAAAGTTGGAGAGAACGGTGATTATTTACCTGCTGAAGGAGAAAGGTGCAGCTAAAAGTTAACGACGGTGCAGCGATGAAGGACGGGTTCACTGGGAGTCCTCCGGAGAGCTGCACGGTGTGAGGCAGACAAAAGCTAAAATCCAGGCAGGAGGATGAACGCTACTTTCCTGCAGTGTGATTATTGATTCTGCTGCTCCTCTCTGTGGCCTTCACACACAGATTTACATGGAGCTCACGTTGGAGTTTTCTTTTTTCTTCCATCCCTCCGGCTCTCTGCTGAAGAGCACATGACATTCTCTGTGGCTCAGCCAATCGCAGACCTTTGTGTGTGTGTGTGTGTGTGTGTAAAGGTTGAATAAATGCGCATTCATGTAAGCAGCCTCGCCCATGGATCTGTTATGTCTAGTTTCACTGATTTGTGCGTCTCACACCACCTGTAGACATGCAGGTCACGTTGTGTGGCTGCTGCTTCTCCCCCACAGGTGTGTGTGTGTGTGTGTGTGTGTGTGTGTGTGTGTGTGTGTGTGCGTGTGTGTGTGGCATATGCCAGAACTAAAAAATGAATGTACCTCATGCATGCTAGAAGGAATTCACGGTTCCTGTAGTCAGGTAGCAGTTGGTGCTTTTACTAACCGTAAGTGTTTCTGCAGTGTTAGTGCAAAAACCATTGGATGTGAAGAAAAACACTTTTCTGTTGTATTTTATGAAAATATGTTTATTTATTTGTGAGATAGTTCAGTTTAAAAGCTTGGAACTCAACACTTCTTCTGACTTGATAAAACTTCAGTTAAATTGCGAAAAATAGATTTTTAATGGCAGAAAATATTTCAGAGTACAAACAAAAGAAGGGAAGAATTGTTGCACAACTAAAGTGCGATATCAGAGCATCTGCATGATGTAAGTGCATTGTGACAAAGCCTGTTAAAGTCATCCTAAGATTCAAAGCAAACACAAAGTGACGTTTTATCCGTGAAGAGATCCAAAATCACCTCAGAAAGATAAGAAAAGAGCATAAAGAGAGAAAGCCAGTCTACTTTGTATTCATTTGGCATCTCTTTCAGTCTGAGTGTCTGTTGGTGGAGGAGTGAGGTGAATTAAAACACTCTGCAGGTGTTGGAGAAGAGGAGAGAAACTAATCAAAGACCGTCACACTTAAAAGGAACAAAATCACTCTATCCTTAAAGTCACCAAACCTCTTCTCAAGTTCAACTTCTGATCGTGTCGAACAAACTCTCTGATGTTTGTTCTCTCACTAGAATTAATTGTTCTTCAGCCTCTAACAAGTGGAGTTCATCAGGGCTCTGTTCTGGGCCCGGTCTAGTTTTATAACCTGTTCTTTTATTAGATTATTTCACCACTTTATTTAAAGGAATTTCTGTCTTTAAAATATTTTTATGGTTTTAGTTAGGGATGTGTATTGGTAAAATTCTGGCGATACGATACGTATCACGATACAGGGGAGACGATACGATATATCACGATATATACATTCAGCCAGACGATATTAGCGATTTTTTAAGACTGAATTTATTGCAGGAAAATTCAATAAACAGTCCAAACTGATACGTCACATGTTTAACATGAGGTATCTGAACCATTAGAGGGATTTACATTTCAATGGTGGAAACAAACCCCATTGCTCTTTAAGTAAAAATAAAAGGAGTAATTAACATCTGCATTATCAGAAGTCATTTCAAAATAAACAAAAAAGGCCGTCTCTGCTGCCAACTAGCGGTTGGCGTTTGAATTGCACCAAAAGAAAAGAAAATGCACAAATGTTTGCACGTAAATTCTTCCAAAAATTCAATACATGGCTTTTGAATATCGATATAATATCGCAGGAAAAAATATCACGATATATTGCCATATCGATATTTTCTTACATCCCTAGTTTTAATTGTTTGTCTTGCCGTTTTTGCTGTTTGGTGCTAGCCTGGCAAGCCATCCTATATGTGTATATATAGTCTGGCCACCACCCATTGACGGCTCTCAGTCGTGGGGCGGGATCTACGGTTGTCTTTCAAAATGTCTGCACACAATTGGATAGCGCTAGGACCAATCAGAGTGACGAACAACGTGACGTAATCACAGCGACGGAAAAGAGGGAGGCTTTCATGGCCTCTAACATCAATGATTTCTGTCGTTTTTGTATAAAAACATGCGAATATCAGGTGTACTGGGACATTGCACTACTTTGTTTGATAAAAATAAGAAGCCGCTAAGTATAGCCGACAGACTGGTCTAGTTCACAAGGCTAGTTTGGTGCATCTTGTATCGTTTTTAAACTCATAAATAAGATTACAGACGTGGACGATGTTCCTTTTTATTTCAGAGCTGTTCTTTTGTTAATCTCATTTCATTTTTAATCAGAGCATTAGAGGAAGGGAGCTACAGAAAATAACATTTATCCAGTAATCTAACTGAACTTTTAGCTTTTTTCCTCCCTTGTTTAGAATAAGTCTCTTTTAGATTGACTCTGAAAATCCAAGCTGTTAATTGCTTTTGGACGCTTTGTTCCTCTCACTTGTAAAATTGTGTTGATTTGTCTTTATTTGCATTCCCCAAAAGTTAGTGAGTGCAGTGAGTTTATTATTATTTTCTAATATCTTTAGAGTTTAAATGTTCTTTCTAACTAAAAATCCACGTCCTGTTGATGGAAACACACTTAAAGTGTAGCTTGTATCTTTACTTATGCATCATGTATGAATGAAAACATATATTTCCACACTGCTGGTTGATTTCAGTAAATATATGTCATTTTTCCAGCGATCTCGCCCCAAAAACCTGCGATTTTGCTGGATAAAGTCTCATTCTGAACATTTATCTTGACGTTTTTTTGCGTCTGAAGCGCACGATTCATTAACTTGCTATAAAAGTTGTCAGCAAAACCTGTGAAGTGATGCTGTGCTTGTGTACACTTCTAAAACAATTCCCTTCTCCTTGTCTTTCTGTTGCCATGGCCACCACAGGAGGTTGCCAAGCGATGAGGACGGCTCAGTGTCGAGCCACAGCTCAGGGAAGCAGAACACCAGCAAGAGCTCCTCGGCCCGGAGGACGGCGACTGGCGGCAGCAGCAAAAACGGCAAGGAGGAGCTGCACAAGAGGGGCACCAATGGTGAGCAGGAAACCGCCGGATGGTCGGGGTTAAAGGGCAAAACCATGGATGCTCTAATGATGGACGAGTGTGTTGACCCTTTAGTGCACAGCCCGTTTACTCTGTGTCCACATCTTCAGACAATAATGATGTGAATCAATGAAGTGTGCATGAACACACTCACATATTCAGTGACTCAGCCGGACTAAATCCACCACCATGGTGAAAGCTGTCACACGTCGACTCGACTCGCGTGCACAAACTCACATTCTGCATGTTTGGGAGTTTGGTTCCTTCAGAAGACGTGCGTTACGTGTTTATGTTTCATTATTCATGAATAAAAGCTGCAAAAGGAGGTCACCAAGTTCACATTTATATTGCAACTCATAGACTTACATCCTTTTTGGTATTTTCTTTGCCATAAATGCCTAATCAGGCTAAAAATAAGGTTTTTATCTCGTTTTCTTTCTCGTTTATTTGAATTATATGATGAAAATCTTTGAACTGGAGGTAAAAAAGCAACTCTTGAACAGATAAAAACAAACAAACACCGACGATGCCTCTGGTGCAGCAGGTCACTGATGAAAATCCGATTTGATCTGCTCTAGTCGGCTTCTGCTGGTGACACGCACGCAGCCAGGTGTTCTGCTCGTTGACCATAAAGTCTGCTGGTTGAGGAGGCAACGGGCTCGCTCCACAAGGCACTTTGACATGTGACAAAGCAAAGCACTGGTGTAAATAATAGAATTACTGAAGGATGACCTCTTCGGCTTCAATCCCTGGTGTTGTGCTACTTGTTTTACTCCAGAGTAAAAGACAACACAAGAAAAACCAGTGACTAAAAAAAGATGGACAAACCCTCCGTGATGTCACCTATAGCTTTCTAAGGGTTCAACTTGAAGCCTGGGCGGGTCCAATCACCGCCATCTTAGCCGTGTCACACGTGTTGACACTTGTGGACTCATGTTTTGGTGTGACTCTTCTTCTGCTGCCATTCCTGCCCTGAACTAAGAGCTGGACCCTCAGAACTCGAGCCATTCCAGTGCTTTAGGTAGACTAGAGGGCAGGAACCTGATAGAAGACAACTAAACCAAAAGCATTAGCTGTCTCTATAACACCACCGTTAGTGACATTTTTAGTTAGACGCATAAAGGAAGTCTTGAGGAGGGTGATGACATAAGCAGCTTTGGTCATTTGACCTTCTTACTTCCTGAGGTGTGACATCACATCTCTTCTGGGACACCTGTGTTACTGAAGTTAGTCTCTTCCACTTTCCTGATCTCTCACCGTTTGTCACGTCTCACCCTCGTCGTACCTCAGCCTCTCTGCAACTAGAACAGCCACACAGGCAGATTATGAATTATTCCTATCTATCATAATACCAGAACCTCCTCAGGGCTTCTCCAGTTGTATAATTCATCTCCTGCAATTTAGAATTTCCCTTCTGGAGTCAAATAAATGATAAAAGAAACCCGTATTGACTTGTATCTGCCTCTCAAGCTCGTTAGAATGAGCATACAGGGATCAGAACCTACGTTTGAAGGTGTGGTTCTCTAAAAAAACATTTTTTAATGATTATTTCTGATTGTAATGGGTCACGCTGAGGTTTTCATGCAGTCTCCTCCACCTATCTCCTGCATTAGCTGACAGATCTACGTCACGTTGAGCTTTGATTTAAACTCTGAACAGAAATGATCATTTTTTGTGTTTGTTTCTAAAAGTTAGAGGATTTGACTAGTTTGATTATTTTGAACCAGCTTATATAAATCATCTATCTAGCATTTTATGTTTGTGCAGACTCTTCTTAGTGTTGCGAGATAAGATAATAAGGAGCGAGCTGCAGAGTTGCCTGTAGGCTGCCCACGGTTTCACCAGAAGAACCTGTTATCAGTAGTGGCAGATCATTTTACCGTTCTGCAGACTCTCAATTGGTTGCATAAACACAAGTCATCTCACTGATAACCCTGTAGCGCTGCTTCCAGGCAGTCACATTCTAGGACACACATCCTCAATCTCTTCTGCACCCGCGAACCAATTTTCACAGTGATTTGTGTAATTTATTGTGTTTATGCAAGCTAATTAATGAATACCAGGACAGCATGTGGAGACGATGAGAGGTGCTCTCAGGCAGCTGGAGATCCTCAGGAGTGGGATTCTTGTGAGAATAAATGAGCAGGAAGGAAGAAATAAGTCTTTTACTCTTAATCTCTGTTTGAGGAGCCTCTGTTCCCCCCCCCCCCCTCCATCCCGGTGTCATCTGCAGGATTAACATATTTGAATTTTGATGAAACTGATGTCGGAGCATTAGTGAGTCACAGGTGGAAAATCTGCAGGAAAGTCAGGAAGGAAAATTACTTTGAGGATTTTAAAGAAAAATCTGTGCTGACCGAACGTGGGTTGAATCATTTATTTTCACTCCTGCTTGTTGCTAAAATCCAGAATAACTGTTTAGATACAGAAAACCGTTTCTGGGTCACAAAGGGTTGCTTTCACATCCATTTCTTGATCTGTCAGGTTGCTAAAATATTTACCTCCAGGTTTTTGTCTTTAGTAAGATTAGTAGATTCATATTTCACCAACAGAAATGTCGATTATTACTTGAAGGACTGCACATAACCTGCTAGATCGTCTTATGTTAAGACATGTTAGAATTATCCTGCGCATGTTGAAAATGTTGGCGTGCATGACCTGATAGAGGGTTAGGGTTAGAGATTGCCAGACAGGGAGGGGGTCCTCATGTTTTGAAATCGGGCTTGAGTCTCGTTTAAGGGACTCGTGACTTGACTCATAAAGCACGCCAACGACTTTCACTCGGACTTGCAAAGTTAGGACTTAAACTGGACTTGGACTTGCTGTTTGACATATTCAACTTGTCAAAGAAAATCCGTTGTGCCGTTTGCATTCACATATTTTCCTCAGTCAGGAACTCCCGAGCCACTCCACAGCTCCCATTCCCCGTGTTCCCTTTTTGTTGTGTTTTTTATATTATTATCTCATGTGCTTGGTCCCTTTGTTCTCTTACCTTCCAAAAGGGTTGGAATCTTGAAGGCAACTGGACTTCTTTGGTTTCTTGAAGATGTTTCACTTCTCATCCGAGAAGCTTTGTCAATTCTGACTGGAATATGGGAGCTTTATAAACTATACGATTCCCACACAACAGAGGCTAACGACTCCAATGACTCCTCATCAGGTAGAGAGGAGGGGTATTCATAGGTAGTTTCAGCTCATTATGCAGCTACAGTTTATAAGCTTGACCCTCCCATTTTCCAGTCAGAATTGACAAAGCACCTCGGATTAGAAGTGAAACGTCTTCAAGAACCAAAGAAATCCAGTTGCCTTCATTCTAATCCCCTTAGATTACCATGACCTGGATGACTGAGAACCTTCACCAGCATATTCTCTTACCTTCCCTGTGTATCTGCTCGTCTGTTTAGGCCTTGGGTTATTTTCTCCTCTCCTTAGCCTTGTGTTTTATTTGCCTCTCTCCAGCCCCCTAATCTGACCTGATATGACAGCAAACATTAGCATTTAGCTACATGTTAATTTCAACAAAAGCAATTTCACTGACTTTTTGGGGTCAAACGTAACAAACGGCGGTTGATGTTGGACGTTGCACTTGTACTGGAAGATTCTTTTTGGGACTTGGACTTGACTGGGACTACGTGAACTAATCCTATGTGAATAAGGACTCAAGTGTGACTTGGACTTGAGAGATGGTGACTAGACTTCAACGCTGTTTCCAGATGATCTATTAAAGCGACTCTCAGCTGTCACCACATGAATTAAGTGGTTTACGACCATTTTTGGCTTACCTATGTGGATCGGCCGAGGCCGCCATCTTGATGAGTTACTGATCTACGTCCAATAAAAACTTTCCAACAGTTTTATTAAAGATATTTTGCTAACAAGCATAAAGACGCCTGGTTTAAGCTCCTTAAGCAACATGAAACCTGTTGAACGTTTGTCATCCGCCGTGACTCTGGTGGTAACGATCAGCAGTCGATGCTTCATGCTTTCTACATGCATCGTCACAATCTGGTCCAATATGTCTGCTGTTTTGAGACGCCCACCTGATGTCCGACCTTCACTGTCACGCTCCGCTCGCAGCCCGGTTGCAGCAAGGACTAACGCGCGCTGACACACCGAGCTGCTGCTGCTGCTGCTGACATGAAGGCTGTGAGTTTGGAGTTATTATGATGTCAGTCTGAGCGTGAGTCACGCTGGATCCAGAAACACTCTCCATCTGCTGCGCCGAGCCGTGACTTATGATAAAGCCTTCAACACAAAGGGCCTCGTGTTTCACGTTCACCGTGTGCATCTCACCAGAGCAAAACATTAAAACCACCTTTTAGAATCGTTAGCATCCAAACTCACTCCTGTTGTGGCTTCCTCTTTCCTAGTTGAGTTGTTTCCATGACGACAAGAGATGCTAAAATTAAAAACTGAATGACACGGATGCCTTTTTTCAGTGAATCAAGATCCAGCGTGGAAATAAGAAATAAAATAAAACACATCAGCTGCAGTCGTGTTTATGTGCTACTGGTGTGGTGAGGTTAGCGTCGTGCTTCGTTGGATTTAACGTGATTATTTTTGACTCTTAAATCAGAACCCGTCCCTAAAATGAACATCTGACTCGATTTAATAACCTTCTCCCCAGTTTGTGTGTGTTTTTTGTTGTGCTTTTGTATGTTTTTCTTGTTAAACTGCTGCGTTTCTCCCTCCCAGATCTGTACGAAGACCACTCCAGCTCTCTGCGTCTCATCACCATTAAGCCCATGACGGCCCAGCCGACCTACTCCTACCCCTCGTCCTCGTCACACAGCCAGGACTCCGTGGTCGTCAACGGGGAGGTGAGTCTGCCGCGTCACACTTGGCTGTGAGGTCAGCACAGAGCGACTAACACTGGGACACGTTGCAGGTTTTTTAAGTTGATCTCTGCTTATTGTGGAAATTATTAACCTAAAGATTCATTTAAAATCAGTTAAAACATTAGAGAATAATATAAATTCATCCAGCTTTAATCTGCTCAGACTGAACAAAAGAAGAAGCTTCATCTGACATTTTTCCCGTTCAGTCGTCTGTTCTTCCATCCTACCCACGTTCCGAGGCGTGACATCACATCTCCGCTGGGACACATTGGAGTGTTTCTGAATTTAGTCACTTCCTCTCCTTTGATCTCTCACCCTGTTTGTCACGTCTCACTCTCGTCTCGTTGTTCCTCAGCCTCTCTGCACCTGAAACAGGCGGATTATAAATGATTCCTCTGTCATAATACCAGAAGCCCCCCTCCGGGCTTCTCCAGTCTTCTAATTCCTCTGCTGCTGTTTGGTTTCCTGATTACTCAGAAAAAGAAATTTAACATCACATTTCCATTTTCATTCTCAACAAATTGATTCTGTAAAGTTTGATGAACTCAGATTGAAACTCAGCTTGATGGCTTCCAGGCGAACCACGTGGGTCTCAAGCAGAAGTCGGACATCGAGCACTACAGGAACAAACTGCGCCAAAAGGCTCGGAGGAAAGGCTACGGCGAGTTCTCCCTCTCCGAGAGCCTGAACCACGGCTACGGTCACCGAGATGGCAGACACCATCGGCTCGAGAACGGAGGCAAACCGCCGATGACCGCTGAGGAGAAACGGGCCTCGTTTGCAGGATGTCACAAGAGGTGAGGAGCCGAGTGTGTGGGCGGTTCTGAAGATCTGCTGTAGGACTCAAGTGTGTTTTTGTGTAACTAAACTCTGAATGATCGCTGCAGGGACAGCTTCTGTCCAGAGAAATGGAGTCCTTCCTAACTGATAAGGCTTGTCCGAGCACAGCCGAGACTAAAACACGATAGAACGATAGAAAAGTTGAATGATGACTCTAATAATGTAACATATCTAAATGACTTCCTCGAGGAGGAAGCAAAACGTCTTCAATCCCAGAGTATGAGAGAGGAGATGAGATGTGCTGCAACTGGATAATTCAGCTACATAAAAAACCCAAAACAAAACCCAGAGAACCTGTCAGACAAGACAGGTAGCAGAACATGGATCAGGCGTGTCCAAAGTGTGGCGCTGGGCCATTTGCAGCCCTCCGGGCATGTTTTTATGGCCCGCACTTGCATTTCTATAATGATTGTTTCCACCAGGCTGTTGATGTAGAGTGGAACATTCTAACACTTATGTTCAGGTTTTTACTAATACGCCTATTTTCTGGGCTAGATTTTAGGAGTACAAAAAATAATGAAACAAAAAACCCTAAAGTTTGTATTTTTAAAAGTAACATAGAGGAGTTTCCTGCTCCTCCGCCCTACTGGTTGAAAATGGAATTACAACTGTGGTAAACAACCCTGCTATAGCTAGCGCTAACAACGAGCTAACACTAACATGAGCCAACTAATACTAAAATAAACCACGAAGTAAAAAGATCCACACTGTTGGACTAAAAATATTTTTACTTACAAGTCCAGTAGCAACAAAGCCAGGTCACCATCAGTCTGTGATTTTTTAGCTCCCTCAAACTAGCGTAGGCCGCGCCGATGTTCACTCTGGTTTTAGCTCTTTGCTTCACCTCCAGAGACATTACTCTGTTACTTTTACTTCCAGGCTCCGCCATGATGCCAACAGAAAAAAGAAACTTCGGCTGTGTCCAAATCCAGGGATTGCATGCTTCTGAGTACCCGTCCTCATTGGTCTCAGGAGAACGTGTTCTTCCGTGACCACTTAGACCGGATGTTAACAACTGTGAATGTGGACGTTCTAGCCTTAAATAAAAGTCCCGCCCCTACTCCTGTCACCTAGCAACTGCTTAAAGAAAATCTATTACAAAATATGGATCCACGATGCTGGATTATTCACGGTTAATTGTATAATTTATTTTTTGATTTACCAATTTTATGAACTGTAATGACGAACAAGAATACAAAAACACATTACAGGCCTAATGAGAATGGGAAACGCCTAAAAACACAACCACTTCAGGCTTTTACTTTTTGTACAGTCACATTTGAATAAACTAGTCGTCCTGCTGCTCTACTGCTGTGCGTCCCGTTTCTACAGAAATCAATCCCGCAGTGCATCACGGGAATTATGGAGGTGAGGAGACCACGGAGACTACACCGCACCCGTTCTCAAAATCGGGGAAAAGAAGAACGCATTTCAAGACCGCATTCTGAGCATTCTTGGAATTTGGACGGTCTTCGACGCGGCGCTGTGACGTCACTGGTCTTAAAATCCGAACTCATGAGCACGCAATCCCTGGATTTGGACACAGCCTTCTTCTTTTTCTTCTTCTTGTGCTTTTTATTCACGATCGGCAAACTGAAAATGCTAACCGCTAGCATTACAGCTAACAGCGTAAAGCAGGTATAAGAGCGCCCCCTAGAACACCTACCCGCTCCACAAAACTATTTAATGTGGTTTTTGGTCAGCAGAGGGCAGCAGAGTGGTGTCAGATATGAAACTGGTCAAGTTTCAAACTCAACAATCACTGAGATCAATGTTAAAGCTCTAGATTAAAGTAAAAAAAACAAAACTATCTGTTACTTTAAATACAAAAGAAATCACATGGTTTTTTGTTTATTTTTTTTTTTAACCTTTATTTAACCAGGAAAAGTCCCATTGAGATTCAAAACCTCTTTTCCAAGGGAGTCCTGGCCAAGAGTGACAAGTTTGTGACTTTAAACTTGACAAATTTGGCCCTGCTAATTCTAGAGATCCAGGAACAAAAATCATCAGAGTGGCAGTGTCAGCAACACACTGCACTCTGACTAACAGTTAGCCTATCAGTCCTGAAGGACGTAAACCCTCTAAAAAGAAGCTTTAACAAAAAAATACTCTTCAAAATGGCTGAAATATTTATGTAAATTATAGAGAGAAATAGATGAAGATCTTATTAACCAGTTATGTAATCACCAAATCCTTACTTGTTCCTAATATGGAATAACAGTCCCATGGAATATCGCTACGCTAGCATCAACATCATCAGCGTAGCGCAGATCTGACCTCTCGGCCCGTTGGGGATCCTTTTTTTTTGTCTTTATACACTCTGAAGAGCACAAATCTGACTTCAGGTCCTAAATGGGATCCATCTTTTTGTCTGATGATGCATTTCATCACTCTTACATCAGCTACCGAAGGTGGCAGGAAGCGACAGGATTCCATGTAAACACTGGATGAAACGAGCTTCATCGCTGTCTGATGGAGGTCACGTTTAAATTTGAATGAGAATGACCTCGCGCAACTAAAATCCCCATTAAGACCCACAGTGTGAACGAGCCTTATTCATATTTTAGTCGATTTTGAGTTTTCAGTGAACAACGTCTTCCGTGTTACAGCTTTTATTCTGAAAGGACTTGGATGTTCTGCAAAGTTCTTCTGTTGCCTCCAAACAACTCTAGATAAATAATCGTTTCTTCTTCTAGATCTCTGAGATGATTGGTTGTGTTTTCTGCTGATATTTTATATATACAAGAGGTTTTCCATTTTGTTGAATTAAAGCAGCATCTCTTTCATCTGAGTTCTGATCAAGCTGAGACGCAGAATAGAAACCAAAAGGGTTACGATGAGATAAAACTCAACAAAACGACTGATTTACAGGCCGTAAAAAGGAAATCAGACACATTTTTTCTCCAGTTAAAATCCATAAAACCAGCAGGAAGTCTCTTCAGAAACCCTTGAAATTATTAATTAACATCCTTCAATGTTTGTTTCATATTAATTTAATTTCTGAGGCTGTTAAACTCAAAGCTGCCAGAAATCATCAGGCTTCTGTGATTTAGATGTCTTAACTAATACAGTCGATGTATACAAAATATTTTCAGATTAAACAGCATTTTTCTACCAAACAATTTAATAACGTTAGTGGAGCAGTGCAGTTGCTAAGCAACATGTGAGGAAGCTGAAGGTGGTGAGATGTGGTCAGGGCTGGAGTATTTTACAGCTCGGTGGGAAAATCTACACGAGTTCTCTGAGTTCATACATCCTAAATAAACCACTGAACCCTTCGTATGCATCAGATCCAGAAGATGGAAGCTGTTTTATTTTATGATTATAAAACTGTAAAAGGTTCTGTTCTGCAGAACGTTCAAATTAAATCACGTGACCTGATATTCTCAGTAGGAGTGTGTGAAGCAGATTTATAACAATATAATAAACGTTTGTCAGCATTTATATAACAGGTGCACCCTAAAGCAGCTGGTTAATCTGCAATAACAGATTTTTATCTGAGATTCCTGCATCACCATTTTAACTTTTTATTTTTCAAGATAAATCGGTTTTAAAAAAATCTAAAAATCAGAATCGGTTCATTCCTAGTATCTAAACATCAAGTTCTGCATCCAAAAACACGAATTATTCTGAGTGTAATGAGCATTTTTAAAGATATTCCTGTTTTTTTATGTTAGAATTTAATTAGTTCTGCAGGCTGTTTTTGTGGAGTTTCCTGTTTTCTGTCTGTTTCCTCTGAGGGTCAAAACACATCAGCAGGTAGGGAGGACTTCTGAAGCTACCTGAACCCTTTGGAGTGGTTGGGATTGGTTAAAACTAGGGGTGGGACTCGATTAAAAAAATTAATCTAATTAATTAGAGGCTTTGTAGTTAATTAATCTTGATTAATTGCATTTTAATCGTTCAAGAAAATTTGCCCCGAAAGCAATTTTTTAAATTAAAAATAATGAAACAGAGAATCAAACAATAGACATTATTATTGTAATTTCTAATCTTTTAATAAAAAAAAAAAATTGTATTTCTATTCAAAACAGGAGAAAAATATATATATATGTATATCACTGGCAAAAATAGGACAGACCTAAAAGTACAATACTGTTTTAAGTACATTTTGATAATGGTATTGTCTTTAAAATAATAATAATAATAATAATAATAACAATAATAATAATAATGGGTTGATAGAATGTGTGCAATTTGATTTGATTTAGCATCATTAGAGACAGAAATGAAGGCAAAAACACACGAAGAGGGATTTCTGATCACTCATTTGATTGTAGTTCTACTTGTGTTTGGAGCACTTAAACAATGTTGACATGGTCTTGTAGCCAAGGTTCTGAGCTTTCTGGAGAGGTGCAGCTTGACTATAAACCTTCTCAGCATTCCCAACAACATTCCTGTAGGCAGCAGTCTGAGCAGTTCCAGCGCTGGAACGCTGCATTCCCATTTAACTCGGATCTAGGAGTGACGTGTGCGCTATAAGGGACAGCAACAGAACTAAAAATGAGTTTTTATGTCTAAATCTTTTCATCCAGCCATGTTGGCTTTAGGAAGGGGTCCTGGTAACATGTTACTCAGAATTTCCCATTTCTGGGCATAAATGGAACGGTCGATAGACTTTTGCTCAGTCTAGGTTGTAGCGCCGACTCGGAGCCAGTTTCTAGGGATTTTGGCCGTGGAAGACTGAACCTGGAGGAAAATCTTTGGTGTCTGCTTGTTGAGTTGAACAGATTTACCTCATGATCAAAGACCAACTTAGAGCACTTTCAAAAGATTTACTCAAACGTGTTTTCTCCACTAGAATCCCTCCTGTTTCATTAGTCTCATAATGGAATCATAACATCAGCGCCTGTTTTTGACAGACATTGACGATATTAAGGTTGGAACTTTTAAAAACCTTTATCAAACTAACCCAGAGTGGTTTTTGGTTCCCAGGTACTCTCACCCGCGAGAACCCACCTACTGGAGCCGACAGTCCCTGAGCAGCCCGAGTCCGGTGGAGACGGAGATGGACCTGCTGGTCCTCAGGGAGAGATCCAGGAGAGGCATCCGCAACAACGGCTACGACGTGAGTGTGTGAACGGGCTGTTGATGCTCTGGATCAATAAAACACAAAGAGCAGAAACGTTCAAATCCAGGAGACGAGCAGGGATTTTAGCGGTTTGAAGCAAAGAAACCAGGAAGCTTCCTGTTGTCTACCAGGACCTTCGGCTCGCTGATGATTCAGTAAAAACAGCTCTGAGGTTCTGTGACCCGGTTAACATCAGGGATGAAACCGGGTCACCTGGTGGCTCCGGTTACCTAAAACTCTCCAACCTGGTCAGTTTAGTAAATGAATCTTCTGAGAGTCTTTATAACTTTAATCCTCTCTCTGGAACCAGGGGGATTAACTAATTACCCTCCATGAACCTTAAAGCCAGAACAAAACAGAGATAAAGACGACGGCACAGAGGAAGTGATAAAAGCAGAATGGAGTGGGTGATTATTTTATCAGCAGATGAAACGTGTTTCTGCTGAACTCAGAAGGTAATAACGGAGGTGACCGCGCTAGCTGGCTGAATGTCCGTGACTCTGAATGTGATTATGATCCGTTCATGGATCCAGATGGGAGCCTCGATATTGGATAACAGCCTCAAATCCACCAAACCCTCAGAGGGAGGACGAGGAGATCGGTTCTTTACTGGTTATCTTCTCTTTTCTGCTTTAGATCTTTGTTTTTCTGTCATCTTATTACTGACCTTTATCATCAACATCGAGCTAAATCTTCATCATATTCAGGTCTAATGTCGTTCTGTCGTCCAAATCCACGAACCCAACCAAACACAAATAGACACAAGAAAAAAGTTCAGTTTTCCACATTCATGTGACAGTTTGATGCGGCCATTCGAAGCACAGCTGTCAGGAAAACGGAGCAGTCACAGAACCCTGAAACGGATCCGTCTAAAGCTTTTTAACTCGCGCTGATGTCCTGGTTTGGAGCCAGAATGTGGATTTAATGGAGTATAAAACGGGGGCATTAACCCGTAGATCTGCTTCAGTGATCCCAACACAAAGTGGCTTCCTGGCGTTCCTTCATCAGAAACTGGACTGGAAGTCCAGATCAACCCGCTGAAGCTTTCATGCCCTATCTGACTTTTTGTGTTTGGTTCTCTGTCAGCCGAGAGGCTGTTTCACGTTGCCATGGCAACACTTCTGACTGCTGATTGGTTAAACATTATCCTCATCTGATTTCTTCACCTCATCAACTTCACCTTAAACAGAATAACACGTATGTGTGTGAACAAATCATACATTATATTCATGACTAATAAATACAAGATTATTATTATTATTTATTTATTATTATTATGATCGTTTCTCTCTATATTTTGGATAAAAGTGTCTCCTTGTGTCGTCACACAAACTCGCTGACCCTCATAAGACAGCAGTGTTTCCATGGAGTTTCTGCTCCAAGAACTTTAGCTTTCTCCTCCTGATTTTATTCCAGTGTTCCAGCTTCTCCCACCGTGTTCTCTGCAGAAACCAGATCTGAAGCTGCTGAACCAGAACGTCCAGTAAAACCAGTCTTTAAAGCGTCTCTCTGAGTTTTGCTGCTGGAAGAGTCAAAACATCAGAGAAAAGTGTTTCTAGGACTACAGGACTTTGCATCACTGCAGCTTTTTTGAACCATATCGTTAGAAAAAAGGGACAAAAGTTTATTAACGCACAAGAAACTGAATGTGTAAAATGTATTGATAAAAAAATATCAAAAATATGGAAGCCCATTCCCGCCAGTCAGATAATTATGAGATCATTTTATTTTTATCTGAGTGGCAGGAATGGGCTTCCATACGACATGTTCAGATTTTCAGGGTGAAAGTTTATTTCTGTCCATCGTGTGAGAAGTTGTTTAGGGAAAACTTACGTGTGTGTGTGTGTGTGTTTTCTGCTCAGGGTGAACCGGAACCGTTTGAGGAGACCAACGTGGACCGTCTGATGAGCTCTCTGGGTTACGGAGGTGGATCCACTGGAACTGGGAACGGCAGCTTAGGGGTGAAAGCTCACCGCGGCTCCGACTCCTCCACACTCAGCTCGCAGCCATCCATTGACGAGGTCCGCACGCAGATGCACATGTTGCTTGGCAACGCTTTCAGCCTGGCGCCTCCGGACCGTGACCCCCACTCCCCTCCAGCCAAGTAAGTTTGTTATTTCCAGCGACGCTCTATCTCCCCAGAACATCTGCATCATTTACGGTATTGTGCAGAGAAGAGCGAGGTCCCCCGGTGCAGAGTTTGAACTCGGATTTTAAGAGCAAGCAGCCCACTCTCAATCTGTTCCTCAAAACCCAGAACAGATTTACAGCTCAGAACATAAAAATAAAGCACTTGTGGATTTATTTATTCAGCTTTATTTTTTTCTGAATGCCAGCCATCACCACCACCACCACCACCACCACCACGCTCACAGTGCCTACAACCCGTCCCGCACCAGCCACTACAGCGACGGGGTGACCAGCGCCCCGGGGACCATGAACCACCCCTGTGGGGGCCGGCAGCGGAGCGCGGGCTACGAGGACATGCACCAGTGCAGCCTCCCTAAACCAGTAAGCACCCAAACAAATCTTTGCTTCCTGCAACTTAACTGTCAGTTTTTTTTTTTTAATGGGACCAATTATTCTGCAGCAAAGAGAAGATGTAGTGAGATGTGTTTAGCATGAACAAAAACAGCACATTTATAACTAAAGGTTCCTAAATAAACAATAAATCACCACCATAAGAGGAGAGGGAGTCATTAATGGACGTTCTTCTAGAACAGACACAGCTCTGATCAGGACTTTGAGTTCTGCAGAAATGATTCCATCGTACAGAAAAAGCCTCGGTGAGGATTTCCATAAAGGTACCTCAGAATTCCCACCGGACGCTCCGTGAGTCACCGAGCACCTGAAGTGCACGTGCATGTGAGTCTTCATGGTCTGGATTCAGTAGAGATCCTAAAATAAGAAACGCTGCAATATACAAGACCTGCTTCCTTCTGGTCCAACAAAATTCCCTCCAGATACAAGCAGACGACCCTGAGAGCTCCGACGGGAAACGTTTTACCGATTTTAAAATGACCCTTTACAGGGTTAATGAAATGTCACTCAGACCCCCACCGCCCTCTGTGGCCAGAATACCGCACTTGCAGCTTCAGAGTGGCGGTCCGGTCCCTGTTGGACTTAGTAAAGTGGAGCTGACATGCCTGGTGCTGCAGTCTGCTTCCAGCATGTTTCCTGCATGTTTTAGATCATGAACACAGCTGATGTGTTTGATTTAGTGATGAACCGCTCCTGTAGACACTAATGAAGGCTGAGGAGACGTTTCAGCTGTTAGATTAAGGTGTTAAAAAGACCAACGCACAGCCAGGAGATAAGTTTCACTTTTTATTCTACTAACGGACACTAGGGGGTGCTAAAAACAAGCCAAAACTGCCAAGTGTGCCTTTAATTAAAGCTGTACCGATACCTAGCTATAATCAAGGTTTAGTCCTAGTAGTTTTTATATTAATGTTAAAATGATTCCGTTTTTATCTTTTCAAGCTTCTCGTTGCTTGATTAACTTTTATGAAACATAATTGATTTATTTGAGGAACACAAAAAACACATTTTTTGTTCTATAAGCAGCAAAATGAGACCTTTTTCCATCTGTAAGTCTCCTCCACCTCTCAGTTTACTTAAATTACCAGAAGTGATTAATCTCCACATGACCTGTGGAGGTAAAATATAAATCCATATAATCCTCCTCCCACTCGTCTATTAGCCGGATTAGACCTGCTTGAGACGTTGGTGTAATTAAAAATACATTTTTTCATAAGTAGTGGAACATTTCCAGTTTTTGGTGTTTTTAGGCGGCGATGATGCTCAGCGCTACGGAGAAGGAAATGAAGAATCTTAAAACATATAAATAGAAGAAATGATGGGATTTCAGTGTTTTTACAGTTTTCTGTTCATGAGTTTTAAGCTTCAGATTGATTTTTTTTCTCACACTGAGTCCAGATATTCTGTGGTTGTTCATCTGCACCTTCTGCAGGGTTTCCGCTTCACCCAGCTTCCTGATATGGGCATCGGCTCTCCCCCGCCACTAATCCCCTCCAGACCAGGACCTCCACCAGGGACCTCAATACGATGGTAGCACACACACACACACACACACACACACACACAAACACACACACACACACACACACACACACACACACACACACACACACACACACACTTGAGGGACATTACATGCAGGAAAAAGAACAGAACACTTCATCCGCTCAGTAAGATATTCATCACACCTTCAGTGTTGAACATTTGGCCATAAAGGCTCTCAGAGATCCAGTTTACAGGAAGTCATCACTCTTCCAGCTGCTTGAGGGCTAAAAACGAGTCCCGTGAGATTATTATTCAGCATCATTAGAAGTGACTCTGCGATGCGTTGCTCTGCATCACGTGAGCATCCTCTTGGTTTCAACATTGTTGCCGTGTGCCCTGTGTTGCTGCGCAGTTTAGCTCTGCAGAGTGATGGACTCAGCTGCTCAGGTTTGCACAGCGGGACGTGTTCGCCACCTGCTGGACAGAAAGAAAAACACCTGCAAAAAGCACAAAAGCTGCAGAGTGACTAGAACAAAAACTTTAGAGGACAATGAAAGCAAAACGTAGTTCATCATTGAGCCTTACATTTACAATTTTATGATATTGTTAATATAGTTTTGTTAGCGCTGTTCTCTAATTCTCATTATTCTAATTAGGCATGTGTGATTATCGGTGTAATTTAGTGTTTTAGTAGTTAATCAGGTAGCTGTGCACACACCAGCTCCTCTGTGCCTCCAGGCAGGAGGAGTGCAGCACGGTGATCCTCGTTAGTATGCAGCGTGCTCAGTGTGTTAGACTTGTGCTCAGTGCATTATGGTGACCTCATCTGTCCTCTGGTCCTTTACTGTAGTGTGATGTTCTCACAGCCTCTGTGCTGCAGAGACCTGTCCTTTGGTGTAGACTCGAGAAGAAATATGATCCCTGACCGACGGGGGGGACGGGGGTCCGTTCACGAGCAGACTCTGGACCGATATATCAAACAGCGAGGTTATCTGTCCAGATGCTCAAAGGCTCTCAAATGTCAGTTTGGAGCTGTTAGGAACCGAGGGAACAAAGTTAGGAGACATCTACTCGACTACGTGGCTAGACTGTATGCTTTTAACCCCTTCCTGCACGGACAGCTGCTCCACAGCTGTTTTACTTATGCATGTGTGGGTGGGTGCAGGTAAACGTACACATAGGCCACGACTTTAGACTCCAGGCTTATTATTATATTTATGTATTTTATTTTGCTGCAACAAATTTAATTAATAGACTTAAATGGAATGTTCCAGAGTCTGATAAAATGTTTTTTATATTATTTCCTGCTAGAGACTGATTTATCAGTTGGCCAACATATCAGGCTGATAGCTACCATTTTTTTCCCAAATGGCCGATAAAGCTCTTCAGTAGAGCCGAGTTAAAGTCAGGCACCGCCATGGGCAGCCCAGTGCTGCTGCAGAACATCTCTAAATGTATATTTATGTTCCTGAAAAGCATCTGCTTAATAAACGCCCTAAAATATTATTGTTAACTTATATTTATGTTTATTTACCTGATTTGTATTTAATACCTGGTCAGTTTATCTGTCTGAAGCTAACCGCTGTGTCTCCTCTACAGCAACAGCTCCACCCCTGATGTGAGTCTGAAGCCTCGCGTGTCCGAAGCCTCGGAGCACAACGGCGCCCCCTACCTGCCGCTCTCCAGGACGCCGTTCCCTGCCGTCTCTGTGGACCAGTCCATCAGCACCTACTCAGGCAGGACACGGCGTGGGACATTCAAACTCAGGACGCTGAGCTCTGCAGCAGGTTAATAATATTTACTCCATCTTTACAGGAAATCCAATAACAGCGGTCTACGCTATATCAGCCAATCGTCCAGGCTACTCGGATTACATCGTCATGTCTCCGCCGTCCTCGTACCGGAGCCCATCCTGGATGTCCTACCCGCCTGAGCCTGAGGACCTGCCACGGCAGTGGAACGACACACCTGTAAGATCTCCTCTGTGATAAAAGCATCATGAGGTGTGAAGACTTTGTTTTTCAGCTGTGATTGAGGCTGTTCTTTTCCCCCTGCAGAACTCGCGTCACCTGGAGACCATCTGCTGAAACCCACAGGCAGCGACACCGAGCCAAAACACTCGGTGGGTTCGCTTGTTTCTCAGAACTCAGGCCATTCAGGATGCTTTCTATCATGTATAATAATAGTTATTTTATTTTTACACAGAAGTTAACCTCACAGTGGTCTAAAATTCATTTAAACTTATTTCATTCTGCAGAAAACTGAAAAAGAAACATTCATTAGTCTAATTAAAAGTCTGGATTTCGGCCTCATTTCAGAATTGTTACATTATAACCCTGTTAGTGAAAAGTCCTCTGCTTTTTCGTGTCAGCGGTGAGACGTTGTGTTGCTGGTCAAACAGCCCTGAGCAGCTTATTTCACCCAGACAGCAGCAACATTATCAGGCTTGTAGGTCAGATCTGAGATCAGCCTGCAGGTGAACGGCTGTCAGGATCAGGTGTGTGCAGAACTGAAGCTGCTGCTGCTGGATGGTGCGGCTCCAAGTCTGTTTGAATAGAAAAGCAAAACGCCTCCTGAGAAGAAACCTGACAGCTGATGTAGAAGTCACTGGAATAAATTTAACCCGATCAAATCATTTTTGAGTTGGGAAAATTGAATCTGGAGCGTCGCAACAGGAAATACGGAACGTTTCTGTTTAGAGACGGGAAACCAGTGAGTTTTCTCTTGATGTTTAATCACAATAAACATGTCAGCAGCTTTTCTGTGGGCGGTCCTTACAACTAGTGCTGTCATGAGATTAAATTTGTTTTTAGATTAATTATGATTAATTAATCTAATTAATCTCTTTTTAATCTCACCTACTACTGGCTGAGAAAAGCCCTCATTCTGATGTATTTTTATTTAAAATCATTACATTATTGTGGCAGACTAAAAGATTAATATTAGGGGTGGGAATTTTTACTGTTAATTATGATTAATTAATTAGAAAAAAATAAATAATATAATAAAAAATGATGTGCTCCAAACACAACTAAAACTACAATCAAATGAGTGATCAGAAATCCCTCTTTTAATGTGTTTTTGCCTTCATTTCTGTCTCTAATGATGCTAAATCAAACCCATTATTATTATTATTATTATTATTATTATTATTATTATTATTATTATTATTATTTTAAAGACAATACCATTATCAAAATGTATTGTACTTTTAGGTCTGTCCTATTTTTGCCAGTGATATACATATTTATATTTTTTAGAAATTAAAAGATTAGAAATTACAATAATAATGTCAATGACTATTGTTTGATTCTCTGTCTCATTATTTTTTATTTTAAAAAATAGCTTTCGGGGCAAATTTTCTTGAACGATTAAAATGCGATTAATCAAGATTAATTAATTACAAAGCCTCTAATTAATTAGATTGATTTTTTTTAATCGTGTCCTGCCCCTAATTAATATATAACAAAAAAACTGGCTTTATAAAGCTTCTAAACTTTCCTTTTCCATCACCAAGGCAGAATAACACTGTGCTCTTTTCTCAGTCTCGAATGATTAGAAATTAAAAATAAAACATCGGCTCCATGTAGAATAATCTAAGTTAACACATCAAGGAACGCTTTTTTGAGCAATGCAAATAGTGATCACAGAACTTGTGCGTGTGTGTGTGTGTGTGTGTGTGTGTGTGTGTATTTACTGCTGTTTCATCTCATCTGATCCTTTTTTCCCAGGTGTCTCTCTGGCTGCACAGACGACCTCCTCCCCCTCCACCTCTCCTTTGTCGTCCTGCCCGGCCTCCACCTCTCAGACCTCCTCTTCCTCTCAGCTCGTCTCTTCGTCCCAGAATCCTTTGCACCTGCTGTTCTTCAGTCTTTGTACCGATGAGAACCTCGCCCGTAGTCCTCCCTCTCCTGTAATCTGAGCACCGGGCCTCGCCGGTCCCATCTGGCCCTCGTGGACCTCTAGCTCTGACGTAGACTGCCTCTCCTGTGAAGACCGGTGCTGTACAGCCTGAGGCCCGTCAAACTGGTGTTTGGATCTGAGTCCAGAACAACGTGACCACCGTGCAGTAGCTGCTGTAGCTGCCGTCCTCCCAGCACTCAATGGCACACGGTCATCAGTGCATTACTGCCCCGGCCAAGACCGGTACTCCTCACCTGAGCTGAGGTGGACTGGACTGGACCCTGAGGTCCACCCTGAAGCCAGGACAGCTGAGCTGACGTTAAACTGTGCTTTTTTTCATCCAGACTCCCACGTGAACCTTCTACAGCTGGAGATTATGTGTCATTTTAATCTTGAGTGAGAAAAACAGAAAAAAGGAAAAAAAAATCTCGTCTTGAGCCGTCTCAATTTCAGTTTTTGGATATTCGTGTGCTTTCGTCTCATATTTTTGTGCATTGATTATTATCAATGGATTAATGTACAAAATAGCTGGATGGTGATGGGGGGGTGGTGGTGCTGTTTTCTCTTGAGGCAAAAACGATGTTCTGTTCCTGGAGGCGGAGAACGTGGTGGCTTGGTCTTCTGTGGTTATGATGGCTTTTCTATACTTTTAAAATCAATTCTTTAACTTTTTCCTTCAGCAGAGAAGAAGAACCCGTCTCTCTGTTCCGTCGATCAGGAGGATTTTTCTGTTTGTGCGACTCCACTGAAAACAGACGCTCTGCTCTGGAGGAGATCTGGACTCTTCTGGACATTCTTAGAAACACGAGGCGGCTGTTTAACCTGAAAGATGTCTTCTGTGTTCTGCTGTAACTCAGATTTATTTATTTTCTGTCTTTCTGAGGACTACATCACTACGTGTTTCGCTGTAAATAGCAGATGATTTAACGAAAAGATTTATGCAAGTAGTTTGGGCGGGAAGCTTTGCTCGACATTATTCCGACGCCATTTTCCTCCCTCCCAGTTTCTCCGTGTTAGCGATGAAGAGCGGTCCGACTGTTTCCGAGACTCCCTGAAGGTTGCACACGTTTCAGCATCATCCGGTGTCTCATAGCCGTGTTAAAACCAGCGAGTTTAGAGTCCAGTGCAGCTAATAGCCATAAAATAGTGGAACTGATGCAATATTTTAATATGAAGAATGTCGAAGCCTAAATTTTCTTGTTTTTACTGAGAGGACTGAAGCTTCTCGTCATTTAGATGCTAGTAAAGGAGATTATAGCCATATGTTAACATCAGTTAGTGAGCAGATTAGGATTAGTGTCTAAAATTAAAACCTGAAACCAAAATGAGAAGCAACAATTCATCAGCTCAGTGTTTTATTATGTTTGGCTTCTTGAAGCTTTAAAACCACTGAAACGACTCCGTTTATACGAAGGACTGTTGTCTTCTTCCACTTCTGGCTTCTTCCTCCTCTTTTGGTGTCATTTGAATTTCAACAGAAAGGAAAGTTATTGTGTGAGAAGACAGAACTGTATTAATATTATTATCACAATCAAACACGTCCACGCCATCCTCACCGTACGCGCCGTGTGCAGACGTCTCTGGTCTGAGGAAAGCTGGAGGCGTCTTTCTGCTCCAGACGTTTTCACTAATCAGCGGTTTTTGTTGTTTTTTATTTATTTTGCTGTTTGAATCATTTCATGAAACTGTGACTTCACGGTGGTGCTGATGATGATCATCGCTTGGATGTCGGTGAGCTCACGGTGGCGACAGCTATGAACGCTCGTGGATGTAATTAAGATGGTTTTTGGTGAATTTAAACAATAAATACAAATTAGAATTCTACTGGTGTTTTTGTCTTTTTGTTCAATTACAGATAAAAATTATTGGAATAAGTTGATTGTGCACGATGTAATTACGACGTTTGACCACTAGAGGGAGACATAAGCGGTTTTCAAAGGGTTAATCATTTCCTCATTTGACATAAAATAAATGTAAAGAACTAAATATTGTTGTAGTTTTTGCACATGCAGGGTGGGAGGAAATGCATCTTAGTTTAGATAAATGAATAGATGAGAGCCTCTGATACTCCAGAGGTGGAAAAACAAAACATGACTGCAGGGCGACGTGTCTTAGTCTTCCTTTCTTTAAATGTATTATTTAAAAAAAAAAATCTAACTCATGCACAAGCAAATGGGTGAATTTATCAGTTTCAGGCACAACACTGTGTACATTTACATTAAAAAGAAAAGAAATACTGTCAAAAAAAATCATAATTGGGAGAATTTATGATTATTTTTAAATTGAAAAACCCTCCTAATAAATTTCTAATCATTCAAAGTTTTGATTGATTGTTTATGTTGCATCATGGTTGTTTTTCTGCATCATTTTTCTTTCATGTTTTTTATAATGCACAAATTTTACTGTACAGTTTTATTCTCATCTTTCTATTTTTATTATTTTCTTTACCTTTGTGGGGACATGCCCACGTTTTACCTGTAACCTGCCGAGTTTCCTCATTGTGTGACAATAGAGGATATTCTATTCTATTCTACATATTTTTGCTGCTCTATTATTCTGTTTACAGTCCCTGTTGATCCCCTCGACCTGCAGCTCCACAGGCCGTTCATAAAGAATCCAGCAGAGGAAAAAGGACCTAAATTTTCTATCTTGACCTGATTCTTGCCTTGCATATATACTCACATATATAGGATGGCTTGCCAGGCTAGAGATCTGGTGGAACATGAGGTCCTAGAGGCTCCAGAAAGCTTCTCCTGCTCAGAGTGAACGTTGTGCTCATGAGAGCATCATGTATGTTTGTAAGATCATCTTTTCTTGGCTCTCGTCTCTCAGGTGCTGATTCCCTCTGCTGCTGTGTGGTGAGGTGATGCTCCAGTCAGCTAAAACCTGCCAGATTTCATCCAGAGCAGCATTTTCGTGTGTGTGTGTGTGTGTGTGTGGTGTGTGCCCTGCCAGGTGATGCTGTCTCAGCTCTCCTGCACATGGGTCCTTTGGGATGTGGGTGACGTAACAACAACAACACAAAACCCTGACACACACGAGCGGCGTGTTTTTGACGTCTCCAGCCTCTAAAGGCTAATCTCTCTGAGTCAAACAAAAGGGAATTAAAGGAGCATGCCGCTGCGCTGAAGATCAGAACACAATTTAATGGCTTAGACCGCTCACTGGAATTAGACACACACACACACACACACACACACACACACACACACACACACTCCTGATTGCTGCTTCTTGTCTTTATTTTGTCAAGTCCACGTTTTTGCTCCTGTTCTAGGTTTTTTGGGTTCTCATTTCTGACTCCTTCCTTCCTTCCTTCCTTCCTTCCTTCCTTCCTTCCTTCCTTCCTTCCTTCCTTCCTTCCTTCCTTCCTTCCTTCCTTCCTTCCTTCCTTCCTTCCTTTCTTCCTTCCTTCCTTCCTTCCTTCCTTCCTCCCTCCCTCCCTCCCTCTTCTTCCTTCCTGCTGCTGCAGACAGGAGACGAGAGACGGTTTAGCTGCTGTTAATTAAGTGTAGACAGGATCTCCAGGGATCCATTATCTGCTAATAAAAAGAAGACACTGTAATTATATTTTTGTGAGCAGGAGAGGAGACACGAGGAAGAAGGAGGTAGGAAGTGGAACATTTCTCACTTGCATTAATCAGGTTTGTTTTAGTTTAGGACTAAAAGTGAAAACCTAAAATCAGAATTCAGGTTTTTGTATTTCAGGCCTAATATTCTCTTCTAGTTTTAGTGTGTGAATGACTATGTTCTAAAGCACCTTGGGGGGTTCTAGGACTCTAGAAGGCGCTATTTTAAATGCAGGCCATTGACCATTTAAAGGTGACCAAGAATGCAGTTAATCAGCAATCTAAAACTGATCTTTGAGCCTCTATAAAGCAGCTAAAATGTTGTTGGAGCTTAAAACGTCCCAGGAGCCCTGAGAAATGGCCAAATAAAACATGCCTAACAAGGCTCATTATAAATTACCTGTTGTCTCTGCCCACTCCACCAGTGTGTGTGTGTGTGTGTGTGTGTGTGTGTGTGTGTGTGTGTGTGTGTGTGTGTGTGTTGGGGGGTTTGAAGAGAGACAAGCAGAAACTAAAACTACAGTCATGGTTTCTCAGTAAGTCTCCACTCAAGCCTTATATGAAATTAATTAATGGAACATTTAACAAAAAGGCTTTAAAAACATTTAATATTTGCACTACATATAAATTACTTGAATTTATTTGATATTTTTGCACCCTGACACATGTTCTGTGTTCAATTATGTATACATTTTGTAATTTTGTAACTATTCGTTTGTTCAATAAAGTTCTGAGAAAAAAAAGACAGGCTGCTAGCTTAAGGGTTGTAGAAGGGTTCCAGATGAACAAGGAAGAAAGATACCGAACCACAAGCTGTGGATCTATCTGGCATTCATGTCTAGTCTGGATTTTACCAGTTTATCCTGAAACCTGAGTGGTGAGTGCTTGTTTTTTCTCTCTTTCAACAAGGCTGTTGCTAGCTGAAGCTAAAAGCTAAGGCTGAAGCTAAAAGCTAAGGCTGAAGCTAACAGCTAGCTGGTGCTAACAGAGGCCTGGCTAACCGTGGCTCTGCGGTAGCGTTGCTGCGACCAGCGTTTAAATACTGCTGAGCCTGAAGTGGTGTAGCTGTAGCAGGAGTGGTTTCAGTGTGACGTTGTAATAAAGGCTTTCTCAGAAACTTTCTAATTTACATAAAAAGTAGGTCACACACGGCTTTGACTTTTTAGTATGACCATAAGCTGTTTATTCAACAACAACGCAGTGGAAAACATTCTTAGTCTCCTTTAAGGAATGGTTATAACCTACCAAACTTTATTTATTTAAAATATGCAAGTCTATTTTTTTTGTAGTTCAAACAAAAAAAAAATTTCAAAAACAACAATTAAAATATTCTGTGTTTATTTTAGTTTCTTTTCTTTTTGGTTTTGTTTCTTTTTTCTTTAATTTTCATCTTTTCTGCACAGCTGTTCCCCCTTAACCCTGATTCCCATCCTGCCTGTGTTCCCTTCCCAGCTGTCTGCACTTGGTCCTGATTAGCTGGTTCACTCCTCATTCTCCAGTCCTTTCCCAGTACATTTAGCTCATCTGGTTGGTACTGGTTCCTTCTGCTGATGTTATCCATGTATTCGACCACAGTTCATGGGTGTTGTTTGTCTTTTTAAATATGTGTTCTTTAATTATCCACAATTCATAATCGAGACCCCAGGGGTAGATGAGATCCATCTAGAGTTCCTTAAGGCTCTGGATGTTGTGGGGCTGTGTTGGTAGACGCGGCTCTGCAATATCGCGTGGACATCGGGGGCAGTTCCACTGGATTGGCAGACCAGGGTGGTGGTCCTCTATTTAAAAAGGGGGACCTCAGGGTGTGTTCCAACTACAGGGGGATCACACTCCTGAGCCTCCCTGGTAAGGTCTATTCAGGGGTTCTGGAGAGGAGGGTCCGTCGGATTGTCGAACCTCAGATCCAGGAGGAGCAATGTGGTTTTCGACCTGGCCGTGGAACACTGGACCAGCTCTATACCCTTGGGGGGGGTCCTGGAGGGTGCGTGGGAGTTCGCCCAACCAATCTACATGTGTTTTGAGGATTTGGAGAAGGCGTTCGACCGCGTCCCTCGGGGGGCCCTGTGGGGGGTACTCTGGGAGTATGGGGTACAAGGCCCCTTGATACGGGCTGTTAGGTCCCTGTACAACCAGTGTCAGAGCTTGGTCCGCATTGCCGGCAGTAAGTCGGGCTCGTTTCCAGTGAGAGTTGGACTCCGCTAAGGCTTTTTGCAGATGATGTGGTCCTGTTGGCTTCGTCAGAACGTGATCTCCAGCTTTTGCTGGAGCAGTTCGCAGCCAAGTGTGAAGCAGCTGGGATGAGAATCAGCTCCTCTAAATCTGAGACCATGGTCTTGAGTCAGAAAAGGGTAGAATGCCTTCTCCAGGTCAGGGACGAGGTCCTGCCCCAAGTGGAGGAGTTTAAGTATCTTGGGGTCTTGTTCACGAGTGACGGAAGGGTGGAGCGTGAGATCGACAGGCGGATTGGTGCTGCGTCTGCAGTGATGCGGGCGTTGTACCGGTCTGTCGTGGTGAAGAGATTTACCGGTCGATCTACGTTCCTACCCTCACCTATGGTCACGAGCTTTGGGTAGTGACCGAAAGGATGAGATCGCAGATACAAACGGCTGAAATGAGTTTTCTCCACAGGGTGTCTGGGCTCTCCCTTAGAGATAGGGTGAGAAGCTCGGTCATCCAAGAGGGGCTCGGAGTAGATCTGCTGCTCCTCCACATCGAGAGGAGCCAGTTGAGGTGGCTCAGGCATCTGGTTAGGATGCCTCCTGGAAAACTGCACACAAACAAACACATTCATGTTTAATAATAAAATGAGCACAAAAATATTTAATTGGTGTTTGGTTGAAAGAACAAAAGGTACAGGTGTGTAGAGGGCTGCATTCCACTTCTGCAGCTGCACCTGCTGATTGGTCTTTAGTGGTTTTCCTGTTCCAAGTGAAATGGAAAACCAAAATGGGAAGAAAATTGGAATAAATGGGACAAAAACTTTGAGGTAAAAAATGGAAAAAAAATGACTCCAGCAGACCTAAATAAAAACTTAAATCACTTTATAATAATAATAATGATGAAAGATATCAAGTAAATGTAGAATAACAATAATCTAATATTAGTCACACAGAATTTGCTGTTATAATCGAACAAGACATGACTAATGAATAGAGCATTTTTCATATCGTTCAGTGTTTTCAGTTATATATGTCAGCGATTTTTCTGTTTGTGTGTGTGTGTGTGTGTGTGTGTGTGTGTGTGTGTGTGTGTGTGTGTGTGTGTACTTTTGTGAGCTGCTTTTTTCCCCCACACTTGTACAGTTATTGCACATAAAGTGATTTCATCCTGCAGGAATGTTTCCACAGGTGAAACTCACCACCTCAGATTTCAATAATCTGTCTGCTTCAGATTTCCTCACTTTGCATCCTCGTGGGTGTTTCTGTCAATAGTTGCACCTTCTGCAGAGCCATGCACCACCATCCCTCCTTCATGCAAACTCTGTTCTGCCACAAATATCCAACTTCATGACCCTGACTTAAGTTTTATTCCTCCTCTCAGGCTCTCCGCTCCAGCAACACGACTCGTGCGGAAACGAGGACGAGACACTCGTTATCTCTGGAGCCAGTCTCCCGTCTGACACCCTGGGTAAATGATTTTTATGCTTCTTGTCTTCCTTCCAGTCAAACACAAATCTATCAGCAGCAGAGGTGTAATGATAAGAAACGGCTCGGTGCAAAAGATTTTTATTTATCAGCGAACTTCATCCTGCAGAACAAAGACACATCAATCCTTTATGTGATCCCACATTTCAGTTGGAATGTCAGAAGATCTCCCTGCTTCATCAGGAGCATGTGGAAGTTTCAGAGGAGATTTACAAAACCTGGAAACAAAACATAAACAATAAGTACTGACTCGGGTTTTCAACACACATCTAACGGGCTTTACTGGGATTTCACTGGGATTTTCTTCCTCTGCATTTAAAGAGAGGCAAAACGTCTCTTGCTGCTAAAACTGTGAAGAATCCGTTTAAATTCATGAATCCAGAAGATGCATCGATCAAAAAGATTACCAGGAAGTCTGGCTGCTTTAAAGCTAAACAGAAAGACTTGAGTTTTATTATTAGGATGATTCAGCAGGAAGTGTGTTTCTGTGTTGCCCTGTGATGGACTGTCATCCTGTCCAGGGCGTACCCCGTCTGTTTGTCCTATGCTGGAGATGGACACTAGCCCCATGTGACCCTGTGTGGATAAACGGGTATAAATGATAGATAGACGGATGATTCAGCAGGAGTGGGTCATTTTAACCTCCTCTGGTGGATTCTAGCACTCAGTTTTTATTATTATTATTATTATTTTTATTTTGAAAGAGAATTAAACCTGAACACAACCGAGCAGTCAGCAGTGGCCTTTAGACTCCCACGAGTCCCCGCTTCGCTTCATTTAACTGGTTTCTGCTCAGAAACACTGGTTCTCTCATTTAAATGTCATATCAATAACGTCACTCGGCTTATTGTCACCTTAATATTAATCACCTTCGCCCCTCTCTATTATCATTTATAGCTTAGTCACTTCCTGTATCGATTACTGTAACTCACTCCTGGTTGGTCTCCCCCCAAAACCCTCCACAAGCTCCAGTTGGTCCAGAACTCTGCTGCATGGGTCATCACCAGCACTCCCCTATCTCACCACATCAGCACCTTCAGCAACTCCACGGGCTTCCAGTTAAACAAGGAATCCAGTTCAACTGCTCACCTTTACAGCTGCTCACAACCTTTCCCGTCCTTATCTATCTGATCTCATTCACATTGTTTCTCCAGTCCGCTCCCTAAGATCGTCATCCTCTGTCTACCTTACTGCTCCATCCTTCCGTCTTACCTCAGATCCTCTGGAATTCTCTCCCACAAGCCATCCGGAACACTGACTCCCTCTCCACTTTCAAATCTAAACTAAAAACTCACCTCTTAAAGACTCTTTGAGTTAGTTTTATTGTTTTATCTGATGTATTCCCCGGGGGGTTTTATGAGTGATTTGTTTTAGCTTGATTCCTATTATTTTGTTGTGCAGTGACCTTTAAGGTGCTTTATTGTTATTTACCACTAGATGGCAGTGTGTGATGAGTCTGTACTCCAGAACTCTTTTATAAACCTTCATAAAACAGGAGCTGTGACTTAATTAGGTTTGATTACTGAAAATGTTTTTAGGTCGTTTTAATTGTGCGACAAGTTTCTGCAAATTCAGTTTTTCACCTCATTTATGGAACGAATGTTAGTGGGTGAAACTTTCTGCAGAAACAGTGGCTCTGACACACTCACACACGCACACACACACACACACACACACACACACACACACACACACACACACGCACACACACACACACACACACACACACACGGTTTGCAGAAGTCCAGCTGACTTTATCAACTTTAACCTGGAAGTTAGAATATTTTTGAGTCTGAAGGAAAGCCATCATTTCCCTCCATCGCTCAGTGCCCCCCCCCCCTCTCCTGACACTGTGTTACTGCCCATCCATCCACTCCTGACTCCTGACAGCGCCACATAAAACTGCATTTTCCCAGGATGCCCTGAGGCGCTGCCTCTCTCCTCTACTCTTGCTCTCACATTATGTTTTCATTTGTCACTCCTCCGTTCCTCCACCTCTCTCCATTTATCAACGCTTCGTTTTCTATTTTTTGCAGCCAGCGTTCTGACAACAGGGCGGGGGCGTAATCACGTTAATTGCTGTCAGATCCTTACTTCTCGCTACTTCTCACACAGATGCTTCCACACGCACCAAAGAGCGTGGAAAAGGTTGACGTAGCGGGAGATCAGGGGCGGCGATGTGGTGTGAAAGTCGGCCTGTAACTGTGAATCTGTTACATTTGTTTAGATCATCAGGAGCAGCGAGAGGATTTCTGCATGCATGTTGTTGACAAGAGCAGAGGTCACATCTAGTGTGAGAATAAAAGTAGAAAACGCTCCATGTTTTCTAGACTAGAACTAAAGAACGGTTCATTTAACAAGCTCAGGTGGCTCTGGTGATTAAGTTTTGTGCTGGTCTGGGGTGGAGTGGGCATCTGCATGAGCTGTGGCAGCATCGTCTGTCACTGCTGAGGCTGTAAATGAACCCACATCACACAACCTTGTTCTGTCCAATCACCATGCATTGTCAGATAGGCAGATATTACAGCGTATGCCAGTCTGACAACAAGTCAAACAGGCATTTGCTGTCAGATCATCATACATTTTTAAGCTGTGTGACACTTTAATGGGCCATTTTACCCATCAGATCATCATACGCTTTGTTTTAGCAACTGTCTGTGGCTGGTAAAATATTATAAACACAATCGACAAACGTTTTCCTCGTACTTTGCAGTCTGTATGCTGAACTGACGGCTCCTCTGAGGTTTAGATGAACACGCATGTGCATAAACTGCATGTATGCTAATCTGATAAGTATGGTGCTCTGTCAGAACTCCCTGATTTAAGCTGCTCCTCTCCTGACTTCCTGAAGCCGTTTAGAAGTTGTTGCTATTTTTGCACTCATGGTCTCTAAAATCCTTCATCCCAGTAATGATTTGGTTAAAGAAACGGTAACAAAGACCCTAAAGATTCATTTTAAACTTGATTTTTTGCCAAGTTGTCTGACGTGTGTCAATGTGTGTTGCTGCATGATGAAATGATTCATCAGCGAAGGAAGAAACCTTCGTTTTTGGTTCTAGAGAACTGGTGATGGGGCAGTTAGTCTGCTTGGAGGGAAAATAGGAACTAATGAGGGACCGCTGACAGCTTGTGGACAGTACATCATCCAGATAAGAGGTCCAGAAGGGGCTGCTCCCACCTCCCTCTGGGGAAGGAGGTTGGAGAGGATATTAAATCCCTCCAGCGAATTCTGGGTTTTCCCGACGGTTCCTGGTAGATTCCTGAGCCTCTTCGGGTTTTTAATGAGGAGGAGCAGCGGCTGCACCCTGGATGACTTTCCTAAAATCTTTTCATCCACATTTTGTTGCTGAACAAATAACTTTTTTTCTATCTTTTATCACTTGTGACGCTTTCTGCCTCAGTCACATTATCACTGCCGTGGCCTCCAATATTTTTAGTATTCCCAAAAATTTTTTGTTGCCCTAAAATCCTGAATTTGCCTCCTCCATCTTTGTATTTTGTGTTCACCATCCTCATGTATTTCTCTAGCACCTTCCACTACCTCCACAGGAGCCCAAGGTGCTGGACACTATAGACAATGAGGCAAAACCATGGTAAAAAGAATATTAAAACCGCAGAACACAGAATTAAAGGTCCGGGAACAATAAAAAAGATACTTTAATTCATTTCAGTTTAAAAAAAGTTGTGAATGATCTTGTTTAATCTGAAAGGAATAAAAACATTTCACAGAACCAGCCCTGTTAGCGTAATGGTTGCTATCAGCTAGCAGGTCCATCAGAGGTGATGATAAAATGCAGAAAAACACCAAAACTCTGGTTTAACTCGACGAGGATCCAAGCCATAATGATAGACGTTTATCAGTGAGTCTAGGGATGTAAGAAAATATCGATATGGCAATATATCGCGATATTTTTTCCTGCGATATATCGATATTCAAAAGATTGGTATTGAATTTTTGGAAGAATTTACATGCAAATATTTGTGTATTTTGTTTTCTTTTGGTGCAATTCAAACGCTGACCGCTAGTTGGCAGCAGTGTACAATGGGTTTTGTTTCCACCATTGAAATTTTCCTAATTTCAGTCTAAAAAAATCGCTAATATTGTCTGGCTGAATGTATCGCGATATATCGTATCGTCTTCCCTGTATCGTGATACATATCGTATCACCAGAATTTTACCAATGCACACCCCTAAGTGAGTCCATCCATGCTAGTCCTAGAGATAATTCCTATAAAGTCCATTCACGTTTACTGAGCTCCGTGTCCGTGAAGCAGCAGATTATAGTTTATCAGATTAAATCAGATTCCTCGCAGACTCAAACTGGTCCGTTTGGGACTGAATGAAACTCAGAGTTGTTTCTAACCGGATGGTTTTCAAACTTTCTGCCAAAAACAGTTTAAACTCAGATCTTTGTGTCAAAAGTCTTTTTATGCATTTAAAGTTTGGATTCAGTGCTCCCTTTCCTTTTTAATAACGGAGATAATCCTACTTTCTCTTGACATTTTATAAGTCAGGTTTATTTTAAAGCTCTGCAACTTAAATCTCGATTTCTATTCATAAATGAAAGGTCAGCCGGACTTTTTATGATCAGAGTTTTCTTCTCAGACAGCAGAGAAAATGTGTTATTATTCCTTTTTTAGGCTTTATTAGACGCTGAGATCACTAATAAACCAGTAATACCAGTAAGGTCCAATGGTTTTAAACAACCTGCAACTTGGTTGCGGAATAAGTTTTTGTTTGTGTGCATGCGTGTCTGCTGGGGGTCGTTTTGTCACTCTTCACTGATGAATGGTGTCAATTAAGGAAGGAAGGAAGGAAATGAGGAGCAATAAGGAGTTGAGGAAGGAGGAAGCTATAAGATGGAGAATTGGGAGAGGGATTATTTTGACCACTTCCTGCTGTAACCTTGATCCTGTTCTGGCTCCCTGCGGTTTTCCACCTTCCTGAGTTTTCGGTTAATGTCATTTTCACTAAATCAACATTATTTCATCTTTTTCTGAAAACTAAATCAACACATTAAAATAGAATAATTTAATATCTTTCTCTATTTGTCACTAACACGATTTCTCTAACTCTTAAAAATGAGTCCAGCCATCATCCGAACTCGTCTCCTTTAGCGTCGACTCCACCTTCACAGCTTTTTCTTACTCTTTACTTTCCGCTGCAGCGACCCGAACCTCTAAAACCTCCATTTAATGGATCTGATAACGTTTGAATTAGGTGTAATTTTACAGCTGAAAAATGTGGCCACTCACCATGCAGAGTATTATTCACCCTCAATCACGAGAAAAGCTTTTTATAATGCAGGAGCTTTTAGTCATCAGCGGTAAAAACGGATGTTATTCCAGCCTGAGCTGCAGAACGAGCTTGATCTACTGAAATAGAAAAAGGTTTTACAAGTTTTTAGCTTAATTCATGCAAAGACGACGCCACTCCTGGATTTCAGCTCCCTCTTGAGCAAAGCTATGAGCCATCTGGTGTCGCAGGTCCATTAAACCCCAAAGTGCATCCCAACAGGATCTAAAATCTCATGAGTTGCATAAAACAGGGAAAGTCGGTTATGGAAGAGTGTTTGTAATTATTCCATTAAAATTATTGTGTGTCAAAGTTATTGTCCTAATTACTCTTTATTTCCTCCTTGTTCCTGGATGAGGAGCAGGAGCGTCTCCATGTTGTGTTTGCAACGTTAATAAAGCAAACTGAAGGAAAACAGCTTTAACTAACTAGCTGTGGAGAGGAAAAGGAACAAATGCTGCCAGTAATGAGGGATTTATTACAAAGGAGGTGGCCTTGTGGGGTGTGTGTGTGTGTGTGTGTGTGTGTGTGTGTGTGTGTGTGTGTGTGTGTGTGTGTGTGCACGTTTATGAGAAAACCACAAACAAACATTCAGATCTAAACCAGCAGGAAGGAAGTGAATTACGCCTCTGTGGCTCCATCCCTGCTGCTGTTTCTCATCATTCCCCTCCCAGTCCAGAAAGCTGTAGATAATTCACTTTGCTGCTCCACTTCTACCATTTTCTGAGACCTTCCCTCCCTGTTTCAGTGTCTAATCATCTCATCCTTCCCTGTGAGGGCGCATCAGCATCAGTGACATCATCACATTCATTTAGAGCATCAGGGACACGATGGACGAAGATGAGACATCTTATCATAGGCTGCTTCTAGCTGAAAGACAGAAACTCACCAGAACTAGACAGGAATGATTTAAAATACTGAATCTATTAAGCTCTTGGAGTTTTCTTGTTTATGATTAGATAATAGAGAATAGAATAGAATAGACTTTATTGATCCCTCAGTGGGGAAATTCACTTGTCACAGCAGCACCATCACTCAAAAGGTAATTAGAAGAAGATAAAAAAAAACAAGGATACATCTACCGGTATATACACATAGGCAGTAATCTAGTATTGTAATCTTAGATCACTAAAAAAACCACAAATAAAAGATGAAAACAAACTCGGTACCAACACTATGCAGCATACTGTAAGAGACACATACAACAATGTGAATCTGGTATTGCACAAGTATAGAACACATGAATATTGCATTGGTGTTGATTTTAGATGAATATAAGCTTTTAAATTTTGACAATTTTAGACTATTTAAATCAGCCTGTTTAATCTATAAGATCATACATGGTCTTGCGCCCCCACCATTAAAGGATTTTATTAAAGGAGCTAGAGGCAGGAAAAAAAAAACGATGCTCACGAGCGACGCGCCCTGCTCTGCGAGTAACTGCAGCCCAGCACGGGAGCGTGCACAGACGGCTATGTTACACAAACACAAAAATGCCATTACCTGACCCTCTTCACACGCTCTCACGCCACACCTCCAATATCTCACGCTGAAAAGGCAACTCCCCGCCGCTCTCACGGACAATATTGCGGCGAAGCAATCCACGCTGCAGCCCTGATCACAGCTAATGCTACTACTGTAGCATGATCACAGCTAATGCTACTGCACGCTAGCTCTCTCTGAGTCATCGGTGAGGTCAGATCATTGTCATATCATCTCTAAACACAACCTATAATGTTTCTTACCTGCTCACTAGGAAATGAGCCATGGCAGCATCCTTTTTGAGTCCCAGATATAGTTGAAGCAGCCTCCATTCGTCAATCACGTATCCGATATAGATTCGGGTCCCTGCCTGTCTTTTACCATATTTGGTTTTTGACTCACGAGATGCCGCTGAATAAACTTCCTTTGTGCCACGCTTTGTCGTTTACTGGTTGCAGTAGAATCCATTCCCACAGTTCTTCTTTTGGAGTTTGGCGTTTGGCAAGCAACTTACGGTGCAATAGCGCCACCTACCGATCTGCAGTGTCGAACACATTTTCTTTCTGTTTTGAAGCTGTCGTGAACGCGCAAGCAGTGTCAATTGACGCCACATCCGTAGGGCAGCGCGGGAAATTCGTGACCGAACTGCAGCGCATTTTGCAGCAAACAGCCTGTTCAAGAAAATGGAACGATACATGGGTGGCCTCATTCTTTTAGGTTTATAACGCTTCATCACCCATTAGCTTTGAAAAAATGAACATACATGTTTAAATTTTTACAGATTTTTTAAAGATCCTGCCTCTAGTTCCTTTAAACAAAAGTCTATCAATACTGCTGGGTCTCGTGTAACACGAGCCACTGTGAGAGGTGATTGTGAACAGACATTTAGACACGAGCTTTGATTTACCATCAAAGTTAAAGCGTCACCAACGTGTCCACAGCGGAGAAAAGCCGTTTCCCTGTGAGCAGTGTGGGAAACGCTTTACTGCCTCATGGAATCTGAAAGAACACCAGCAGATCCACACCGGAGAAAAGCCATTTTCCTGTGAGCAATGTGGGAAATGTTTTAGTCAGTCAGGGAGTCTGAAAACTCACCAACGTGTCCACACCAGAGAAAAGCCATTTCCCTGTGAGCAGTGTGGGAAACGCTTTACTGCCTCATGGAATCTGAAAGAACACCAGCAGATCCACACTGGAGAAAAGCCATTGGTCTGTGAGCAATGTGGGAAATGCTTTAGTCAGTCAGTCTGAAAACTCACCAATGTGTCCACACCGGAGAAAAGCCATTTCCCTGTGAGCAATGTGGGAAATGCTTTAGTCAGTCAGGGAGTCTGAAAAAACACCAGCGGATCCACACAGGAGAAAAGCCGTTTCCCAGTGAGCAGTGTGGGAAACGCTTTACTGCCTCATGGAGTCTAAAAGAACACCAGTGGATCCACACAGGAGAAAAGCCGTTTCCCTGTGAGCAGTGTGGGAAACGCTTTACTACCTCAGGGAATCTGAAAACTCACCAACGTGTTCACACTGGAGAGAAGCCATTGCCTGTGAGCAGTGTGGGAAAAACTTCACCACCTCAGGGAGTCTGAAACATCACCAGCGGACCCACACAAGAGAGCAGCAGTAACATGTGTGACCAGTTCAGAGTTTTAGTGTCACCATCAACATATTTACCCTGATGGACCAGAAAAGTCACTTTATTGGGTCAGACGTTCAAGCCCAAGACATTGTTTCATTAATATAAATCTGCATTTGACTCAATGTGTGAGTTTTTCCTTTAAATGCAAATACACACCAATGATTATCTTTGCATAACCAATCATGCTAAAATACCTGCCTTTAAAAGCTTTTGATCCTTGTTTTATGAAAAAAACAACCTTCTGTAACCTCTGAGTATCAGTTTTGAAAGAGGACAGCCCAGAGTAACGATGCTACTCCCAACTGTTCAGTGCATAGAAAAAAAAATTATCATTTTACTGTTGAGAATTTTAGCTCAAGCCATGAAAGTTTCTAATGTTTTTCAGAATAGTCAGATGTACTTAGTGGTTTAATATTTGGTTTGTAAGAAATAAAATAGCTTCAGAGTTTTTGCACATACTAACTTCTAAAAGCAGCGGTTCATAGTTGAAGTTGAGGGTATTTGTGTTTTTTCTGTGCGAGATGATTACATAAGTAGACGTACTTGGGTTTGTAACGATTCATTGGGGATGAACTATGGACTATAGACAGTGTTTGTGAAAACATGTCAGACAGTTGGAAAATGACTGACGTATTTTATTATTGTCGTATTTACTGACGCATGTCTCCTCAATTTTTAATGTCTTTAATGTCTTCACACAAACTGTTTATACATGTGAATTTTATTCCAATAATTCTTATTAAGCAACAAATCAAAGGAAGCTTATTTTAAAACCATCATCAATCCTTTTATTCAGTCCTTAATTCCTCTCTGCACCCTTATTGTTTTGTGCTTGTACAAATGAAAAATGAAATCTCTGAATCTAAATGTCATAATGTTGCCATTTGAGCACATTGTTGATGTTCCTTCAGTGTCTGCACCAGAGTTTCATTGTGATCCATCTGTTTCTCACCAAAAGAGAAAAGATTTATCCACTGGAATCCTTGAGTATATGAAGGAAATGTCACAGGAGATTATTCTGTAGCATTTGAGGCATCACCATGTCTCTGTGTTCGTCTGCAGGCGTAAAAATATTCTCATTCCCAACACTCCTTTAGTTTAATTTACATGGTAGCTGTTGCCTTGCTGGAAGAAGGTCACAGGTTCGAATCCTGGCTACGGCCTTTCTGTGAGGAGTTGGCGTGTTCTCCATGCATGTTTGTGTGTCCCCGGTACTCTGGTTTCCCCCCACAGACCAAAAACATGCATGGCAGGTTAAACTGTGTCTGTAAAATAAATAAACAGCAAACAGGTGGCAGAGGAGTTAAGTGCCTACCTTATAACCGGAGGGTTGCAGGTTTGAGACCTGTCTGTTGCAGGGCAAGACACTGCACCCTCCTCGGAAGGACTGGTGGTGCCTGTCATAGATACAATATATATCACTAGATGCCTTACCCGCGCTCTTCGTCGATTGGACGAACGTCCCTACGCGGCGGCCATCTTACCTCGGACAGCTGCCCCCTTTCGTAACATTGGTGTCAATGGTGCATGTACTATTTAAATAACTCTAACTTGCTCAATTTTCAACCGAATTTCAAACGGTTTGGTTTGTTATAAACGCCAGAGATATGGCTGTTAAATATGACGGATTTGGCCCATTAATTTAAAAATGTTAAAGTATGTCCTATCAAGCCTATGTGCTATAAGGTTTGTAATAATGCAACCCGCTTGTAAATCCGTTAATATTTAATCGAGTTAAGAGTGTTTTTGTTTAAGTTGTTCACTCACCTTCCATCTGCTACCATTGAGACCGGAACGTAAGCTGTCCGAGGTAAGATGGCCGCCGTGTAGGGACGCTGTCGACTCCCAGTTAAGGCATCTAGTGTTTATATGATATCTATGGTGCCTGTGCTCAGCAGCCTCACCTCTGTGAGTGAGCCCCAGGGCAGCTTTGGCTACATGCAGCTCATCACCATCAGCGTGTGACTGGAGGAACGACTGTTACGTTGTAAAGCACCTTGGGCGCCATATCAAATACAGACTTTTTTTTTTTTTACCATTTGAGACAAAAAAAATGAGTGTTTGCTGCCCAAAGATTAGATTAAAACCACAGCAGAGAAGCTAGTCAGGCTTCACACATACACGATTAAAATCATTAAGAATCAATCACCTCTTACCTGAGACTAGTCCAGCTTCCCCCTAACCAGAGCTCTGAATTATGAAGTTCAGGAAGTCATCAGCTGATTGAGACTAAACCAGAAGTCTGCTCCTCTTTGGTAACCTGCATGTTCAGAAGTCACGTCTCATTCATGAGCGCCGATAAATCAGCACAGGAAACTCAGAAAATGCAAACAAATGTAAGGAAGGACGTTTCAGAACAAGTAGTTATAAAATATATGAAGAAAAGGAGGAACATTGAGACCAGAACTGAAAGTTGATTTAAATCAGTTTAGTTGATCTTCTGTCAGGTTTTTAGACGAAGCCTCGTCGCCGCAGCCAGGAGCCGTTTCCTCACCGGACAGATTTTATAGTCCTGCATGAGGTCCCTCTGTAATGTAGCGCTGCTCCTTTCTCTCTACGCTCCATATTTCTGATTTACCGGCTTTTAAAAAGTTTTCCTCCCGGGGCTAATGCAGCCTAACGGGGTGGGGGTGGGGGGATCATCGCACTGTGTGTGTGTGTGTGTGTGTGTTTAAATGAAGAAACTGTTTCAACACTAAACACTGTCTGGATGGAAAACAATAAGTTTCTTTTAAACATGTTGCGTAAGAACTTCCATCACTGCAGAAAATAACAGATAATTGTTTTTTAATCTAAATTTAGCATGACAGTCTGAACAGCCCACTTCCACATGTGGTCCATTTATCTGATTAAAAGCAGCATCACATTGTCTTCTTCATGTGCATCACTTCAATCATAATGTGAGAATCTGCACAGGAAGATTATATTTAGCCAAAACAAATCTTTATTAACACTTTACAATAAGGATCCCTTTAGTAGCGTTTCCAGTATTGTTAGCTATTAATTGTCTGCTTAGTAATGCATTACATAAAATGGTTAAGCCGTTAATACTTTATTTAATAGTTTATTAATGCATTAAGTAACGTTAATAAAGGGACCCTCTTCCCATCTCGATTGCTGTTACTCCTGTTTGGTCACATCCTCCTCCAGTTAGTCCAGAGCTCAGCAGCCCGCACCACCTCTAGAACTCCGTCCACCAATCACATCACTTGCAGCGGCGTCGGCTCCCAGTAAAATTCAATCGACTACAAAATCATTCTTCTTGCATTCTAGGCCGTCTCTAACCTGGATCCTCCATACATCAGTGAACTCTTAAATATCAGAATCCTCACTCGTTCTCTAAGATCTTCCTCCTCCATCCATTGTCTGTCCATCATGGAGTCCAGGGGGAGGGGGGGACGCTCTAAATCACCATACATTGCTATTGTGTTCACCCTCAACCCTTCAGGCAGAACATTGAGCAGCTTTAAGCTCAGAAATTAATGCCGAGTAACGACTTTGATCCTGAAACTGATTTTAGGCGTCCATCCATCTCTACTGTTCTGCTGTCAGAATTAACCTTCGTCTGAATCTTTAACTCAAATACAAACAGACTTTATCGCTAATTACTGTGTTTTATGCATTATTATTAGTAAATCAGACAGAAATAAATCTACATTCTGACAGAAACGTGCCGCCGCTCAGCCAAAGAAGAACTCTTCCCTGGTAGAAGAGGGAGCGTGAAAACCCTTTCCAGTAAATTTGTGACGACAATATTTATGATGATGGTGCAAAAAACATAAATGAAACAACAAACAATTTATCTGTGACTGCAGGTTGCTGACGGCTGCTTTTATTAGCAGAAACAAGGAGCGTTGTTCATCTTTTATTTCTATTATCTGTTGTGCAGCATGACAGAGTGAATCTACAACCCTCTGGTCTCTGATGGATGTTGTCAAATCCATTCACAGTAATTCCTCAGAGCCTCAATTATTATTATTATTATTATTATTATGATTATTATTATTATGATTATTATTATTAAAATATGGCGATGGTAGCAGAGGAGTTAAGTGGTCGCCTTGCAATCGGAAGGTTGCAGGTTTGCGACCCGCTCAGTCTGTCGCTGTCGTCGTGTCCTTGGGCAAGACACTTAACCCACATTGCCTGCTGGTGGTGGTCAGAGGGACCGGCAGTGCCAGACCTCGCCTCTGTCAGTGCGCCCCAAGGCAGCTGTAGCTACGATGTAGCTCATCCCCACCAGCGTGTGAATGGGTGGATGACTGATTGTGTTGTGAAGCGCCTTGGGGGGTTGTAGAACCCTAAGAAGGCGCTATACAAATACAGGTTATTTACCATTAATATTATTATTATTGTTGTTGTTGTTCTTTATTATTTATTTTTATATTATTATTATTATTATTATTATTATTATTATTGTTGTTTATTATAATTATTGTTCTTTATTATTAGTATTATTGTTATTATTGTTATTATTCTTTATTATAAATATTAATATTATTATTGTTATTATTATTGTTGTTGTTATTATTATTATTAATAATAACACTGGATAATAATAATGAAATAAAACTGCTTTTGTTTTTTTCATTTGATAATTTTACTTGTTAGACAAAGTTATGATCATTTCCTAACCAGTCAAATATTGCAGCATCGATACACATTTATCTGTAGCCTGAGTCCTTCAGGGATATGAGGAGAAAAATGTTTCAACATCTGGCAAAAAGGACATGTTTCCTTTTCCAGTGTCGCTCGTGGGGGTCAGTATAAATCCAGCAGGAAGGGAGATAAATATTTCTGTTCCTCTTTAGCTTTTTAAATTGGCTGTTTTAAGTTTCACACATTTTGAGAACAAAGCAGGACACTTTCCTGCCTTTTTGTCAGATTCCCAGCTAGTTTTCCAGTTTGAGATGACTGCGTTGCAGGAGGCTCTTTCACGTCACCTTAAGAAGCAGCTTGAGATTTTTCTGACTGAGCTTCAAACCCACTCAGAAGTCTTGAACTGAAGAGCAAATTTAGACTTTGAGCAGGTTTTGGTGCCTAAACTGAAAATAGTGAAAGTGAACCAAAAGGACGAGAAGCAGAAGCCATCTAAGGGACAATAAAGCGAGAATAAGCAACAGTTTCCCCCAACGGGAGTTCCAGTTGAGTCTCCTCCACCTAACGTCTCAGTCCACCGTCACTTCTGCTGCTGCTCACTGCTCGGGTTCACTGCTGCTAACAAATGTTTGTGCATCGACTCTGAGATGCTTCTGCAGCGTCCGACGCCACGGGAGTGGCAGCAAGTTGCATAGAGAGTTAGTAATGAGAGGAAAATGGAGTTTATCCAGGAGTTTTGTCTTATTTCATGAACTGGTGAGAAGCAGTTTAAACACATTTATTTTAAAATTATTGCACGAATTAGGGTTATGGTGGCGTGAGAAAAACTTATGCTGCATGACCTCTGACCTTTCTTAGATCATCACTCCTGAAGGATGTCAACTGTGTTTCAACAAACTAAGGCTGTTCAGGAAGCTTCCTGCAGCAGGTAAGGTGAGAATTAATTCTGACTTTTGCACAAACAAACCTTTGAAACATGGCAAACACACTCAGAGAAACGCTGAGATCACAATTTTACTGAGACGTTTAAAAAATAAAAGGTTCTTGGTCGGATGACTTGATTGATCCATTGAACAAAGGGTCGGGAATTCTGCCAGCTCCTGATTAATGTCTCATCAGAAAAGTTGGAAAGGCAAACCAAACCTGACAGAATATTTTCACCAAGTCTTTCATCATGGAGGCAAATCACCAGTGAGACGAACGTGATGTGAAGTGACCAAAGAGGTCGGGGCCTTGTTGTTTCCTCACGCAGCAATTATTTATCTGCAGCTGTGTTTCGGTTTTCTTTAGACCTTCACGAAGCAGCTGGGAGTTTTCAAAGCTTCTGCCCTCTTTGATGGAACGGGTTTAATCTAAAGTAACTTTATTATGGAGATTGAGCCTTTTAGCTTTACCTGCTCAGCGTGTTTCAGCTGTTTGAGTGAAAACGGTTCTGCACGTTGTTGCACGTTCACATTAGCTAGAAACAGCAGCAAATAAATAATCCAGAGGCAGGATTTAATGACTGCAAGCTGAAGAACTTTGGAAAAAATGCAGTAAACATACCTTAAAGGGATAACCGGGCTTTTGTTTATTTAATGCTGGGAATTCTTAGCCTAGAAATCTAGACCGACAGGAGAAGCAAAATGATTTTGTGCAGCATATCGGTCTAGCCACGCTCCATCGGAACCTCCGCAGGTCTACCATTGGCCCGATTAGTATTGTGTTAGTCCAATCACAGCGCTCTATTGGTTTGGTGGGCGGGATGATGCGATGGAGTGGAACAACAAAGATGGCAGCAGCTTGTTTGAAACGGCTTCGGCATCAACTTTAAACTATTTAGACTTGGGCTTCTCTTTGAGTCAAGAGCAGATAGAGGTACTTAAAGAGACAGCGTGTATTTCCCTGGCGATAGGGGGCTCTACATACATTTCAGGGTAGTTTTACACCACATCATCGTGACTGTCGCTAGTTTAAATAAAACATTACGGTAAATGTTAGCTGTGGAGCAGAAAGCTGCGACCTTGGCGTGACTCCTCAGACTTTGATAGTCCTTCAGTTAATTCCATGGAGAGAATGCAATGCTGATGCTAGTTTTATGGCGGGGTAGGTTCCAGATCTCCTCGGGGTCCTGCGCCTGCTGATGACATCACACTACGGCAATACCACTCGGCCAAAATATATTTAATCTCTTTTTCGATTCTGTTCTTTCACATAGTTTTTGGAACGAGTTTAGCAGTTTTGTTATTAAATTCATGTTTCTTACCACCTCAATGTTTTCGAACGTGGTAACGTAACTTCCGTAAGTCGTACGTCCAGCCAATCATCTAGTGTGATGCCATCAGCAGGCGCAGGACCCTGAGCCGGCTCACGTAGAAGGAAACATGGCGTCCCCCAGAGACTTATACCCACGACCTATGTATTTTAGACCTGATTTTTATGGTTATATGTTACGAATCCATCAATATTTTTCAATGACTGGATGTCATTTTATTCATTTTCAACAACATTTTGATGCATATTTCCAGAGATTAATGGTAAAAACTGCACACTGTCACTTTAAGTCCTTTATTTAGCAAAAGGATGTATTTGTGTCTTCTTCAGTAGTGTATGGTGGACTGCCCTGTTGACTGACATACATAGCGGTGAGTACGTCATGTTGTTTGTTGTCAAATAGCACGTGAAGACAGTTTGAAAGACAACCCAAGAGTCCACCCCACAGCTGTGCGCTCGCTATTGGCTGTGGCCAGACTTTATATTCATAGATGACTTGCCAGGCTAGAGAACTCTGTCATTTAGTGGCAACGGTACAAAGTTTAGGATCATTTAATTTATATTTTCTGATATATGAAAGTTTCATGAAAGTCGCTGCAGGTGTCCCCCCCCCCAAGAGCCGAGGTTTCAGCTCCTTGTGAGTCGGATCACCTTTTCCCAGTGTGGGCTTTCGTACCAGCAGAGGAATAAGCAGCTACCACCAGGTCTTCACTGCCCAGAGGGCTCGTTCAATACAAATGAATTTTAGTCACGTCAGTCAGAGTTTTGCTGGAGGTGGGGCTGTGTGTCAGAGACGGTTCTGCTTCAGCAAAACAAAACAGACGTTTATTTGAGAGGGAATTTATGTTTTCTTCCTATAGTGGGGACTTATTTACAGCACAACCAGATAATTATTCTCCACACCTCAAACAGAACTGATGAAAGGCTGATCTTTGTGGAAAAATACTCACTGCATTAAAAAAAGTTGGAAAAAGGAGTCATTATTTCTAGTTTCCCCTCTTCGTTTCCAGCAGCTGGTGCAAATTAAAAGCATTTGTTTATTCTGTTTACTAGAGTGTGCAACGTTAGTGTGTGCAACTATTCCTGCAGAACGTGACTTGGGTCTTAGAAAAGTCATTTAAGGCTCATAAATAATAACAAATAGAAAAATTCAGAAAAGATTTTCTCCTGGAGGAATAAACTCCTGGTTCATTTGCTGCACATCGGACTGAACACGCCGCTTTCTTCAACTCCTGTCATCATGAATATTGTCAGTACTTTATAAAAGAATGAAATTATCACCTGGAGGAGGTGCATTTTTAACCTGATATGATAAAATATATCTTTGAAAAATATTTAGGATAAGAAAATTGAATTAGTTTGATTGTGGTGTTCAGTTCCTACATGTTTTAGATGTTTCTCCACTCCAACACTCCTGATTGAATATTGAAATGACCTCTTCAGGATGAGCTGAGGTCCACAGAAGCTGGATAATCACCCATTGATTCAAGTTTACTGAAGCAGAAAAACATCTAAAGCATGCAGGAGAGGGACCCTCAGGGACCAGGATCGGGCATCGCTGCCTTGTGTCATTGTTTAATTTTATATTTATTTAAATTGTTTCTGCCTGGTCCCATTTTCTCATTTTTAATAAAAATATACCATAAATACAGTAAAAATTGCACATTACTGTGATGTTTTAAATTTATAACGTCCGATCTTGACTATTCTGCTTGTTTCAGGATGATTTTGTGCTTAAAGGTGTTGAACACTCGTTTAATCAATACATCTGCAGTGGTCTCTAGTAGGAATGAATGCCTTATAAGTCGTACTCTGGGGAAGAAAAATGCTGGTGCACCATTTTCAGGAACTAGAAGTTTGTTTTTTATTGACAATAGAACAAACAACAAAACAAGTACAAAGACACTGAAGTACAAACTCATGGAGGATGTAAAGCTTACATAAGAACTAGAAGTTACCCACAACACGGCAGGATCTGGAGTCTTACTTCCTGATATGTGGACATCTCTCCTCTGATTGGCTAACAGCAACACGACTCTACCACTGACTCTGTTTGCTCTGCAACGTTGATGTTTTATCTCCACCAATAACACAAGCCTGGAGGAGTTCTGCTGTGTGGTGGAGTTGATAATGCTAATGGTTAGCTTCTACTAGCCCAGACGTTCTCTGCTGTTTCCTGGACGCTAAACCAACAACAGCCTTCCCCGTCGTGAGTCAAGATGGGTGAGTCCATGAATGTTCAGTGACAGTGTGACGTAGATCTGTCAGGATTTTCTAATCCTAGAGTTTCACCTAGAGTCTATTTTCTATCAGAAGCTAATGCAGGAGATAGGTGGAGGAGACTATTTTCATGTTCAGCCTGCAGGAAACACTCAGAGTGACCCGTTAGAATCAGAAATAATCATTAAAAATGTTTTTTTTTTTTTCAGTTCCTCACCTTTAAACAAACCTGGTTTGAATGAGTGAGTGATTCATGGTAGGACCAGAGGATTCTGGTTTTCCAACTTGATTTAGGGGTGCTGGAGCAGGAAAGCAACAGAAATCTGCAGAATATTGCCACCAGTAGCCACCAGGAAAGCATCATCTTTCCTGAATGGATGCTGATGGAATAACAGGATAGAAACCATAAACCGTTTTCATTGACCAATTAGAATTGGAGTTAAAGTCGGGATTTTTTTAGATAAACAGTCAGATTTTTATTTGTGTTTGTGTGATAAATAATTTCAAAGAGCAAGTAAATCTCAGTCTTGTTTGGTCCAAACCAAAGCAAGAAGAAACTCACTCGACAAAAACAGCAGGCCGAACATCTTAAAGGCAGATTTTCCTTTTATTGTTTAGTTCAATGGAAAACCGCTTTAGAAGTGGCGAGTCTCAAACACAATAAAATCTATCAATAGTCACACAGGTGGTGTGTTTCTGCTGCTTATTCACAAAAGTAAATCCCAGTCAAATAAATCACATTTTCCACGACAAACGTCGGGTTTTAGAGAAACGCCAGCGGGAATCTGGGTTTTTTATTACATTTCCAGTAAAAATCATGTAACCTAAGATCAAATCATCTGAAGTCATGAAAACAACTTTTTCGTTTGCACGTTGTGTTTTTACAGATTAAGTTTCAGCAGCTGTCTGTGTGCAGCGGGCTGATAAATCCAGTCTGTGGGCTGAAAGTCCTTTGCTGTCTAATTCCTCTCTTCAATTGTCGAGTCGAAGTGGCTGATGTTTGTTCATCTGCGAGCTGGAGGATCCGATCTGTTTACGTTTCAAATGGTAAAAACCTGACTAGGAAAAAATCAGCTCAGGAGATGCTGCAGCCGGAAAGACAAAAATCAGACACTAAGTCCTTTGGGGTGATATTTTAGACCTTCATGGAAAGATTTCTCTTTGTCCCAAACATTTTTTATGCTTCAAAGATATGAACTGCTTCTGGACTATTGTTTCAAATCCTCTTCAAACCACTTCTGGCCTTAAAGCCAAGTGGAAAGGGCCTGTTTTGTTTATTTCTTACTGTTAAAGTTGGTAGCAGTGTGGCTTTGCAGCATCCTGCCTGCAGCCTATCTGCATGGAGCTAGCATGTTTTCCTCCAATTGCATGAGTGGAACTAGCATGTGGGGAGTTAGCATGTTTCCCCTATGCATGCGTTCGTTTTCTCTGGATTCTCTGGTTTCCTTCTACAGATTAAAAACAAGTTAATTGAAGAATGTAAATTGTCCCTAGGTGTGACTAGTTGTTTGTCCCTGTGATGGACTGGAGATCTGTCCAGGGTGTCCCCCTGTCTCTCGCCTGATAACCCCTGGAGTTAGACGCCTGCTCCCCATGACCCTGGTGAGGAGGAGGTGGTTCAGATAAAGAGTGAGAGACTTGTTGTCCACTTTTCTTTCTCTTGTTGGATTTCTTTAGCAGGACTTGTTTTCAGCTGAATTATCTGGATAAATCAGGTCCATGTTTTTATTTTAAACTTTTGTTTGTTTACAAGAAGAAGTTTTCAGACTTAGTAAAAATCCATCGCCATCATTAGATGTTCTGGTCCGTCTGTCTGACGCCGTGATTGATCTTTAGAGCGGCGTCTCTAAATGTGACCAAAATAATTTCTGTGATATTAAACCCGCCACACACAGCGAGAGGATCTCAACTATTCATCCAAAGGTCGGATCGATACTATAACACAAAAGCAGCGAAACGGTAAAAGAAAGGGTGCAACATACAGTGAGTGTGTCCATTTGCATGTGCGGTCGTTCATTTGTCAGCGCTGTGGCATTTTAATCAGTGTGTTTGCTCCACGCTGCCAATGTTGATTCAGAGCGTGTTTGATCAGTCCGCTCCTTGTAGCTTCCAATATGTCAGCGGATGATAACGCTCCCACTGTGTGAGTCCTCTGAAGGGCAACCCTCCCTGCACGAGAAACACAATCAATTTCTGTCCCAGTCGCAGATAAAGGGGAGATTGGAGATGAGATATTCAAAGACGGAGCTCAAACTCCTGATTCTGGCACTTCCACTTCCTACAGACGACCACCCACTTCATTTACTAAACAGGAGCGCAGCAGACGATAAAATGGGATTGTCTGGTAAAAGAGCAGAAATCCAACTACTGATGAGGATTATTGGATGGTAACTGAATGTGGAATTAGGATTTCATTCAAGAGTTTATTTCTGATCATCAGAATGAGACAGAAAGGAGGCGTTAGAAGGTTTACATGAATAATCTGGATTTCTCAGGTAACTTCCTGCCAGATTAAGTCATGTGTTGCTCTGAGCTGTTTAGTCTCCCAGTTTCTCTGGTGACACAACTTTATGTCTCCCCCCCTCACATCCATGCTTCTACCTCCTCACCTGCATTTTAGGTCAAACATTACTACAGGACTCAAAACAGTCAGTGTTTCTGAACTTGCCCTGCTTTTACACAGAAGTCTTCATTTTCTGATGATACAGACAACTTGGATGTGAGTTCCTTTAGTTGAGTTGTTCTGAGCTTGTTGGTGTGAATGAGCCGGAGAAATAGGACAGAATCAGTTTCAGACTGAGCTGCAATAGTTTCTGTAATCATTGTAGAGGTAGGATGATGATGGCGTCTAACTGGTTGTAATTTATCTGTTTTTTCTAAGAACTAAAGACAGAAGACCATCTGAATATTCCCCAGAGTTAGATAAGTGGGGAAAAGCATTTTGTAAACAGCCCAGTCATTCTCCTGATCGGGCTCTTTTCCATTAGCTTTAGCTTAGCATAAACAATATCCCTTTAAGGCCCTGTCCACACGTAGCCGGGTATCTCCCAAAACAAACATATTTTTCTATGATTCGGCCTGTCATTCACACGAAAACGCAGATTTCCGCAACAAAAGCTAATCTTTTTAAAAACTCTGGCCAAAGTGAAGATTTGCGTTTTCTCTGTTTTAAGCGTTTCCGTGTGGACAGAAATAACCGGAGTTTTAGGTTTTGACAACGTCACCGTCTACGACATAAATGCTGACGGCCCCTGTGTGACTTTTGTTTACAACATGGATGCCCTCAGAGCTGAGCTCATGGTAAAATTCGTCCAAGCGCTTTTTGACGTTTGTTGACTTTATACTCCAAAACTACATTTAAGAGCAATTCTACCTCCTTATCGGTCCACACAAACTAGCTAGGCGCCATGTTTCATGTTTTGTTGAAGTTGAGCAGGAAGATGAAATGAATAGGATTCAGGGGAACTACTGCCACCTACAGGTCTGGCTGGGCTATGCATGTGCTTATATGTGGATGGAGTTTTTTCTAAAAATGAGGCGGTGTGGACGCTATATTTTGGGAGCGGATGTTCGTTTGTAAAAAAAAAACCCGGCTACGTTTGGACAAGGCCTCAGTTATAATAGTTCTGTGGTCGATACAAAAATGTTCATGAGATTATTTGCACTAAATCTTCTCACATAAAGCGATTTCAGCAGTTTTATTCCTGATATTTTCAGTGCTCTCCAGAATGAGCTGTTTCATGGCTCTGTCACTTTAAGTAAACAAGCTGGAGCTGGCCACGCCCACTCACCCCCGCTCAGGCTGCTATAAGCTCTGATATCTGGTAGGGGCTTGGGGTAGAGCTGCTGCTCTTCTCTGAGCCCACCTCTGACCTCCAAACCACCTCTCTTGTGTGTGAGGTGGTTCTAATCTACCTCTCCCGTTTGTGATGTCACAAATGGAGTACTTTTTGAAACGGCTGGTTTTAGGCATCTAATACCAAACACTGATAGAAAGCGGATGGACGTTTTTTTTTTTCACGTTGAGAGGCACATAGCAGCACGAAAGGATACAAAAGGTACATTTTGCATAATTTTTCCCCCCAAGAGAAGCTTTTACCTGGGAAAAGGGCTTAAAGTCAGAAGAGTCAGAAAATCAGAATCAATCAGAATTCAGCAGCTCGTTATTATTGTCATGATGCTGGCTTTCAGGAAAAGTGAGCAGGAAAGGAAAAATGCTTGCAATTTTTCACAATCTCAGAGAACTTTGTTCAGTACCTTCTGAACAGCTTAATGCTGCAAGGTATCATCATCCAGGCTGTGATTTGTTTGCATTTCATAACGATAATCCATCTTATTTGATCCTTTTGGACCCTTAAAGTTGTTAACTACAGTTTTCCTTGAAGCATTAAAACTAGTTTTCTTTAAAGCTGTAATCAAATCACAAGCAGTTCTTAAGGAATGTGATCATCAGCGTGATGGGAGCGATATTTTTAGCGCAGCTGCACTCTGAGATTTTTCTGTTTTTTGCATCAGATTAGGATGATAGAACATCTACTTTACATTTAGACAAAGATTGCATCGTTTTCTTTTCTGCACAATCGATTCCCGTGCACTCAGAACATCCACGCGACTCTAATGAAAAAGAATCACAAAGTTTCTTCTGTTGGTGTGCCAGGATGCAGTAAATACGGCCCTTAAAAATGAATCACGGCTTTGGAATCACGGGTGGGTGGAGATGGAAGAAAAATGGCTTTAAAAATTAGATCAAAGAAAACAAAAAAGTCGGCGCAGCTGCCAAAGCATGTCGCTGCTGAAAACAAGCTGTTCACATCGCCATGAGAGCGGCGGCACGGACGTGATGCTGGATAAATCAAACACACCTCTGCTGTCTGCTTTCTCCTCTTCCCATCACACAACCGTCAGTTTTCCAGCAGAATTCCATCTTTCCAGAACCTGCTGTTTATGGCTGGAGGTTAGGTGTGATGCTTCACTGTTCACAGAAACACCAAATTTCACACGAGCAGGTTATATTTATTTGCAGACTGTAGCTGACTTTTTTTTCCCGCTCAACATTTTTCCCAAAAGGCCACAGGAAGAACTTGTTTGCAGGAAATTTTCTTTGTGCGAGCAGTTTCAGGGACAAACGAGCCATTTTAGCTGCATTAATGTGGAAGAAACAAAAACACCAGAGAGCAGTAATGTAAGAGGAGATGGTTGTTTTAATATGTGATGTACGACTGAGTTTGGCACCGGGACAGTTTCTGTCTGAGGCTTCTGATCCCACCAGGGTTAAAGTAAATGGTTCATATAGACTTTAGAGTTAGGGATACTGGTCCAGTTTAGGGAGAAAGTCCTTTTCTAAAGCTTCCTCTGTAGAGAAGCTCGGCTCATCCGTACAGATGGGAGGAATTCCTTTTTTCAAGAGGAGCTGCTCTTCATCATATTAGGATGGTATTCCTGACATGTCCTGAAATCCAGAACTTCCTGTAGGGATTATTTATCCTTTCTGGCCTGGGAATTATCTGGGACCAATCAGAAAGACCTGCCAGGATGACTGGATCTGTTAAATCTGCTAAATGAGTCTGGCTCATTTGATCGATCGATCGATCCATCCATCCATCCATCCATCCATCCATCCATCCATCCATCCATCCATCCATCCATCCATCCATCCATCCATCCATCCATCCATCCATCCATCCATCCATCCATCCATCCATTCTCTCCCGTTTATCCGGAGTTGGGTCGTGGGGGCAGCAGCCTAAGCAGAGAGGCCCAGACTTCCCTCTCCCCAGCCACTTGGGCCAGCTCCTCCGAGGGAATCCCAAGTCATTCCCTGACCAGCTGTCCCTCTAGTGTGATTATTTCATGTTTAGTTTTATTCCAACCTTGTTTTTCTGAACAAAACCACCATAATGTTTGTTCCCTAACTTTTTCCTCACATTTTCAGTCATTTATCCACCAGACTGAATGTGTTGCTACTTGATCAGCTGATTCCGTCCATCGGCTCCCTGTTCTGACTCCCCACCAAAAGCCAGGGTGTCTTTATGTTCTGATCTTTTTAACTCTAGTGGTTTTAGGACCAGTGAGGTCAGAACGCCGTTAAAAGCTTCCATCAGCATCATTTGAGATGTTTGAGACAGAAACCTGGGATCAGCTTCTCCACACGTCAGAGACCTTCCCTCTAAAGATTTTTAGTCCTAGCTGTGCAGCAGCTTTTGGGTTTAGCGCCATGTGGCGGCGTTCTGTTGTTGTGCTTGCTGGCGCGGTTTCCTGCTGGCACACCTGAATGAGAATTAGTGCTTACCGATGAGCTTTTCCCTGCAGCGGTAAAGGTCCGCTAGGCTGGTGCTGCTCGCTGTTGTGATGTGGAAGCAGTTTCTTCCAGCTGGACAGGCTATTGTTGTTTTCCCCTCTGGGGATGTGACGGGACCAGTTGGACCTCCTACAACTTCATCCACAGTCTAAACAAAAATAAGGTATTAAGCAGCTTATTTTAAAGATTTAATATATTGGAGCTAAGAAATGGAAAAATGACTGTTGTTGTTTCCATAAATAACAGACACTGACGGAGACGAGGACACTGTTGTCCCCTCATCCTTTCTTCACCTCCTCCTGCAAGGACACGTCTTGTGTATGAGCCAATAATTATTCCCCCTGCAACATCCGAAAGGATAATTAGGAAATGAAGGAAAATGCAAGTGAAGCTTTTTTTTTATTCTGCAGTTTTTGGTCCGTTCTCCCTCGTTTCTCTTTCCTGCAGCGTGACACTGAAAAGTGAAACGAGTAAAGAAACAAAAAGCAAAGATTGAGACAAAACTGTTTATATCAAACTTTACAAAAGTTTTATTTGTTTCATGTTTTGCTTCCAAGCAGCCAGATTTTATTATCTTTTAAAGTCGTACTGATCAATAATTTCCAGATTTTCTGATTTCTCTTTGATTCATTTTTTAAAAAGGGATTTTTAAAACATTTGCACAGAACTTTGGTGCAAATTAAAATGTTTTTGTGTTCGCTCTGACTCGAACATCAGTTTTGACCAAATTTTGTTTCAACAGTAGATTTTACTCCTTTAGCTGCGTTAGACGAGTTTCTTATTGAAATTTGAACTGAACCTAACAGAAATAAAACAATCTATAATCATTATATTAGAGATGTTAGAATAAAAAGTTAAATATTTCATTATTATATGATTTTTAAAATTAAATCCTATAGCCGTCATTGACCCATATCAGGAAAAACGACATCATCAAAAAGTTTTTTTCTTGGATAAAGGTAAAGAGGGACTCATTACTGGTATGACTGAGGCAGTTAATGTTTACCAAGGGAAAAAATGTGGATTTCTGTGAGTTGCAGCTATAGAAAGTGACTGCTGAAGTTAATAATTCAGAGTTTTTCCTTTATAGAGAGTTCATGTCTTTGCATGCACCCCAAAAGAGTTCAAGAATAGAAGCTAATTTAATTTGGGTGTGCATTTTCCAGGAGTTTTAGGGGTGGTGTTGAAGGTATTAACCACATTAATACCAGTTCCATCAGCCTGACCTGAACAGAGAATAAATCACATAGGCCAAAAGATCTCAAAAAGCAACACATCATGCCCCGATTTTAAGAACTAATGAAAAAAATTAAATCTGAAAACCTCATTTGGTTAAGGTCAGAGGTCATGATTTAACACATGTGAAAGAGACAGGAGAGGGGAATGGCATCATGGGAAATTCCATAAAAAAATCCCCTGCAGGCCAAAAGCACAAAGGGTGTTTCTCAATGTCAAGGAACCTCGCCTTGATGCCTTGATCCCTTCCTGGTTGCCTAGGAGATACGTCATCAGGAACCGCCAAGGGGTGTTCCAATTGGTTCCAATGTTCATGTGCTACCGAGGCATCTGTCCTCCGTTTGTTAGCCGTTTAGCTAACTGACCAAGGATACATGAGAGGTGCCTATTGCCTTCCCTCTGTCAAAAATTTCCCAGAATGCAGAGCGGTATTTTCAAACAGATGTGATCAGAGCCGGCAGCAGCTACTTCGGGGGCAAATTTCCAGTTTAAATGTAAGTAAAAATAAATTATAGCTATTGGTCTTATATGTAAAATGTTTTTTAGATACTAAGCAGTTATCTATGGTTGGTTAGTTGCTTAGTAGTTGCAGCTTTGGTGGCTAGCAGGTACTAACTCACTTACACATTTGATTTAACCAATATATACACAATTAAATAAGTAAAAGGCTTGTTATACATCTATATTGAAACTTAACTATGATGGGCGGGACGTAAACAGGGGGCGGGCTCTGGCCAGCCGTGGTCACGTGGGGTAAATCTGTTTCATTTAGCCGTTTTCTTTGACCAAGGAAGGACAGTGTCCTCGTAAGCAAGGTGTCTTGACATTGAGAAACGCCCAAAGACTCGTCTCACGTTTACCTAAAAAAATCTCGATCATCCCAAAGACTTCTGGGTAAAAATTCTGATGAGACAAAAGCAGAACTTCCTGGAAGGTGCCCGTCCCGTTCCTTCTGGAGTAAAACTAAAACATGATGGTCTGGAGCTGCTCTGCTGCTTCAGGACCACTTGCTGTAACTGATGGAACCATGAATTCTGCTCTCTAGCAGCCTGAAGGAGAATGTCTGACCTTTGACCTTAAACAGGTTGTTCATGCTGGAAAACTGTCCGATGTGTCTGAATTCAGACGATTCTGTGAAGAAGAGCGGTCCAAAACTCCTCCACAGTGATGAGAAGAGTGGTTAAGTTCAGGGGTCAATCACGTTCTCACTCAGCGCCAGGCTCACTTAGAAAGCTTTGTCACTGAACTGTTAGTAAATTTAATTAAACATCCTATCATGTAAGGAGTTTTTACACCCGCTACCGTCTCAGATACAGAATCTGATGAATTAGAAGATTTGTTTTTCAGTTGTGAAGAGATGATCTCTTTATTACGTGATAAAGTTTCTCTGCGGGCTGCAGCAGAAAGATAAGACTCTATTATTAGGTGTAGCGGTGGAGGTAAACATCTGACATTTTAGTATCATCGCTCTTCTCACTGGAACATCAGACGGAGCTTATTGGATCCCATCGTCTAGACCAGGGGTCCCCAATCCTGGTCCTCAAGGGCCGGTATCCAGCAGGTTTTAGTTGTAACTCTGCTTCAACACACCTGATTTCAATTAGCAAGTAATTAGCAGGCTTCAGCAGAGCTTGATGAGCTGCTGCACAGGTGATTCAACCACTGAATCAAGTGTGTTTGAGCAGAGAAACCACAAAACATGCTGGATAGCGGCCCTCCAGGACCAGGATTGGGGACCCCTGGTCTAGACGGATACCACGGCCAAAGTTTCACGACACAATCCAGCCAAAAGGTCGTCCGGTCGGCAGCTGAAGTAATAAAAGTTTGACTGAGAGGAAAAGGAAGGAAAGGAAACCGGGGTTTGTTTTGATGTTGGACCTGCTGTGGTTTGATCGTCGTCTCATTAACATTTGACCGATGCATTCAAACGTCATTTCATTTGTTTGGGGAAAATTACGTCTGCAGAGTTTAGAAGGTTTTCTGCTGAGTCGAGTCGTGAGTTCAGCAGGATCAGACCCAGCGGCTCCTGAAGTGTCCGTCCTGCTCTGGTTATTGGTTTATTACAGGGCCGGGTGAGATTTGGTTTCCACAGGACCGTATTGATTCAGTTACAGCAATCAAAGGACCACACGCTGAAATGCTTTTCTTATTTATTTAGCTTGTTTTAATGAAAACTTTGTTGCAAACTCTGCAGGTTTGCTAGGAAAAAACTTTTTGCTTTATACACTTTATGTTTATAAAAGACCTTTTCACAATAAAACCCTTCCTGTCTGTGAACTGATATTTATGGTAAAATATTTAAAACTGGAGGATTTCATCTTTTTTCATAAAGACCAATACTAGTGTGGTAAATAAAACTAAAGGTTTGAAGGAAAACACACCAAGTTTTTATTTCCTGTCTGGTTTATTGATAAAATCCTGGTTTTAATTAGACGTTTGGAAGGAGACGTTGATATAAAAATTGGTTATTTGGGCTGTTTGTTGCTCATGTGAACTCAAATATGCATTAAAGTGATAGTTCCCTTCTTTTATAATCAATTAATTTCTTACTTGATGAAAATAGCTCTTTGAACAGCCTCAGTTTGGAGAAACTGATTCTCTCTGATTGGACAGACGAGCTAACAGCTAGCCACAATGAGGACGGTAAAGAATGTTCTTCAGTCTCAAAAGAACAAGGTCAGTTCATGCAAATCAGTGTTAATTTCGTTGACGAATTATTTTCGTTTTTTTTTTCGTGACGAATGAATTTTTGCGGACTAAAACTAAACAAAAACGAAAATACACACGCCAAAAAAGACTAAATTATAACGAATATTGACCGACATTTTCGTTGACGAATAAGAAACGACAACGAAAATTGACAGAAACGAAAATCCAATCAGAAAACGGAAAGGATGGGCGACCGGAAAAAATAACCAATCATCAAATCGAATAGGCGGGACTAAATAAGAAAAGAACCAATCAGAGTCTGGAGCCGGCTGTTTGAAAAAGCTAGCGGTAAGCAAACATAAGATGTTTATGCCGGTAAAAGTTATGTCTGAAGGGATAAAATGTCCGCGGCTGGAAGGAAAAGCTTCAAATGTGACCATCTGAGACATATTTGCTTGGTGAGTGCACACCTGGGGTTTCCCCTGGTTTTAAAAGTGTTACGGTGTTGTTAGCAGCGAGCGGAGGCGGGGTGGGAGTGGTCAGCACATTACTGCTGGTGCCGTTCGGTTTGAGCTGCGGGCCTGCGGCACCGAACCGAGTTCACGCAGGGTCAGCGCGCTGCGCATCTTGTTGTCTAATCATTTTTCTTTTCTTGGCGCTGGTACGGCCGATATGATCAGTGTTCGGTGTTCTAGCGGTGTTTTTGAGGAGAAACGTTCAGGTGTCCCACCTTGATAAATCAGTCTAAGCACAGTCTAAGAAAACAATTCTTACCTTTAGTTTACCTCTTTGTATCATAAGAGTAACACCTTTTAATGTTTTGATGGTATGATGTCATTTCTTGTCATATTACTGCACATTATACAGAGTTTTTTTTATTTTATTAATACTGAGAGGCACAATTTCAAACTGTCAGTGTTAAATTAGGTATTTTCCATTATTATTGTTATTAAAACAATTATAAATGTAGAGTTTTATTGATCCAAAATGTAAAATGTGATTTTTACATATTTATTTACAGCTTCAAATGGGTGTAGTAAACATTTCCTTTACACAAGTAGAAAAATTATTGCATCAGAAGAAAAATACACGTGTTTTTATTTTAGCCTTATTTTAGTCGACTAAAATTGCTTTCAATTTTAGTCGACTAAAATTGAAAGCAATTTTAGTCGACTAAAATAAGACTAAAATAAAAACTAATTGGACGACTAAATTGTGACTAAAATTAAAAATAATTTTAGTCAAAAGACTAAGACTAAAACTAAATTAAAATTTCTTGTCAAAATTAACACTGATGCAAATGCTCTTTTTAAAGCGTTTGCATGGTAACATTTCACATTTTGTGGTTATTTTCAGATGCATTAGGCCAAGTAGCTGGGTTTTGGTAAAACCGAACATCTGTCCCCGCCCACCACCTTGTTTCCAGCCTAAAGGTCCAGTGCAACAGGTGTGTTTCCACTGTTGGAACTTCAGGGTAAATTTACAGGAACTTCCTGGCATGCGCATGTCTCCACTTGACTGGGCTGGCCGAACGGCCATTTTCGGGAACTTTCTGAATATCAAGGGTAGGTACTCGGAATGGCCCGGCGGAGTAGCTGAGCGGAACATTTGGTTAACTCACGCTGATTGGTTGTAACTTAGTAGGAACTGACAGCAGCAGACATTGTTCAAAACAACCAGCATTAGTAAAATCAGAAGAGTTGCTTGTGAAGCAGAATCGAAGCAAAAGAAAATAAGCACCGATCATGCTTAAAATTGCCGTTAATAAACCCCCGACGCCGGAAAACTCGGCGGAATTCCCCCACATCGCCGTGGAATTCTCCCATATCACGTTACTAAACCCCCGACGCCGGAAAACATGGCGGAATTCCCCCACATCGCTGTTACTAATATCCCGACATTGGAAAAATGGTGGAATTCCCCCACATCGATGTTACTAAAATCCCGACATCGGAAAAATGGCGGAATTCCCCCACATCGCCGTGGAATTCTCCCATATCACGTTACTAAACCCCCGACGCCGGAAAACAGGGTGGAATTCCCCCACATCGCTGTTACTAATATCCCGCCATCGGAAAAATGGCAGAATTCCCCTACATCGCTGTTACTAATATCCCGCCATCGGAAAAATGGCAGAATTCCCCCACATCGCTGTTACTAAACTCCCGACATCGGAAAAATGGCGGAATTCCCCCACATTGCTGTTACTAAACTCCAGACACCGGAAAACACAGCGGCATTCTCTCACAACAACATAATTCACAGGACTTTGTTGTCTCACAGAGCGCCGTAAAAAACTGAGCTTCTTCTGGTTATTGAACGCCACATTTTACATCTGCTTTACAGCTGCTCTCGTCCTCCGAACGGTTTAAATTATGACATACTCCAACAGAATAAAACTTTTCATGTTATTAATATTACTGTGGATGCTTTTTGGCGCTGATCAGTGACATCACTCACTGCCAAGGCAGTCGCGATAAGCTGACGTCTGTGCAAAGTCCTGAAAGGGCTGAGTATGGAGACACAACAGCTGAGAGGATACATCGTATCTCCTGGTCAGTTTCCGCCTCCCAGAATTTACCCTGAAGTTCCGGGCCGGCAATGAAAACACGCCTAGCACATACATAGGTGTGCCAAGCCTGTAGGTGGCAGTATTTCCCCCAATTGTCACGGTCGCACGTGTGATGTCAGAGCTTTATTGTCGCGGGCAGTGAAGTTGGGAAACCTAAAACCCCGGTTATCTACGTCCAAGCAAACGCTGACAACAGAGAATTCACAAAGCTCCACTTTTTTTTGCAGGTTTATGAAAAAAATAACTTTTGGTGCCACTTATCTTCATTTTTCTGTAAATAAAAGGCCAAACGGTAGAAAAATATCTTGTGGGATACGTGTAAACAGAGCCTTGGTCTGACATTTGAGCCGGAAGGAAATGTGCTGAAATGTCCTACAAATAATAACCAAATCCTGTGGAAATAACCATGTAATGCCAAGTATACTTTGGTGTAAAAACTTATAAAATGAGCATTTGCAGGAGCTGCTGTGAAATGTATAGGATCAGTTTAGGATAAATAACTTGGTCATAATTAATCTGACATTGTTCTCACACTTAAAAGTACCTGAAATACACCTTTAACAGCAGAGAGAGAAGACTGAGTTTTAGGTTTCTTAGAAAGTGATTTTAAAAAAGGGCTGAGTCATACTGCACTCAGAGGCGAACCCTAATTATGCACCCAGTGAAAATGCTCTCCGTCCAGATGGCGAGTGGTGCTTTCTTTGGCCAACGGAGATGACAAATCACAGCAAACTGTCCTTTAGAGAGGAAGGTGGCCTTCCTACCTGATGCTTTTCATGGTTTATAAAAATGCTGAAGCACAAAAGCAGCCTGCTGGATGTTCCATGGGAACGTTCAGTGCCAGCTTTAACTACGCGACCCTGCGACGGGCTACGACTGGGATCGTGTGTGTTTGTGAAGCGACAGCTGGAGCAGGAACGCGTTTTACAGCACGGGCTTTAACTTCAGCCTGCAAATGAAGAGGAACAACTCAATATTAGTGCGATCGGGGTGTAACGAGAGCTCATGAAAGTAAAACATGATGATTTTTGTTTCTGTTGAGGCGGAGGCTGTTTCACAAAGCAGCTTGTGTAGTTTTAAAGGTACACTTAGCAGTTTTGCTTGCTTTTAGCACCCCCTAGTGTCCGTTAGTGAAAGCAAAAGTGAAACTTATCTCCTCGCTGTGCGTTTGTCTTTTTAACACCTTAATCTAACTGCTGAAACGTCTCCTCAGCCTTCATTAGTGTCTACAGGAGCGGTTCATCACTAAATCAAACAAATCAGCTGTGTTCATGATCTAAAACATGCAGGAAACATGCTGGAAGCAGACTGCAGCACCAGGCGTGTCAGCTCCACTTTACTAAGTCCAACAGGGACCGGACCGCCGCTCTGAAGTTGCAAGTGTGGTATTCTGGCCACAGAGGGTGGTGGGGGTCTGAGTGACATTTCATTAACCCTGTAATGGGTCATTTGAGCACAAACTGGCTCAAGAACATGATTTAAACATATGAAAAAGTTGCTTAGTATGGCTTTAAAAGGTCAAATTAGCTCAAAAGATGCCTTTATGATCTTTAAATTCCTGAGCAGCATTTGGGTACTCGGTAGAAACAGTGTTACTGTAAGAAAATAATGTGACTGTAATGGGCTCGACACACAGGAGGCGACAAACGACTGCGATCAGCGAAACTCATCGCTATCACTTTTATAACCTGACACACGGGAGGCGACATGCGGCAGCGGCCAGCAGCAGTGGCCAGCGGCAAAAGCCAGCGACGCCTCTGTTAGGGTGAATAGCGAGTCTTTTGTTGTTTTGATTGGCCGTCAAATTGGAGGGAATTTTAGGTTATTAAAGCAGTTCAGAGTTGAAAAAGCGGTAGATATGAAGTCTCACAAGGTTTTGCTAGAGTTCAGTGAAGTCTTACTTCTGACTTTACTATATAAACCTACTACTGTGTATACTGATGTAGCCTGACTGCCATTAGGTACTGAGATGAGATCCTCAGACCCCTTGTGAGACCATATGCTGGTGTGGTTGGCCCTGGGTTCCTCCTAATGCAAGACAATGTGAGACATGTGGCTAGAGTGGGTCAGCAGTTCCTGCAAGATGAAGGCATTGATGCTATGGACCGGCCCGCCCGTTCCCCAGACCTGAATCCAATTGAGCACATCTGTGACATCATGTCTCGCTCCATCCACCGACACCTCGTTGCACCACAGACTGTCCAGGAGTTGGCGGATGCTTTAGTCCAGGTCTATTTAGTTCAGTGTATATTAACTTTTCCTCCATGTTTGCCCGGAGATCTAGAGGCGTCCTGTCTGTGGAAATCTCCGCTGTTTGGTCCTTGTCCGAGCGACGGCAATGAAAAGTTTAAATTTTTCAACTTTCTGGGATCATGACGCTGGCTCGCTTGTGCACGACACATGCACGAGTGCAAAATTTCACATGCATGTTTTCGCGTTTCACTTAGCAGGAGGGAGACCCGCGATTATCACTTTGTCGCACATGTCTCATTGAAAATGAATGGAGGAGAGGCGACGTCGCCTCCCGTGTGTCGAGCCCATAATGCTAAGTTAGCTCGAGAACATCCTCTAACCTGCTCCCTATCATTATTATTATTATTACTGCCTTTTATTATAACTATACTCTTCAATTGAATTAATTGTAGATGTTACAGGATAATTGACTTCACCCCCAGCATATATGAAACACTTTAGCTCTATATTATTGGACTTTTTAATTTGAAATGCTGTGATTTGCTCACGTGTCGGTGTGTTTTTTAAATATCATCCTCTTCCTGAAGTTATTCCTCATCCTTTAGCATCTTTTGTGTGATGTTTTACTTCCCAGTAAACCCACTCCTGACCACACACTGCAGCCACTTTTTCCTGTTTAGGATTTCAGGGAGCTGGAGCCTAAATACCTCATCCACAGACAATTGATCGCCTCCCCCCCTCGAGAGGTCAGAAGCAATTCAGAACAAATTGCTTTTCAGTGTGAACAAATTTAAGCAACGTCGAGAGGCAGCCAGCCGCTCTGTCAGACGTTCCCACTGCAACTTGAGACCAAACTCATAAACCTACCCTTAAAATTCTGATTAAATCTAAATGATCTTGGTGTTTCTGAACACGCGTGGGTCTTTTCTAACATTTAAATAAGATTAACCCCGTACATTTACGCGCTGCTGCTTATGCAGCTGATCGATATCTGCAACAAACCTGCAAACTGAAACTCTTTAATGACCTAATTAACTCCAAACTGAGGAGTTTATGCAAGTCAGCGGATTTTTACAGAAACTTGATCCGAATCTAGTTTTGTGTCACAACTAGGGCTGTCAATCGATTCAATTTTTTAATCGCGATTAATCGCATGAGTGTCCATAGTTAACTCACGATTAATCGCAATTTTTTTTCTTATTCAAATTTTTCTTATTTCAACTATGGAGTGGACAACTATACTTTTCTAAGAAAATATGTTTATTATAACTGTACCAAACAAACATGATTAATACACTCCAGTATCCTCCTCAGAAAAAAAATTCAAAAGTGCAATTAGGCATTACCTCCCACACAATAACACCTTATATGGTTCCACCATAAGGACTCACAAAATCAACACATGTGGTACTAAAACAAGGACAAAGGGAAGAGTGTGATAAAGAACTAGGACTCTGCCTATTTAGCACATTTTAAATATATCTTATTATTTTTAACAAAAATATAAGGCAACAATTCTGTTTTTTTTTGTTGTTTTTTGCTTTCTTAATCCATTGAACTCAGACTAAAATAATGCAACAGGGGCCAAACTCAAATCAGCTGATGTTGTTCAACTGTGACCCACACACACACACACACACACACACACACACACACACACACACACACACACACACACACACACACACACACACACACACACAAAGTTATTCTGGTAAGCTATCAATTAATTTTCGCGGATTTTTTCCAGCAGTAAAAAGGGGAGCACATTTTTTTTCCTGTAGATTATTGAATTATATCGGGACAGAATGATGATGCTATCTCATCAGCTGAGACCTCAGCTGAGAGGTTCCGGTTGGTTGCAGCGCTTCAAACACAGGAATTAAATACTAAATAAAGTAAACAAACTGTACTCTCCTCCTCCGTTTCGCCACCGATCATGTTTGGTTGAACGTCTCCAGTTATCCGCCTCGTCGTAATCCAGAGAAAAATACAGAGCTGCGGGTCACTTTCTACACACTGTTTACACTCGCTTTCTGAGCGGTTACGTCATCGCCGGCTTTGCGCTCATACTGAAAGCCTGGTAGGCGTAGGTCCCCGTGCGATTTAAAAACACTGTTTTTATCTTAAAAATCCAGCCGTGGAAATCCTAAAAAGAAATTAACTTGAGGGTTTAATACATTTTTACACATGTGATTCAAAGGAAATTTGCCGCTGGCCAATGGCTTGTTCCTGCTTCTTATTTACGTCAGACTATGGAACGCGAGGAGAGCCAAAACAAAACTACGGAAGCCTGCGCATTAATCGCGCGTTAAAAAAATAATGCCGTTAAGGGGGCTTTGCATTAACGCATTAAAAACACGCTAATTTTGACAGCCCTAGTCACAACGTCTGCGTGTCGTTAACAGGCTGCTCCAGCTGCTCTAAAGATGTTTAACATTTATATGAATGCAAACTGAAACAAGACTGCATAAAGTTTATGCATGCACACACACAGACATGCACACACACACACACACACACACACACACACACACACACACACACACACACACACACACACACACACACACCAGGGTCGATTTATAATCTTGGAGATGACTTTCCCATAGTCCAGCGCTCTGCTTATTGCCCTACCATGTAATTAGATTTCAGGGAAATTAAAAACTGATTGCACTGGGGTTTTGATCCATCCCACCAATGCTGCAACACACACGAACACACACACACACACACACACACACACACACACACACACACACACACACACACACACACGTTTGTCTTGCTATACTTATGAGGACCCTTCATTGACTTCCATTCATTTTTGTGACTTTACTAACCCTAACCCTAATCAGTGCTGTTCTATTCCTGACCCCAGCCTTAACAAGAAGTTAATTCACACCATACCTCTAGAACCAAGTATTAGGGTTTTTTCACTGTGAGGACCTGGCAAATGTCAAAATGTGTCTTCACAGTGAATTAAAGACACACACACTCACTCACTCACTCACACACACACACACACACACACTCACTCACTCACTCACTCACTCACTCACTCACTCACACACTCACTCACACACACACACACACACATACACACACACTCACTCACTCACTCACTCACTCACTCACACACTCACACACACAAATGCACGCACGATTTGATGATGGTTTAGGACACAGAAATCCATCTCCTCTTGATGAAATATGACGGAATTGTAGAAATCAGAGCCATTTATAAGTTGACTTTATTTAATCAAAAGGAATTTTTTTGGGCTCTCCAATCTCTGGAGCTGAGGTCACTGAGGTGGTCAAAAAACTCCTCGGTGGCAAGGCTCCGGGGGTGGATGAGATCCGCCCGGATTTCCTTAAGGCTCTGGATGTTGTGGGGCTGTGTTGGTTGAAGCGGCTCTGCAATATCGCGTGGACATCGGGGGCAGATCAACTGGATTGGCAGACCGGGGTGGTGGTCCTCTATTTAAAAAGGGGGACCGCAGGGTGTGTTCCAACTACAGGGGGATCACACTCCTGAGCCTCCCTGGTAAGGTCTATTCAGGGGTTCTGGAGAGGAGGGTCCGTCGGATAGTCGAACCTCGGATTCAGGAGGAGCAATGTGGTTTTCGTCCTGGCCGTGGAACACTGGACCAGCTCTATACCCTTGGGGGGGGTCCTGGAGGGTGCGTGGGAGTTCACCCAACCAATCTACATGTGTTTTGTGGATTTGGAGAAGGCATTCGACCACGTCCCTCGGGGGGCCCTGTGGGGGGTACTCTGGGAGTATGGGGTACCAGGCCCCTTGATACGGGCTTTTAGGTCCCTGTACGACCAGTGTCAGAGCTTGGTCCGCATTGCCGGCAGTAAGTCGGGCTCGTTTCCGGTGAGAGTTGGACTCCGCCAAGGCTGCCCTTTGTCACCGATTCTGTTCATAACTTTTATGGACAAAATTTCTAGGTGCAGCCAAGGTGGTGAGGGGATCCGTTTTGGTGACCTAAGTATCAGGTCTCTGCTTTTTGCAGATGATGTGGTCCTCTTGGCTTCGTCAGAACGTGATCTCCGGCGTTAAAAGCGACTGAAATGAGTTTTCTCTGCAGGATGTCTGGGCTCTCCCTTAGAGATAGGGTGAGAAGCTCGGTCATCTGGGAGGGGCTCGGAGTAGATCTGCTGCTCCTCCACATCAAGAGGAGCCAGTTGAGGTGGCTCGGGCATCTGATTAGGATGCCTCCTGGACGCCTCCCTGGTGAGGTTTTCCGGGCACGTCCAACCGGGAGGAGACCTAAAGAAAGACCCAGGACACGCTGGAGAGATTATGTCTCTCGGCTGGCTAGGGAACACCTTGGGATTCCCCCGGAGGAGTTGGCCCAAGTGACTGGGGAGAGGGAAGTCTGGGCCTCCCTCCTTAAGCTGCTGCCCCCGCGACCCGACTCCCGATAAGCGGAAGAAAATGGATGGATGGATGGATGGATGGATGGATGGATGGAATTTTTTTGAAAACAAGCCTCTAAACACAAGAATTTAACTTTTTTTTACCTCATTTAAAAATGTTTTCATTTAACAAAATTTCCACCGTCGGTGTCTAATCCCAAAGTCTTCGATCTAATTAACTCAAATGTAGAAAAAGTTCTCATATTGAGGTGTGTAAAATAATCCCAACACTTGACATATTTAGAACAACAAAACAAAAAAAAAAAAACATGTTTTTTTACGGGTCTGAGCTCGGCAATGAGATGGTTTAATGACTGTTTATGCCTCCAGGAAGCAAACTACAGAGGAGAGTTTTTGTTTATAGACAATTATAGAGAAATAAAAGTGACCAAAGTCAAACCTGATGAGGTCATTGTAATAAAAAGATATCTGGATATTACTGCTAAAATCTGAATATGTGCTCAGCACAAAGTAAACAAAAAACCCATTAGAGCTGCAGCTACTTTCCTTTCACATAAAACCGACCAAGAACACGGAGACACAAGAAACGCCGTAAAACTGACACTAAATCTGTGTTTCGTCAGTGGAACGACAACCCAAAGCAGAGCATCTTGAACGGTAGCTTTAATTTGATTTAATGACATTTTTAGGCACCAGAATCATGATTTGAATTCTAAATCTATTACCCCACTATACCAGATTAATTATGTAAATAGCAGTTTTTATCTAAAACTTTAGTTTAAAACTGACATTAAGATCAAATCTTTATGGATTTTTCTTCAGTAAAAGTCTAGAAGCTGTCAAACCTGGCTTTGCTCCTGAATTCTTGATAAAATTTTGAATTATTTAAACGTCTGTGGGGTGTCCGTATAGTGTCTTTAAGAAAAGAAACCTGAAAATGGTTGAAAGGCTGCAGCAAATCTCGTCAAACCGCATTCAAGCTGTCAAGATATTGTTGAGTCACGAGTGTTTCTGTTAAAGAATCAGTTTTCATGACTGAAAATGTGGTAAAACGATTCAGAGATAGTGGACAGTTTAGTGAGACGGTCACTTTGAGTCTAGTTTAGTGAATCCTGTTAAGTGTGCATAACTTTTCTGTTACTATATGTGATAATTTTGTTTTTCTTTATAAAAAATTATCAAACAGTGACTTTTTAAAAGATTTTGTGTTTAAAATGACGTCTCTACATAAAGTTCTTGCCAGAAACGGTCCGCAAACGTTGTGCCGGTTTTATGTCTCTGTGAGCATCTGATGCTGTTCCTGATGAAAAGTTTCCCCCTAAGGCAAAGGTGATGAGGACCACTGATGCTACAAATTCTGCAAAAAGAAGACTCACTCATTCAGACGAGCAGGGACTTAGTTTTATGATCACTTTTCATATAACGCTGAGGAAATGTAATAAAAGTGTTCTAAAGTTTTTACGCCCTCTCAGGTCATCGCTGCTTATGGCCGCGGTTAAAAAGTGATGTTGCTTTGTTTCGTCTGCACACACTAAGGCTCCATGTTGTGCATCTGTCCTGCTTCATCCCCATTAAGGCTGTGAGCTCTGATTTACACACCGTGTTACGGAGCGCTGAGGCAGCACATTTCCTGCCCAGCTCACCGTTTCTGCTCAATAAAACAAGAATAACACTGCAAACATTCATCCAACAGGGCATCATATCCATTATGGGAAAGCGGAGCAAGAACAAGAAAGACAGAAGATTGGAGCAGCGCGGTGAAAGAGAGATAAATGGGTGAGTTCATTTTCCATTATGAATGAGTATCTCTGCTTGGTTAAAATGATTTTTTAGAGTAACATATGGTGCTGATGCAGCAGGAGTTTGTTTTGTGTCCTGAATGATCAGAGCCGGTGTTTTCAGGCTGTGGTGCAAATATCCTGCAAAACAGCCACTGATGAGGCCACAAAAAAAAACAACAGCATGCACCGCAGAGTTTTTAATCGTCAGTGTTATGTACGTATTATAGTGTTTTTTAATGAATTATTTTCCAAAATAATCCAATATTTCACTGGGCTGCAACTGCCAGAGACTAATTTGAGACTAGCTGGAGACCAGTTGGAGATTGGAGTGTAGTTAGATACTTATTATTAGAGACTAGCTGGAGAGACAAGCTGGATGCTTGCTTGAGACATTGTCAAGAAAGTAGTTGAAATTAAGTTGGAGATTTGCAGGAGAATAGCCTCAACATTAGCCTGAGACTAACTGTAGTCTTGTTAGAGACTGGTTGGAAATTAGTTGGAAACTAGTTGGAGATTTGCCGGAGACTTGAAATTAGCTTTAGACTTGTTAGAATCTAGTTGGAAACTAGTTGGAGACTTGTTAGAGATTAGTTGGAGACTTGTTAGAGACTAATTGGATACTTTTTTGAAAGTAGATGTAGACTTGGTTGAGAAAAGCACCAATACTAGCTGTAGACTTGTTAGAAACTAGTTGAAAACTAGTCTGAAATATGTTAGAAACTTGTTTAGAGACTAGTTGGATACTTTTTTGAGAGTAGATGGAGACTTGCTTGAGAATAGCACCAATACTAGCTGTAGACTTGTTAGAGAATAGTTGGAAACTAGTTGGAGATTTGCTGGAGACTTGAAATTAGGTTTAGACTTGTTAGAATCTAGTTGGAAACTAGTTGGAGACTTGTTAGAGACGTGTTAGTTATTAGTTGGAGACTTGTTAGAGACTAATTGGATACTTTGAGAGTAGACGGAGACTTGGTTGAGAATAGCACAAATACTAGCTGTAGACTTGTTAGAAACCAGTTGAAAACTAGTCGCAAACTTGTTAGAAACTTGTTTAGAGACTAGTTGGATACTTTTTTGAGAGTAGATGGAGAATTGCTTGAGAATAGCACCAATACTAGCTGTAGACTTGTTAGAGAACAGTTGGAAACTAGTTTTGAGACTTGCTGGAGACTAACAAATATGCAAATTTTCCATTAATCACACTGAATATTGACTTAAAACACTAAAGCATATTTCAAAATTGTAAATGAAGTGCAATATCTGTAAAAGATTTGTCCAATTTTGTCTTTTGTCATAATTTAGTTACAAGGTGTCTAAATCTGTTCACAGTTTATCCCCATTTTTATTTGGGACCAACCCCCTACCAAAGTGTCTCATATTTCTTAAATTTCCTGACATAAGAGAGTTTAAGATGGGTTTCAGAAGCTTGTGATGAATCTTTTTAGAGACATGGTTTCTAACAGATGTACATTTCCAGCAACATGAGAACAAGGTCCTGTGATTCGTGGGAAAACCCTCATGAACATTCTGAGACATTTTGGAGACATAGTCGCAAATGCAGCTCACTGAGACAGTCTTTTTTTATCATTATACTTTTCTATCATTAAAAGAGCGTATAAAACCAAGAGCTGTTTTGATTCCTGTGATGAGCAAAACATTTAAACTGTCTACTTTCTTACCCACAATCAGTGAGACGAGAAAATCTGCTGAGTTCCTTCCCTTCACTGATTACAGGATCATTCAAAATAAGAGCTGAGTCCAGCATGATGATGAGAAGGGAGTGTTGTGCAGGAGGTTGTTGTATAGAGTTCACCGAGGGACAGCAATCTGATTTCATGAATGATACTGATGATGCGTCAAAGCAACAAATGATGCAGGTGTGGAATCAGTCTGGTCCTCCAGTTAATTTAGTGTTCAGTCCGACACGAACCCTTCAGACTCTTGTTGTTCAGAGCCCATAGCTAATCTCTTTTATCTTCTTTCCTAACTATAATGGATCAGATTAGATAAAGGCTTCAAAATAATCTGATAAATGTAACATTACACATTTAGGGTTTGAAATGATTCAAGTTTACTTTTGTTGCTCTTAACTGCCACTGGTCAGAGTTTTGGCTCCAAATGAGTTCCATTTAAATTCAGTTTATGTGTCTCCAAACTGCTCAGGCTCAGATTTCTAAGCCAACCTTATAGTTTGGCTTTAAATTTGCTTTTCCACCAAGCATTTTCAAAAGAATTAGCAGAAGCAATTATAGCACAGGGCTCTGTGACAATTTGGAGCAGAGTTTGAACAAAGACGGCAGCAAAAACAAAGAATATGACGAAAGGTCTGATGCATTTCCTTTTTGTTCCTTTTTAGCATTTTGTGTTTATGTTCAAATGTTGTTTCTCTCGCTCATCTGAGCAGCCTCATGTAAGTCTAAATATGGTCATGATCATGTTCCCCGGCTGTGAAAAAACCTGCAGCCCTGAAATACAAACGAGCTAGATGTAGAAATAAACTTTATCCAGGTTTTTTTAGATTCAGATCATCTTTAATTTCACTAAACCTGCTGCTTAAACTCCAACATGAACCATAAAACTTAATAAAAACCCATCAAAGAGCAGAAAACTGTTGACCAAACTCAGATCCACATATTTAGGTTTAACAGCAAACATAATCACAGACGACCATCAGCCGATGGGCAGCAGGCCTTAATGCATGCAGCTGAAGCCAGGAGCTGTTAATTAATCATAACTTCATTCAGTTTGTTTATAAAGTGCTCATTTGGAAGTGAAGTAATCTTTATTTACATGCATTTTTATGAGATGATGTTGTTTATGCAGATGCAGGTAGTGTGGGTGCTCTGGGCCAGGCTTCAGGGCTGGTTTATGTCCCGATCGATCCCTGGTGATGTGACTTTGAGAGGCCTAATTAAGATACCAGCTGCTTGTGGCCATACAAACCACCACTTTTATTTACACACACATAATAACAGCAGATCTATTACAAACAGCCTGCCATCAAGGTGCTGGTTGTACGTCTTCGGCAAAACGACTCCAGGCAATTAACCACTGATTGTTCATATTTGAATCAGAAAAAAATCACAGATGCAATATGTTAGTCATGAAGCCGTGATCATGATGAACTACTTGAATTATGTTACTTATGGCATCTGTGTTCAGCTGTTGTCTGATGTAGAAATTTTAGCTGTTTTTTTTTTAACATTTTTGTCCATCAATTTATTACGGAAGAAAAAACCAAACTATTACCAAAAACATGGCTAATTAACAAAAACAAAGCACTAATATGTGTTTTAAAATTCTTATTCTGAATATGAATTATAGGAAAATACAACTGGCAGCATGTGATTTTTTAGCTTTCATATTAAAGAGCTGATCTACAAAGTTTAGTCAAATATGTTGATTTGAGTCAATTCTCAGCAATGAGGATCTGTTTGAGTGAAACTGGATCGCCATGGCAACAGAGATTTAACCCTTTCAATAGCCAAGTATGCAACTACGTTCGTGGCGTATACAGCAGAAAGTTGGTTCTACAGTGTCTAAAGCTCTGCTTTATGCACAGTAAGAACATGACTTACTGTTCAATGGCTACACAATATCTACAAAAACAGAGAACTTTATTTTTATTTATCCATCCATCCATCCATTACTGTCCACTTATCCGGAGTCGGGTCGCGGGGGCAGCAGCCTAAGCAGAGAGGCCCAGACTTCCCTCTCCCCAGCCACTTGGGCCAGCTCCTCCGGGGGAATCTCAAGGCGTTCCCTGGCCAGCTGAGAGACATAATCCCTCCAGCGTGTCCTGGGTCTTCCTTTAGGTCTCCTCCTGGTTGGACGTGCCTGGAAAACCTCACCAGGGAGGCGTCCAGGAGGCATCCTAATCAGATGCCCGAGCCACCTCAACTGGCTCCTCTCGAGGTGGAGGAGCAGCAGATCTGCTCCGAGCCCCTCCCGGATGACCAAGCTTCTCACCCTATCTCTAAGAGAGAGCCCAGACACCCTGCAGAGAAAACTCATTTCGGCCGCTTTTATCCGTGATCTCGTTCTTTGGGTCACTACCCAGAGCTCGTGACCATAGGTGAGGGTAGGAACGTAGATCGACCGGTAAATCAAGAGCTTCACCTTCTGGCTCAGCTCTCTCTTCACCACGACAGACCGGTACAACGCCCGCATCACTGCAGACGCAGCACCAATCTGTCTATAAATCTCCTTTATCTCGTGAACAAGACCCTGAGATACTTAAACTCCTCTACTTGGGGCAGGACGTCGTCCCTGACCTGGAGATGATGTTCTACCCTTTTCCAATTCCGATTTTAATTCATTGAAACTTATTTATTTGCATTTTTGATATAAAAACACAAGAGCTTTCTCCTCTGCCATTCGGGGTATAACGGCTTGCGACGCAAGGCATTATGGGATAGCTTACTGTCCCAAGTCCACAGAAGGATGCATCAATGTGTCCTCGATACAGAGCAAGAACACATCCGGGAACTTTGAACAGACTTTGCCATGATACGTACTTAGGGTTGGAACAGTTCTTGGGCCAACGTCGACGTTTCACGAGAACGCGAGAACACAAGATCAGGCAAGTACGCATATTGAGAAACAGCCCGATGTGGAAATGGTAAACGGCCTGTATTTGATATAGCGCCTTCCAGAGTCCTACAACCCCCCAAGGTGCTTTACAACAATCAGTCATTGTTGTGAAGCGCCTTGGGGGGGTTGTAGAACCCTAGGAAGGCGCTATACAAATGCAGGTCATTTACCATTTAGTGTTACTTTATGGGAAATATGAATTAAGATAGATTACCTGCTTCATATCAGAGAACAGAGTCACAGAGTCACATTTGAAGTTACTTTAAAATTTTAAACTACGTTCTCCAGCTTTAGGAAGAACAAAAAACAGACTGAAGTTGTCATGATTCATGCAAGGGTTTAGAAAAATCACAGCATGTTTTTATATCTACAGATTATTACTGAACATTCTGCACGTCCGTCCGTGCGTGCGTGCGTGTGTGTGTGTGTGTGTGTGTGTGTGTGTGTGTGTGTGTGTGTGTGTTAGCATAAGCCACTAAGCTTCTTAACCAAGAAACCATTAGGCCAATTAAACTTTTTTCAACCAGAAGCTTTCCTCTGAGCTGAGGATCAATAGCAGGAAAATTCTTTCAACACCTCTGGCTGCAGAAGAAGTGAGAACACACACACACGCACACACACACACACACACCACTTCTATGGATCGTTGACAGAACACGTGTTGGACCTGATGCATCAATCAGCCGTCTCCTCCCTGCAGAGCAGCAGCTGATTGATTTAGATCTCTCATATCAGAACAACTTTAACCTAACCGCGTTCTCCTTTCCCCACGAACAGGAACTCAGTGTTTGTACGGTAGTTTATTATTGTGCTACGACATGATGGCAGCTCTGATGCCTCTCCCTGATGACACATAAAAAGTCTTATTTGATGCTGAGAGCTTCTCTAAAAGCACCCGAAGCTTCAGAAACAAAGAAACCGTCCCATTAAAATGTTCCCTTTTAAAAATGGAGAAACTTTTCTGTTTTTGTTCCAGCTCACCTGAAAAGTAAACAATCTGCAGATTTTTTTTTACTTATTCGTATCAGCTTTTGTTTGACATTGATTTTACTTTAAGTCCATTTTATCATTCAAACACGATCAGCGTCACCAGGAGTCATTTCATCTCTCTAACCATCTGCCTCCAGAAGACATCCCTACCCCTTTTCCTGGAGTTAAAATATTTTACTGTTAGTTTTTCTTCATTTATATGCCTGGACCTCACATCCTCCTCCAGTTGGAAAGGTTTTAGGATTCCTGCAAGAATTCCCTCCTGAAGGGTTCCTTTTCTCAGTTTGACTCATTCGTGTAAATTTCAGACTGTTTCTACAAACTAAGATTCCTCTTATTACCGTCTGCTGTAGCTGAACTGTGCCTTTAAAGTGACAATGTGTAGATTTTACCATTAATCTCTAGAAATATCCATCGAAATGTTGTTGAAAATGAATAAAATGATGTCCAGTCATAGAAAAATAATGGCGGCTTTGTAACATATAACCATAAAAATCAGGTCTAAAATACATAGGGGGCGGGTCTAAGTCTCTGGGGGACGCCATATTGGATGCCATGTTTCCTTCTACATGAGCCTTGGGGTCCTGCGCCTGCTGATGACATCACACTAGATGACTGGCTCGACGTACGACTTACAGAAGTTACGTTACCACGTTAAAACACATTTAGGTGGTAAGAAACATGAATTTAATAACAAAACTGCTAAACTTTTTCCAAAACCTATATGAAAGAACAGAATCGAAAAAAAGATGCACTATATTCTGTCCGAGTGGTGTTGCCGTAGTGTGACGTCATCAGCAGCCGCAGAACCCCAAGCAGATCCGGAACATATACCGCCATAGCATCAGCATTGCGTTCTCTCCGTGGAATTAACTGAAGGACTATCAAAGTCACGCCGAGGTCACGTGCTTTCTGCTCCACAGCTAACATTTATTGTAATGTTTTTTAACTAGCGACAGTCACGGTGATGTGGTGTAAAACTACCCTGATATGTATGTACCGCCCCCTATCGCCAGGAAACTACACACGGCCTCTTTAAGTGCAAATATTGTGCTATATTCAGTACATGTGCAATACTCGGATGCACATTTCTATGTCTGTGTCTTTTATGCTGTTTCTCCTTGGAAACTCAATTCTCTATTTTTTATTCATTTTTTTATTGCTGAAGGTTACGGTAGTAGCCCAGTGCCCTTGTGTATCTCTAAGTGCATCTGCTGCCTTAACGAATGAATTTCCCCACTGTGGAATCAATAAAGTCCATTCTATTCTAAAGAATGGTGCAGAATCTTTACAGAAGTTGAGGCTTGATGATGGACATGACCTCGATAACAGCTGTTTTTCTGATAAAAAAAATGTTTTATTTTATTAAAAATATTCAAGTTATATCAAAAAGAAACCTCCAAACCTGACTTATTCTTAAAGTTTTCTGGAAGAGAATTTAACTCATCAGGGTCTCGTGAACCCACGATCACGTCGCACGCTCTGATGACGACTCTCTGTGGTCTCCACCTAAGCTTTAATCATTATTAAGCATCTCGCTGGTTAATTAAAGCCAACTTCTCTTAAAAAACATCATTTGAGAATTAAATCTTTCAACGTGTATTTGAGTAATTTTTTGATCGTGTGTTTTTATCCCGTCTCTCATCGTGTTTTCCTGCATCTTCAGACAAAATCACTACTTTATCATCTTGTTGGCCTGAAATTCACAAACTGGATCACATGAGCTCTTGTTGCTATGGCTTCTAGTAGAGAACATGAAATTAGTTTGAAACAGAAAAATAAATTTGAATTGAAAATTTCAATACTACCACAGTGTGTGTGTGTGTGTGTGTGTGTGTGTGTGTTTGTGTGTGTGTGTGTGCATGCATCTGCTCTGTCTTCTCAAACCCCAGTGAGTCGTGGCGGATGGCTGCTCATACTGATCCAGGTTCTGCTGGACGTTTCTTCCAGTTAAAGAGGAGTTTTCCTCTCCACTGTCGCTACATGCTTGCTCAGTATGAGGATTGCTGTAAAGTCTCTGACACAAGTCAGTGACTCGATGCAATCTGTTGGGTTTCCTTTCATAGGACACTTTTAACTAATTGGAACTGAACTCAATTGGAATGTTTACTTTGTGACGTACCTTGAGACAACTCGTCGTGATTTGGTGCTTTATAAATAAACTGAATTTAATCAAAAACAAAATATTTTAATCAGTCACAGAATACAGTTAAGTCAAATAAAAACTAAACTAGACTTTTTTGTTTCCTTGAAGACGGTTCATCACTCATCCAAGAAGTTTTCTCCTCTCAAAATAAAAATTAAGTATGGAGAACTTTGCTAATGCGAGCTGGTTTTCCCTCATCCCTCCATCTTCAGGGCTTTAATGACCTCTGGTGAACCCTGAACCTGATCCAGAACTGGTGGAGAGAGCTGGGGTTTGATTTGTAAAGTAGCTCTAATTAACAAAGATCTCACTACAGTTTAAAACTGTTGTTCCTTATTTTAATTTGAGCTCGTTGGATGAGAAGAAACGTGTCCATTTGATTTATTTCTAACCCTGCTGGGATTACTATAACATCTGTATCTGTACCCAAACACACACACTTTTTCATCTTTAGCTTTCGGATTAGTATACAAGGCTGGATCTGAAGTAATATATAAAGATTTTTCTCATCTATAGGGAGAAAAACATTATTTATTAGTTCTAGTTTCACGTAAACAATTACCTTCTGAATTGGAAAAATAGAAACATCATGAATTTCTGTCTCTTGTGTCTTTTTCCAACTTCCTTGTTTTTTTTAATTAAAAAGGAGTCGCTGTGAGATGTTTGGCTGTTAGAGCTTTAATGTCAAGCCTTGGAGAAATCTCTGCCTAATCACAAACATGCTCTTGTAGAACGTCGGCTTGTTTCGGTTTGGTTCAACGGGGGCCGGCGGGTGTTAGATCAGGGATCACGGGACGCTAAAAGAAATGGTTGAATGAGATGATGCAGGATTAAACAGGTTAGAACGTGAGGAAAGGAGAAGAAAATCAGAAATGATTCAGATCTTTCACTTCTTCTTACATATAAAGTATAAATCACCAAATTCACCATCAATGTGCTGCTGTTTTTAGAGCCTCGTTTTCACCCTCTGCTGCTTCTGTCAGTTTCACAAAGCGAGTAGTGAAAATCATGTGCATGCTTTGCACTTTTTTTGCACATAATTGCTGCTGTTTCTAAAAATGAACTTCTGACAAAATGACAAATGCTCTTAAATCCATACTATGCAACTTTTTCATATGTTTAAATCATGTTCTTGAGCCAGTTTGTGCTAAAATGACCTTTACAGGGTTAATGAAATGTCACTCAGACCCCCACCGCCCTCTGTGGCCAGAATACCACACTTGCAACTTCAGAGTGGCGGTCCAGTCCCTGTTGGACTTAGTAAAGTGGAGCTGACATGCCTGGTGCTGCAGTCTGCTTCCAGCATGTTTCCTGCATGTTTTAGATCATGAACACAGCTGATTTGTTTGATTTAGTGATGAACCGCTCCTGTAGACATTAATGAAGGCTGAGGAGACGTTTCAGCAGGTAGATTAAGTAACAACTCTTGTCGTTGTTTGGCGCTATATAAAAAAACTGAATTGAATTAAATTGAAACATGTTTGAATTTTAGTGGCAAACTTTGCAGATTCTTCCTAAAACAGTAAGAATATAATTTTCATTGACTTTAACAGATTTAAACCCCGCACTCGATGGCTCGACGTTGTAGCGGCTGACATTCAACAATTCGGGGTCGCTGTGGCAAATGCAGAACAGTTGGCACAAGACCGCCAGCAATGGACATAACTGGTTCGCCTGGTAGGCTCAACGCACCGGAGCAGGACGACGCCTGACTCTTCTCAGGAGCCATGATGATATTGATGATGAATATTAACAGATTTATGTCTTGAGCCTTTACGATTAGGGACTAAAGATGCGACTATTTCATGAGGTGTTAAAGTGCATCTTCATTATTTAGAGGGGAGAAATTTTTTTTTGGGTCGGTTCCAGTTGTAAAAAATATTCAGGCCAGGACAATGAGAAGAATATTAATAACTGTCATAAAGCACTTTTACTGTTTAGTCATTTGAGTGAATGGCAGTTTATTCTTGTCAAGTTTTCCTCAAACCTGTCGTAACTAAATGAGAAGCTGACAACGTGCTGAGTCAGCATTATGCAGGGTCAGGCAGAGTGAAGACAAAGCTCACTCATTTATCTGCAATCCATGCACACACACACACACACACACACACACACACACGCTTTGCCTTGAGCTGAGTTTGGACAAAGTCTTTTGCTGCAAACGCTGACTTGAAAAATGCAGGAAAACTATCAGGTTGGGAGCGGAGAGGCACGTCTTGACAGGGGGAGTCTCTGGGGGAAAGTTCGGCTCATCCAGACCTTCGGTTCTGTCCAAGGCTCGTTTTTGCTGAGGCAGTGATTCATTAACAAACATATGAGGGCGGACCGCTCACTAGAGAATTTAGAAAATGTGAGTTTGAAGCTCCATGAGGCTCTGGCAGGTCTGTGAGTGGACCAGCATGTGTTTGTGGAAATTAGATGAGGTGAGCTGCGGGAGCTTCCCGCTTCGCCTCCACCGAAAGTGGTTAGTCAGTTCCTAAAGTGTTTCAGATGGATTCAGAAATCAGATAATGCAGACCGAAAATGGAGGCGTTACCTGAGGGACGATGCTATTGTTCCTCCTGTAAGCCACCGGCTCCTTACTGAAGTAATAAATCGGTCTCTCTTAAGGCTGCAGCTGCTTCAGCGTTTAAATGTGAACAAGGAGGCGCTTCCTTAGCGCTGCTGCACAACTTTAGAAGCATTAGCATTCTGAAGCACAGCAGATGACACCTCAGGGTTCAAGAAATACATCCTAAAAGCTCCAATTTTATTTATGGCGTTCCCTGAGTTCTGACAACACTGATGAATTATTCAGCAGAATAACAGAAGAGCTAAAGCACGGAAATGTTCAGCTCTTTCACCTGAATGCTCATGAACAGGTTATATTATTCTGAAAAGGGTTTCTTTAAACACCAGCTGATCAAACCTGGAATAACTTCACACTTTAGGGTCACCAGGAAGCATCTGGAAACAATGAGGAGCCTCATGGAAGCATGGAAGTTTGATGATGTCATAAGTAGACCGTAACAGTGAGCATGAGTTCACCAAGGATGCAGTCACCTACCCTGGAAAGGTGTGCGTGTGTGTGTGTGTGTGTGTGTGTGTGTGTGTGTGTGTGTGTGTGTGTGTGTGTGTGTGTGTGTGTGTGTGTGTGCGTGCGTGCGTGTGTGTGTGTGTGGATAAATTCACCGTCTTCATCATCGTCGTCCACAGTTAACCGATGTTCTACCTCTGGACAGATTTAAGTGAAATCCTAAGAAAGTAAACTCTTCGTGTACATCTATAGTTGATTAACTGTTGGAGTCAGCCCAGTTCAATATGGCCGCCACAGCTGATCAACTTTGGTGAACACAAGAATGGTTTCAATTTGTGTAACTTTACAGATATTGAGCTACAATCAGGCGGCATCACCGGGCTTCCCACTGGATACGTAGAGCCAGAGTTTCTCCCTGCAGTTGCTTAATGAGGGGTTGCTGTCCTCTGTCGGTGCAGCCTGAAGGGCGTGTTCAAGAGTTGGGGTTGCTAAGCCGTTGCTTGGCCGAATCTGGCCGTTGCTTTAGCAACCCCAAGCTGCCTGGCGCTGCCCATGCGGATACGGAAACCCCTCCAGGTTTATGTCAAAGTGGCCACACTTACTTACACCCACCTGCTGCACCTTTGTTGTAGCAACCAGTGGGTCTGATTAGACCAGTGCTCCCAGTTGTGGCCCAGTCAGGTTCCTGCAGCTGGCCTGGTGCAGCAAAATTGAGGCTGGGTTAATCATCACACATTCTGACCTCAAAGCCTCCAGATGGAGCATCAGGATTAGTATCTTCATCAGAAACCAGCCTTATCCATGTCTGCTGCCCCCTGGTGGAGGATCTAGAGGTGTGAATGGCCTCTTCTATTTGATGTTGTTGAATAAATGATAAAACCAGGCTACCAAAGTTTAATCCTTTGACTATTACAAATAGTGATGGAGTTAATAGAAACGATGTTGATCAGAAAGTTCAGGATCAGTTTCAGAAAAGTTGATTGATGCAGAGGATCAGCTGAAACATCTGCTGCAGCCTCAGCGACTAACATTCGTCCTCTATTAAAAGTGAAGGACTCCTAATTAATGGACTTATGAAACATAATTGCCGACGGCAAGAGGGCAACAGCTGGCGTCACACTCAGACTACAACAATAATTATTCATGAAACAAGGAGAAATGAAACAAATATGCTCATTTTTTACCCTCCTGTCTTTAATAAAGTGAGAAGGGAAAGTCTAGCTGTGATGAACGGGTTGTTGTCATAAGCTGAATACAATAACACAACAGATCTGTCTGATAAAAATGAGGAAAGTAACCAGATTAAAGGTGAAATTCATTTTTTGCAGCTTGTATTTGGGGAGATATCTTGTGTCACTTTGCCGTAACGATGTTTGGAGAAGCTGGAAAACAGGAAAAACCCAAATGCAGGAGCGATGATCGGACTGGCTGTGTGCAGTAAACAAGACTAACAGGAAAACTGAGCCCAGAACCACGAAATACCCGATCATCAACGAGAGAGATAAAAATAACACGATGAACCATAACAACCACTTTATGAGCGTTTCCTCCTCCTCCTCCTCAGAGGATGCTGACTCTGCCCTTTCAGGAATTACCTCCCAGCATCCGTGTCCCTCTGAGCATTCCTCTGATGAAACTCTTGGTAGTAAATCAAGAAATGTTTAGTGAAAGGACCGCTCAGGCTTGTCAGTGACACTAATTCACAACAAGATGAACAAACTTTATTGTGCTGCAACATAAAGTGACTCTGAAGGATTTAGCTGAGACACAGATCTCTGATGGCTCCAACAATTCAGCACAGGACAAAACACCACAGCTGCAACTTCAAATTCCAGTTTGTTCTTCTGGGATGCCCTCGGCCAGCTTCCTTTTGTTTCAGCCCTTGTGTTTGGTGCGTTTTTGTTCTTGCAGAAGCTAATTTTCCTCTCCATGCATTGATTCCTGCTCTGGTTACAGAGATGTCTGCTGCTCCTGCAGCAGTGAGATGTGAAACCTAAATGAACCACAAATCCTGCAAACCAATTATGTGCAGTTGGAAGTAAAATGTTCAGAGAGGTTCTTCCAGCCTGGTGTTCTGTGAAACATAGAGAGGGATTTATAAATCTGTGTGTGTGTGTTTTCTCATGTCTTAAGGGTGTGCATGTGCTACACGCTGCTGTTTGTAGAAATTTAGAGTCAAGCCCACAGACGTTCCTCCGTCCGTGCAACAGCTTCACGTTTTACCTTCAGTTTCTTCTCTTCTTCACGTTTGACTCCAGCTGAAGCGTTTAAAGTTCATCAAGTTTCATCAAACTCCACCTGAAAATGTCTTAAAGCTGGAGCTGCAGGATTTTATTAATGCAACTAGATTTAAAATTGTTGCTCATATTAATGTCAGCGTTTATTGAATTTACCACCAGAAAAACACTGGAACAGTAGCAGGGCTGCAGGGACGAAGGTTTTCTTTAAAGGTTTAGGGGGAAAGTGTAAATAAAAGAAGATAAGAGGCAAAAATCAATATTTTGTCTCAAAAACATTCTTTACTTCAGCACAGGAGCCTTGACCCATGTGGGGTGGGACTGGTGTGGTTTAGACCCGCTTTTCTGTAATTAATCACTGTAAACATTTAAAGAATGTCAGGATGTGTGTGTGTGTGTGTGTGTGTGTGTGTGTGTGTGTGTGTGTGTGTGTGTGTGTGTGTGTGTGTGTGTGTGTGTGTGTGTGAAAGCATATTAAACTAGTTTATTTCCATGTTAAAGTTTAGTTTATCATCTGCAAAACCAAGTGACATCTTAATGTTTTTCAAAGCTTTAACAGGAGTATGGGATAAGATTTGTACCAAAAGGACCAACCAAAAATTAGTCTCACATAAAATATACCTAAATGAAGCGACCATAAAGGCTCAGCGTAGGTTTGCATATGGCAAACAGCTGGAGCCGCTCACTCCAAACCCTCATGACCAATGAGACCGAAGCTCTGATGAGCCCCTTCCACTGAGGCTTTCTTTCAAACCAAAACCCAGAGCACAAGCAAAATGGAGGAGCAGCAAAAGCAAAGAGCTGTTGGCAGAACCAAAATGTGCCCTTCAGAATAAAAGCTTAAATAGTCTGAGTAAAGCCCGGACCACACTTTGCGTTTCTCGGCTGCTGCACAGGACTGATTGTGTCACACTGTGAGAACTCCAGAAAGGTGGCACGCTGTGCGGTGCAATATCTGGCGTGAGCCAGACTTCACGATATCTCACTCTAACAGGATGCGTTACGTCACCAGCTCACCCCCTGAAAAGCATACGTCACTAAAAGCCGACAGCTAACCAAAACAATGATGAAGTGAAAAAAGCGCTGTTAACACGTCTTTTATTAGTCTCTGAACCCGAACTCCAAATAGAGTGGTCCGCATGTTTCTGCGTGTAGCTTCCACTGTTGCTAATGTTGCTAATTCTGCTCTCGTGTTGGACTCCTGTCGCTAGCTTGGATGATGGGGGTCGTAGGTTTTCAAGCAGTGCTTGTAGACTGTTGGAGGCTGACTTTGGTCGCAGAGACGATCACACTGCACGCCCACAGATTTGCAAATCAACCTCACGTTCACCGTTTTTTGTCGCGATTCTGCTCACAACGAGGGATTTGGCTAAGATGGCCGCACTGTGTGGTCCGGGCTTAACGCTGAATTAAGTGAAAAGCAAATGTTTGTCAAAGAAACAAAATGTGACTAGTTAATAAGTAAAAATTGATATTTCATTTTGAAATATAAATTGTTTACTTATACATTAGTTGTATTTATTGTTGTTAAATATACACTTATTGCTCCTGAAATGTTCTGTTTAGTTGCTTCATTCAGATACATTTTATGTGAGACGATATTTTTTGGTTGATCCTTTTGGCACAAATCTTACCCCATAGAGAGTGTTTTAATCTAATCTGACCCATGGTTCATTTATTTAGAAACACCTACAGACCAACATGTAGATGCAGACATGAACATATGAGCACCTTAATAGAAACAGCAGAACCTTTAAGAGCAGAAATGATGAGAGAGTAAGGGGTTCTCAATCCTGTTCCTGGAGGGTCAGTACCCAGCATGTTTTAGTTGTTTCCCCGCTTCAACACACCTGATTTTAATCAGCAGGTGATTAAAAGGCTTCTGCAGAGCCTGATGAGCTGCTGAGCAGGTGAATCAACCACTGAATCAGGTGTGTTGGAGCAGATGAACACTAAAACTTGCTGGATATCATATCAGCCCTCCAGGACCAGGATTTATACCACTGCACTAACAGGAGGATCTCTAACTCAGAACACAAACAAGTTTCACCAGAACCCTTCAGAGAAAATGTCAGCCCAATTTTTCTGTCTTTTGCGCTCAGAGTGAAACAGTTCTGAAGAAACTGAATTAATGGTGACCTTTAAGCAACGAGGTGATGTAAGTTTTACAGAATAATATCAGATGTGCTGCGGCTCCTAGGAGGCTCTGGTTTTCTGCTCTGGGTGGTTGCTGATGGGTTTTTATTGGACAATGAGCTGGTGTTGAGGTTTATCTGGGTTTAATTCTATTGGTTAACTCCATATTTAAACACTGGATGGATGAACGTGTTTGTGATTAAAGACAAATGCTGCACGAACAGTCTGCAAAAGTCTTGACTGTGTTGACAGACGTGGTCCAACATAAGAGCAGAAACTGAAGGACTCAGATTTAGTTTGATGGGTGAATAAAAGAGTCTGAGGGAAAGCAGGAAGGACTTCTCCTCTAAACGTCGACTCCATTACTCCTCTCTGTTCTGCTCCTGCAGGACGAGGATTTTAGGAGGTCGGCTACATTTGAAACGCTGGTTTTTCCTGCTCATTAAAGCTGTTAGCTAAGTCAGGATCCCTTCTCTAACCTTTATTCCAGTTCTCCATAACTCCACCTGACGGAGTCGGATTCCTCCTGAGGCGGTCGTGAAGGTTTGGACAAGCTGACCTGAAACTTCTGACTCCATAAACACAGAATGAACCGTCTGGAGACGCGACGCGCTCCCCTGCCTGAGCTTCGTCTAATTCTGAATCTAAACCCTTAACTTTCTGTTTCTCCTCGTTCTGAGGGCTACCGCCTCCTCCCCCTCCTCCCCCTCCTATTGCTTGTTAAATTTGATTGACAGAAGCAGAAATTTGTGGTGAGTGTCAGGCCGGTGAGGGTTTGGAAATTGAACTGAGATGTCTGCAGATTGCATGAAATTAATATCCACATACGTGCCTCTGTTCGGCCACATCTGAACCAATTTGTCAGGAGTGATTTATTTAGCTTGAGGAGAAAAATGCAAATTATGGCCGGTGCATTATAATCACTTTGGATGACTGTGGTGATTGGCATTTAATAATAAACACCAATTCCTGTGATCATTTAGCAGACTCGCTGGTGATGCTTGCACCGGACTCCGACGGCGGAGAAGAAACGGCCATGAGAAGTGTGTGTGTGTGTGTGTGTGTGTGTGTGTGTGTGTGTGTGTGTGTGTCATTGACACGTTTTGTTTCTCGACAGCCAGTCGTCAACAACTGATTCCCGTTTTGTTTTCTATCATATCTCTTTATGAAGTCAGTCTGTCGGGTTCCTGCAGCTCAGTTTGTGCAACATAAACACAAACGTGCACAGACGTATGATCACTCTGCTCACCTCGCTGGATGGCTGGTGCGTCCTCATGGCTGCTGAAGAATGACTTTTTTACTCTAATTTTGCATCACAGCCTTTTTAAAATCACACAGGTGTGTTTTATAGGTTCTAGCAGCAGGTATGTGATAAAGCTGTTTCTCCACAGACATCATTACTTATTGGGTAATAATTTGTGGATGACTGAGACCTTCAGTGTTGCGTTTTCCCCGTTTTACCACTAGATGCTGTTCATACACATTATCAGAGCTCTTCTTAGATTTAGGAACATTTTTAAACACAAGTACAAAATGGTAAATACCAATGCGTAAAATTGTTCCTACGCACAAAATACGCACAGATCTGTTCTTAAGTACGGTTGATGACTGAGGGCCCTGGAGCTTAGTACCGGGCATGATGTGCAGCAGTGCTGGTGTGTTGCACGACCAGGAGGACAAGCTGCCTCACAAATGCAGAGTTCCAGGCTGGAATTATCAGCCGTTAGGCCCGCTCGTGATTGCTCGGTGTCAGTCAGAACCGAGAGGAGGAGCGGCTTGGATCAGAAGCAGAGAACCAGGCATGAATCCCTGCAGGATTCATCTTCAGATGTACGTTTCCAGCTGCTAGCTTAGCTCATCTAGCAGCTGGCTAAAGTCTCACTCTTTTGTTGCAACCCACCTCCTAGACATCAGGTTGTAACGGTGTTTACCTGTGATGTGTGTTTACCGACCCCGCAGCAACCACCTGACCTTTATTCTCCAGAGCGGTCTCCTTAATAAAGACGTGATGAGTCTGATGGATGTTTTCTCAGTGGAGCAGAAATAACAGTTTGCTGCTCGACCCTCGAGGCCAGAAGGTTAAAAACAATATTTTATTTACTTTATGAAAGAAGAGTGAATAAATGGACGCCGTCGTCTGCTCTGAGTTTGTTTTGATCCTCTGCTGAACACCCCCGCCCCCCCACCAGGGTCTGGGTCTGATGTATGGGTCTCATTTGTCTCTGAGCCTCTGCTGTTAAACGGATAATACGGGAAGCCTGTTTCCAGCGTTCCGGATAGAAAAGTCGTAATTCAGACAAAGATCTGACGGGAACAAATTATCCAAACTGTTGTTTTGATTCAATTTTAGAGGAAAACAGTCTGTTATGACGTTTTAATTTGATTTCTTTTTCTTTTTTTTTTCTTAAAAATGTATTTTTGTTTCTGACAGCTGACTTTGAGAATGACTGAATATTTATAAAAAAAATAAACATTTACCTGTATTCTGTGGAAAAAATATGATTTAAAACATAAACCAGCTTCCATAAAGATGTGGGAAAAGTAAGTAGACAAGTCGAAGTAAAACTGAGGTTTCACCTACATGGAGCGAGTCAGTGAACAGTTATTAGTCACACCTGAGAGTCCAAATGTCTGCTGGAAAGGTCGATTCTGCCTCAGGACTTGCAGGTTAGATGTTTTTTTTTCTCTAAGATTTATTTCTTCTTTTAACCGAAGGCATTGTCATGTCTGGCAGGCTGAGATATTTAGTGATGCAAATGAAGTTCTGCAGCCTCAGAGCTGCCAGCTTCCTTCTGTGGACATTAACACTTTCCCATTAAAAGCACTAATTATGTGTAATGGCCGAAGGCGAGGTTTCCCTCTGACAACACGAGGGAGTGATCAGTTTATGTGCGTAACTACAGTTTCATAAATCAAAGATGATAAATGTCTTCAAGATGTGAAACTGTGTTTGAAGGGTCGTTATTCAGAGTGGCAGGTTGTTTTAAACTTTGCTCCAAACAAAACCGTACAGATTTATCAGCTTTAAATATGTTTAAACCCGACTCTAATGATGCAGAATCACAGAAAAAGATGCATTTTATTGTAATTTAAACACAGAAATCCTACAGTAGGTAATTTAATTTAAAAAATAAAAGTTTATTCAGAACCATAAATCTCAAATTAAAAAGATTAAATGCGGAGTACCACAGGGATCTATTTTAGGTCCTCTTCTATTTATTATTTATATAAATGACTTTATAAACTCATCTGATATATTACATAAAATTATTTTTGCAGACGACACAAACTTATTATTTTCTCATAAAAACCTTGATACTCTTCAAAAAATAGTAAATGATGAATTAATTAAAGTAGATACTTGGTTTAGATGTAATAAATTATCTTTAAACATTGATAAAACCTACTGGATTATGTTTCGTTCTAACAGAACTCGTAAAAATATTGAACATGTAAGCATTAAGATTAGTGGAAAGGTTATTGAAAGAGTTAAACATACAAAATTCCTAGGAATATTTATTGATGAATTTTGTAATTTTAAAAAACATATTGATGAATTAACAACAAAATTATCTAAATATGTTGGTTTGTTCTATAAAATTCGACATTGCCTTTCTCTTGAAGCTCTCATGATATTGTATCAAACTCTTTTTGAACCACATTTAAATTACTGTAATATCATATGGTGTAACACATATCCAAGTTATCTTAACAAATTACTTGCCTTGCAAAAGAAAGTCATATGTGTTATATCATGGTCTGACTTTAATGCTCCCTCCGATCCGCTTTTCTATGGGCTCAAGCTCTTGAAGCTTATCGAGAGTAACTTCTTTCACAATGCATGCATGATGTATAAGGTGGTACATAGACAAAATGAAAGACTCTGTCAACTTATCCCTATAACCTATTTGACACACGAACATTATACTAGAAGAGAAAATAAGCTGAAGGGGAAAAATCGTAAATTGAAATGTACTAACTTCAGTATTGCATGTAAAGGCCCAGTGATTTGGAATAAAATTGACAGTAAAACAAAAACTTCATCGTCCCTATACACATTTAAGAAACTTTTGAAAAATGAACTATTACTACATTATGCTTTCACTAACCCTAATAAGGATGTTGAACTAAAATAAAACCAAATGTAAACTGAATGTAAACAAGTATGTAATATAAACCGTAAATTGTCATTATCAGGTGAAATATCTTGTCCAAATTATGATTGAATGTAAGAATGAACTCTCTTGCCTTAAATAAGTTGATGTGTTGGAAAGATTCCTGTGAATAGATGCAGAACTAGATAATAGGTTAACATTGATAAGTGAGAATTATGTTATAATTACAATATATAACGTGATACATAACGAGTGTAGGTTTAGGTGTGGGTGTGTTGGGTAGGATAATCTTATTTTGGGGATGGTTTAATGTTCTGTATTGTAAATGTAATGTGTTTAAGTCTGGGTTTCCTTTATAAGCTAACATTGCTTCTTGGGAAGTTCCCTTCATAAAAATCTAACATTGGAAATTCAATTGGGGTATGACCTGCCTAAAATGTTGATTTATTATTATTTTTAATCTACTTAAATCTTGTAAAAATGGGTCAGATTCAATTTAAGTTTTGGTTCTTTAATGTAATCTGGAATCTCTGGTGTTTTTCTATTATCATGTTGTTATTGTTGTTGTTAAACTTGTCAATAAACTTGTCAATAAAAACTTGTCAACCTTTATTAGAGGGAATTACTTCCATGCATTAGGATTTTTGCAGCCAAATGAACTTCTTCCAGGTCAAACTCCTCATGTTGTCCTTCAGATAATCAGACCAGAAGATGACTGAAATTCTTTGTTTTTATTTTTTTTCTCTGACCAGCAGCTTGTTTCCATTTGAAACGGTTGATGACTTGTTTTGGACTCCAGGCTGCAGATGGAATCCACCACTTTAACCAACTCCAGATCCAAGAGCTGCAAACATCTAAACAAGCAAACATGAACAGAAGATTCTCACACGTTTGGGTCCAGAAATAACAGGATGTTGATTTTAGCTTCAACTGTGTAACGTCACCATGAAAAATGCTTTGGGTGTTCTTATAGTTTGTTTATTTGGAGCTAGGATGAACACTGTCAGAAAATATGAAGGTAAAAATATTTAACTTGTTATTGAAAAATCTCTAAATATTTTTAGAATTATTTTAGTTTCGTTTTTTCATTTAAGGAGTTCCCTGCTGCAGCCTGCTGTAGCTAGCGCTAACAATGAGCTAACGCTAACATGAGCCAACTAATACTAAAATAAACCACGAAGTAAAAAGATCCACACTGTAGGACAAAAATATTATTACTCACAAGTCCAGTAGCAACAAAGCCAGGTCACCATCAGTCCGTGATTTTGTAGCCTCCTTTAGCTCCCGCAAACTAGCGTAGGCCGCGCCTCTGGTTTTAGCTCTTTGCTTCACCTCCTAAGACATTACTCTGTTACTTTTACTTCCAGACGCCGCCATGATGCCAACAGAAAAGCAAACTTCTTCTTTTTCTTCTTCTTGTGCTTTTTATTGATGATTGGTGAACTGAAAATGCTAACCGCTAGCATAACAGCTAACAGCCATAAAGCAGGTATAAGAGCTCCCCCTAGAACACCTACCCGCTCCACAAAACTATCTAGTGCAGTTTCTGGTCAGCAGAAATGGGTGGGGATAACTGGGGTGGCATTGGAGTGGATACGTTCCTACCTGTGTCATAGGAGTTTCTGCGTAAAATTAGGTGAGGCATCCTCGGCTTGGGCAGATCTACAACGGGGTGTACCACAGGACTCCGTTTTTGGCCCCATTTTGTTTTTAATTTATCTTTTGCCCTTGGGAGTTCTCCTAAGACAACATGGCGTGAAATTTCATTTGTATGCTGACGACTGCCAATTGTATGTACCTTTACAGCGGGGGAGTGGTCAATCATTATCAGCACTGTTGGTGTGCTTACATGATATTAACTCATGGATGGCTTCAAAGTTTTTGCATGTCAATAGTGACAAAACACAAGTTATTGTTATTTGCCCCGGTAAACCAGATGGCTGGACATCCTTTGTAGATCTTGGACCGCTGGCAAGCTATGGAAAATCAATTGTAACCAACCTGGATGTCAAATTTGATTCGGCACTGAAATTTGATGCACAAATCAATATGGTTGTGCGTAACTGCTTTTTCCATCTGCGACGCCTGGCGCGGATTAAGTCTGCGCTGAGCCATAAACATCTTCATGCCATCCTTCATGCTTTTGTCTTGTCTAGGATTGATTACTGTAATGCTTTGTATGCCAGTCTGAGCCAGAGCGCAGTATCACGTCTCCAGCTGGTTCAGAACTCAGCAGCCAGGCTCCTCATGGGTACAAGAGGCAGGGAGCACATTACTCCGGTGTTGGCGGCACTTCATTGGTTGCCTGTAAAGTTTAGAGTTCAGTTTAAAATTCTTACTCTGGCTTACAGGGCCATACATGGAACTGCACCTGCTTATCTGTCAGCGTTAATACAAAGATATGTCCCTTCACGCACACTTCGCTCAGCTGAGCGTGATATGCTGGTGGTTCCTCGTGCTAGGTATAGATCACGAGGAGATCGTGCGTTTGCTGTTTTGGCACCTACTCTTTGGAATAGACTGACTTTGAATATTAGACAGGCGCCATCACTGCAGGTTTTTAAGTCGTACTTGAAGACTCATTATTATGTTCAAGCCTTTTCAGCACTGGGATCTGTAACATTGCACTAATAATTTTTTAATTAGAGTGCCCCTTTTTTGTGGTTTTTTATTGTTACTGTTTTATTTTTTTTTTTTTACTGCATGTTTTTATTGAATGTTGTTTTTATCAAATGCTTGTGTTCAGCACCTTGGGCTTCTGCTGAGGTGGCGGAAGGTGCTTTATAAATGAAATAAATGAAATAAAAAATAAATGAAAATATGCTGTATGAAGTTGTTCAGCTGCTAGTTAAAGATTAAACCACTAATTTACTCCTACATCATTAGTCTCGTTTTTAATAATTGCAATTTTAACAAAGACAAAACTTTTTTGTCTTTTTCTTTCTTGCAAAATAATAAAACGTATTTGACAAACAAGACAAAAAAACATTTAGAAAATAGCAAATGTCTGAAAACTCGTTTTAAATCCAAACGTAAAACAGTAAAAACATTTCCAGACTAAAAAAAGGATCAAAGAGACGCTTTGGCGACCCCTGCTGCCCAGTGATTGTTTAGTTGATCTGAAATGAAGATCCTTTCTTCATATTCACGTTAAAAACAGATTTAATGATCAAACTAAACCCCAGAGAGCTGCGAGGATCATTAATCTCACAGATTACATAACTCCAGGGGATTAAAGGACTCGTTCTGGGTTAGTCGGAATATTTTAGGTTATTATGGCGGAGCTGTGTTGATAATTGTTTATTGTAAAAATGCGCTCGTTTTATTATTCCTGAACTGTTTTATTTCCTTTTTGTTGAGTAAACTTGTTCACGTGAGCTGAAGCTTTCCGTGTCTGATAGATTATTTTGCTTCTTTAATGATAAATCCAGATTTTGTGACTCGTTGAGGTTAAAAGTTGAACGCATCCGGTCAGAAGTGAAACCGGAAGCTCTGAACTTTCACGCGCGGTGGTTCGGTAAACTCTGAGTCAGCTGATCCTGGATCAGCACCTCCTCCCTCCCCTCCGCGCTCCGCTCCTCTCCACGGCGGTGCGCTCCAGACGCGCTCCCACTCCAGGATGGACTCGTCTCGGTCTCCTCCTGTGACGCCGCCTGTAGTTTAGTGGGAGTTCCCGGAGGAGGGAGCCAGAACCGGTCCGCTCCGTCTGCGGTTCTGATCTCTGATTGAACAGACGTCTCCTCGGCTGCAGACCAGAAATGGGGATGCGTTTGCATCTGCTGCTCCTGCAGTATTATGTCGTCTCGAGTTTTGTGTGCAACGCCGTCGCGTTTGTGGAGGAGCCCTCCGGAGGGAGGTCGGACGGGTTCTGCGGGCGGATCCTCCGGGCTCAGACGCAGGGGACCCGGAGGGAAGGGCACCATGAGTTCAGGCTGAGAGTGGAGGGGGAGCCGGAGACTTATCAGCCTGGGAAAACGTACCGAGGTAGATGTCTAATGCGTAATGTCTGTGCGTAAATTTGCACCAAATTCTTAAACTCATTATTTAGCAAGTTTGGAGCAGGTTAAAAAATCAACTTCCTGTTGGATTTACTGAAACATTTTAACCACAGTGTTAAAACAGCAGCTTGTTTGTTTTTCAGTCCCAAAGCAGCTCCTGCTGAGATGATTTAAATGTTAGGATAAAATCATTTCTGGTAACTAGACTCAACAAAATCCAGGTCCCACTAAAGGCATTGTATGTTTTAGGGTTTTGTTGTTTAAGTGATGCATTTTGACTCCAAAGGTAACCATTTAAACTGATTTTACTAAAGCTTCTATAATAAACCAAAGCCTTCCCACTTGGATCAGATCACGTTTTTATTCTTATTTGAACAGAACTTGACTCAGACACGTTAAATCTGAAGCTTTCACACAATCTAACGTGACAAAAGTTAAGATCCAGCTACAAAATGAGATAAATGACCTCCTCATCGGGACCAGGAGGGAATTATTGTTAAAGAAATAAAAACTCAGGTGTGATATGATCTCTGCTCAGTATCTAAGCTTCTCTCTTCCACATCGTGGTTGTGATCGCCGTAAGAGCTGCTGCTGCTCAGGTGTTGTCTGCGTTATCAGAAGCGAGACCCCCCCAGGAGTGGAAAGGCAAAGCCTGTTTAATGCTCCGTTTCTCTCTCACCTTCCTCACAGTGGTCCTCCAGGCAGCCAGTCCCTCTTACTTCAGAGGCTTCACCCTCATCGCGCTGAAGGAGGGCAGAGAGGGCACCGCCGACGAAGACTACGCCGGCCAGTTCCAGGTGAGCCCAGGCAGGGATGTGGCGAGGAATCTGCATACTGAGTGTGTGAAAAGGGGAGCTCATTTGCATGCTTTAATGCACATTGAAGTTGACTCGGCTGCTCCCTGCTGTCTTCCGAAGTGGAGGTTAAAGGAGGTGTTGCTGATGGATGCTGTAGGTGGAAAAAGAATCTAGATGAGTCTTCAGGTGCGGCGGCTGCGGCCCGTCCAGAGATTCTGCCGGATGTTTCCTGCAGAGGAGGATCTGGAAAAAAGGAAGAGTGTAAGAGGAGAGAAAAGATGTAAACAAAGAGAAATGTTAGTTTCAGTAGTGACACGGCTCTCACCGAGCAGCAAGAGCCAGACGTTCCCAATTAGCTTCCTCTCAGTGTAAACAGGAACACACATCTGCTCCTCCACACGCTGATTCTCACAGCAAACAGAGGAAGACGCTGCTTTCCTCTGACCTCCAGCTTGAAGAGAAAGCTTGAGCAGCTTTTACTGCCTGACCTCACAACATAAATACTCGTGTTTGAGATCATTTACATCTGCTTGTTTTCCCACCAGCGTCCCAAACGGTAGTCGAGGTCACCGGAAAAAGCAAATCTAAAACCATCATGTGGAGCAGCGCAGGAAACAAATGTTTACCAGACACGTAGATGGATCTGAAGCCATCAGAGTAGGTGATGAAAAGCTCAGAAAGACAATAAAAATAGAATTTAAATCCCTAAACGGAGAGGGCTTTGATCCCTGGGAATTTCTCAGACGTTAACTGGGAAGTTGATGGTCGGCCATGTTTTCTTTGTGTCGGCTCAGATCGGAAACAGCTGCTGAGTGACATCACAGGTCTGGAGGTGATTACACACGCATAAAAAATGTTTCTTTCTACACCTTTACGTGCAAAAAAATCTTATTTAAGCAACAAAAACCAACGAAAAATGAGAAGATAAATGTTTTAGTGGAATAAATTCTCCTGTTTTAAATTCACACGTTCTAACTAGACGAGTGAGTCTGAGGTCAGGCTTTATTACAAACACGTTTCTTCATGTTTGGGACATCTGTGTGTGTGTGTGTGTGGGTGGGGGGGTCCGTCGTGTTGCCCGTGTACTCGCTGGGAGCCAAACATGTATCATGTATGTTTCAGACTAAAACAGCTGATATGGAGGAATTATTTATCAATCATGCCAGCCGAAAATGAAACTGTGGGGAGAATGGGACGTGGAAAAGATAAAACTAGAAGTTGTTTCCATGTTAGCAGATTCTGTAGCGACGCTGAGCGTGCACAGAAGACTTTTTCTGCTGTTAAGTAACATCAGGTTGTCCTAAAACACTGTTAGTTTGTACTTTTCTAAAATTACAATCTAACTGTGCACCTTAAGTTTTTAATCCTGCAGGATCCAGCTAAAACTGTGTTCAGGCACACCTTTGCTACTTTATTTTTCTTAGAAAATGAAGAGATTTCCAGTTAAAGCACACATTTTTGAAGCCTAAACTGCTGCTGTGTGATTCAGGGACCTTTAGTATTTATTTCTTTACACGTCTTTTATTGCAGTGTTTTCGTTTTATTCCTGAAACGGTTTAAACCTCAAGTGAGTTTTCATGGTAACCCCAAGGTTCCTGAAATCAATTCTAATTAAAAATATAGAACAAAAAAGATCTAATCACTTACAGAAGTTGTGGAAACTACAGGAAAGTTACAGTGGGTTATTTTTTATGTTGCTTGTTGACTAAAATTAATTTTAGTACTCACGGCTATGAACACACAGTCACTTCTTAGAAATATGCTGTTTATCTGATTTTGGAAAATAACTAATAATAATAAAGGTTAAAGGCCAGCCATGATGTTTTTTCCTGCGTAGTAAGTAATCACTAAATGTAGATCATGAAGCATGATGGTCGCAGGTTTGAATCCCAGCTGCAGCCTTTCTGCATGCAATTCTATTCAGTTTATTTCTATAGCGCCAAATCACGTCAAGAGTCGTCTTAAGGCTCTTCACAAGGTAAACATTCCAATGCAGTTCATTATGCCAATCAGTAAAAAGTTCCTATATAAGGAAACCCAGCAGATTGCATCGAGTCACTGACTTGTGTCAGAGACTTTACAACAACCCCCATACTAAGCAAGCAAGTAGCGACAGTGGAGAGGAAAACTCCTTTTTAACAGGAAGAAACCTCCAGAGGATCCTGGCTCAGTGTGAGCAGTCATCCTATCCCCTTGGCAGAAAAGCAGCCCCAAAGCACAAGTTTTCCACCCCCATGCTTCACAGGTGTTCTTGGGATGCAACTCGGCGTTCTCCCCCCTCCAAACACGGCGAGTGACGGTTATACCAGAGAGTTCTATTTGGGTCTCATCTGACCACATGACATTCTCCCAATCCTCCTCGGGATCATCCAGATGGTCTCTGGTCAACTTTAGACGGGCCTGGACATTTGCTAACATAAGCAAGGAGACCTTTGGAGCTCTGCAGGATCCATGACGATGTAGTGCGTTACCAATAGTAACCTTTGTTACTGGTCCCACCTCTCTTCAGGTCATTGGCCAGTTCCCTCCATGTAGTTCTGGTTTGTTTCCTCACTGTTCTCAAGATCATTTGTACTAAATGAGGTGAGTTCTTGCATGGAGCCCCAGGTCGAGGGAGATTGACTGTGATCTTGTATTTAGTCCATTTTCTAATAATTTCTCCAACAGTTGATCTCTTCTCAAAAAGCTGCTTGACTCGTATAGATTGGCTCATCCTAGTCTTGTGCAGATATACACCCTTGTCCCCGGTGTCTTTATGCAGCTCTCTGGTCTCGGACATGGTGGAAGTTGGAGTCTGAAAGTGTGGACAGGTGTCTTTGATACAGATAACAAGTTTAAACAGGTGTCATTAATACAGGTAAGGAGTGGGAGATAGAGGTAACAGCTCTGTGAGAGCCAGAATTCTGCTTGTTAATAGGAGCTGAATACTTCTGCACCATTATACAAATAAACTCTCTAAAATTCATACAATCTTATTTCCTGGACTTTTTTTTACATAATCGTCTGCAAAATACTTTTTTCCCCACTACAAAAATAACAATACAAGTTAATATTCACTGTTTTTCTTTGTTTATTTAAATGTTTTATCATCTAAATCTCTTAACTGAAGTCCTGTAAATATATTTTTAAACAATATCCGAACATTAGATTTGAATAAAAAACTCATTGCCTGAATTAACGGCTTTTTGGGAACTTTCAAAGGATTTATTTATTTATTCAGTCACTCTTCCCTTTCAAAGGCTCCTCTCATTTGTACTGAAGCCTAGTGTAAACACGTTTAGTTTTTATTGTTTTTCTTTTCGGGGGTCAGCTTATAATTTCCTGGGTTCTTACAGTTTAACAAAGCCTTCATTTCCTGGCAGAGTTCAGCAAATGGAGGAATGTTGTTTATTTTATTGTCTAAATTTTAATAAACATTCAGTTTTCCACAGTTCCTTGTGAATATAATTAACCAACAGTAGCACAGAGAAAGAAACGAGGCATGAATTAAAATACGAGTCAAAGAAGAAGAAACATTAATGGTTTGAGCTCTTTGTGTGCTCAAGTGTAAAATTATTTTCTGAAGTTTTAGAAGATAATTGTGGTTTTGTGTTGGCTCCTTGGGCACAATGAGGTCTGAAAATGAGTTTTTTTATGCCAAGCTTGGCTGCACTTCACTTCTTATAATTTATTTTGTAAAAATAAAGATGACAGAAAAAAAAAAACACTTTGTGCTTCAACTGGAGGACCAGGAAGCAGCTCGGTTTAGTTTAAATTCTCTTGTTCCCTGTTAAGGTCATCCGGGCAGAAATGTCACACAGCGAACTTGTTTCTGGTTTAATAGTTTAAAATCCTGCACCTCGACTCTCAGATGCACAATAAACAGCTCGCAGTCTGAGCAGCGGTCCCTGCTGAGTCTGGGAGGAGGCAGCAAGCAGAAACTGGAACTGTGTCGATGGAGCCGGAACAAAACTGAAGCTGACAGTCTGGCTTTGCAAGCTGTTTGATGTGATTTGTTAAACCCACCAGACTCTTCATGTTGTTTAACTGACGGGGTGTAATTTACCTGTTAGGAACGCTTCTCAGAAAAAAAATAATTTCATTTAAAAAAGTTCTGAAACATGTTTACATTTAAAGTTCTTACACTGAGTAAACGTCTCACCCAGGAGTCTGCAAGTAGAGCTTCACCGTGCAACAAGACGACACGGGAGTGAGACGAAATGTTTTCTGAGCAGCAGTTTGTTGAAAGCAAAGCTTAAAGGCACACTTGGCAGTTTTAGCTTGCTTTTAGCACCCCCTAGTGTCCGTTAGTGAAACCAAAATGTAAACTTCTCTCCTCGATGTGCGTTGGTCTTTTTAACACCTTAATCTAACAGCTGAAACGTCTCCTCAGCCTTCATTAGTGTCTACAGGAGCGGTTCATCACTAAATCAAACACATCAGCTGTGTTCATGATCTAAAACATGCAGGAAACATGCTGGAAGCAGACTGCAGCACCAGGCATGTCAGCTCCACTTTACTAAATCCAACAGGGACCGGACCGCCACTCTGAAGTTGCAAGTGTGGTGTTCTGGCCACAGAGGGTGGTGGGGGTCTGAGTGACATCATTAACCCTGTAAAGGTCATTTTAGCACAAACTGGCTCAAGGACATGATTTAAAATATGAACAAGTTGCATAGTATGGCTTTAAACACAAACAGGCTGTTACAGCTGATCAAAGGTTTAAGACCACACCTCCAAAAAATTCGTAAACCCCCCGAAACAGAAATCAAAGCTTCAAACAAGAACTCTGTCATGAGTAGCCCTGTTGTTCAACACCTCAAAAATTAGTTTTCGGCATTCTTGAAGCGAGCGTTTCCATGAGCTGAGGGGGAACATTGAGTGGTGAAGGTGGCAGCATGAAGAACATCTACTGTCTGGAACTGTTCTCCATTCTTGTTAACTTCCTTTGCCATCCATCTCCAAAGGTTATCAGTTGGATTTAGATCAGTGGTTTCTGGTTAGCATTGGTTTCCAAATGGTCAGTTCTGTCAGTTGAAGGAGACTCTCTCTCTCTCTCTCTCTCTCTCTCTCTCTCTCTCTCTCTCTCTCTCTTTCTCTCTCTCTCTCTCTCTCTCTCACTCTCTCGCTCTCTCTCTCTCTCATGCTTGCTCTCTCACTCTCTCTCATGCTCTCTCGCTCTCCCTCTCTTTCATGCTCGCTCTCTTGCTCTCTCGCCCTCCCTCTCTCTTTCTCCCTCTTGCTCACTCGCTCTCTCATGCTCTCTCTCTCTCGCTCACTTTCTCACTCTCTCTCATGCTTGCTGTCTCACTCTCATGCTCTCTCGCTCTCTCTCTCACGTTCTCTCTGTCTCTTGCCCTCCCTCCCTCTCTCTCTCTTTCTCTCTCTCTCGCTCACTCTCTCATGCTCTCTCTCTCTTTCTCTCTCTCGCTCGCTCTCTCATGCTTGCCCTCTCACTCTCCCTCCCTCTGTCTCTCTCATGCTCGCTCGCTCGCACTCTCTCATGCTCGCTCTCTCTCTCGCTCTCCGTCTCTCATGCTCTCTCTCTCATGCTCGCGCTCCCTCTCTCTCTCTCTCATGCTCGCTTGCTCGCACTCTCTCTCATGCTCTCTCGCTCGCACTCTCTCTCATGCTCTCTCGCTCGCACTCTCTCTTATGCTCGCTCTCTCTCTCTCTCTCCCTCTCTCATGCTCTCTCTCATGTTGTCTCTCCCTCTCTCTCTCTTTCCCTGTTGCTCTCCCTCTAACTCTCACTCTCTCTCTTTTTATCTCTCTCTCTCACGTTCTCTCTCTGTCTCATGCACTCTCTCTCTTTCTCTGTCTCTCTCTTGCTCCCTCTCTCTCATGCTCGCTCACTCTCTCCCCCCCCCCCCCCCCCCCCCCCTCTCTCTCTCCCTCCCTCCATGGTTGTCTTTGGCTGCTCTCCTGGAATCTGCCTCATGCTTCTCTAACCTCCACAAAAAACAAATGCTTCTCATTGTTTCTCGTTAAGCAGCGATTTGCACTTTAAATGCATTACTGCCACTAAATAAAAGCCATTTACCATTTAACCGACTTCAGTTTGAACGTGTCGGACCGTGGAGAGTCACTCTGAGTTATTGTCTGTTTGGAAGTGTGTGTGTCGTGTTTACACATGCTCCGAGCGGATGTACATGTGTGGGTCGGAGTGTGTGTTTTTCCCAGCGCTCCGTGCGTTACCATGGGACGTGGGTCATATTTATCTAGGCCAGCAATGTGCTATAGCTCAGGGAGACAAATGGAGTTTGTTTGAGTAAGGGGAAGCGATGAACAGGCGTGAGATATTATCTTTTGTCCAGGGCTTGGAGTTTGGTGGGGGATAAAAAAACTCAATCAGTTTAAAGTACCACAACTAAGACGTAAGCTCTCCGGGAAACAGCAGCGATCCTAAAGCCAAGTAAAGCTGAGATGGCAGAAGGAAACGGAGCAGGCAGGATATGTGGAGGTTTGGATTGATGCTGACCTGATCTGCTGCACTCAGAAGTAATCCCTAAATAATTATTCTTTTCTTAACACGCCAAAGCATAATTCTCTGATCCAGTCTTTCTTTTTTTTAAATAACGTAACATATAAAATGTTTTTGTTCTTCTATTTTATCTGAGAACTCTCTCCACGAATGTAGTTTGCTTCAGATACTTGAGGTTTGTATAATTATGATGATTATCCAACAAGACAAAGAGTTATTTCTTATTGTTGCCCTTTATGACTTGGGCTGTGGCTCTTCAGATGCAAATACTTTTAATTTGATGTGAAAATGGTGGGAAGAATTCTGCGTCTGAGCTCCTCTTTCTCAGCCGGTTAAAGGGTCCTTCCAGGTTGGCGTTGGTGGTAGGATGGAGCGAGGATTCATCTGAAATGATGAGGACGTTGCTTTGGTATAACATGGTGGTTATTCACCCGATTCAATGGTTGATTTAACGGTTCAGCAGGTTACCAAGGTCTGTATAGAAGCCCAAATAAAATTCTGGTGTGTTAGGGTTGGGTTAGGGTTAAATTCTGTTGTGTTGGAGCAGGAACGTGACTAAATCATGCTGAATATTGGGTCCTCGAGAACCAGGATCAGACACCTCTGGATTAGGAGTTTTCCTGTAGGTTTTCTGACACCACCGCTAGGAGGACTTTCCCAGAGCAGATCCAGAATTCCTGGAGAGATAACATGTCTTCTCTGGTCTGTGATTCCCAGGAAGATTTGTGGAGAGTCACTTCAGAGAGGGACGTCTGGGTTTCCCTCCTGGGTCTGATACCTCCAGTTCCAAACCAGACTGTGCTCCAAATGCATGATTCAGTTTGATTCAGGCTATTTTAGAGACGAATAAATAGTCAGTGAGAGTTTTCAACAGAGAAAACTGCTTGCAATTAGAGTTCTTAAAAAATCGAATATCACAAACTAGCTCATTTATCATGGATTCACCACCATAAACTATTAGCACGACTTTATTAAAGGCACGCTTGACAGTTTTGGCTTGTTTTTAGCACCCCCTAGTGTCCGTTAGTGAAACCAAAAGTGAAACATATCTCTTTTTAACACCTTAATCTAACAGCTGAAATGTCTCCTCAGCCTTCATTAGTGTCTACAGGAGCGGTTCATCACTAAATCAAACACATCAGCTGTGTTCATGATCTAAAACATGCAGGAAACATGCTGGAAGCAGACTGCAGCACCAGGCATGTCAGCTCCACTTTACTAAGTCCAACAGGGACCGGACCGCCACTCTGAAGTTGCAAGTGTGGTATTCTGGCCACAGAGGGCGGTGGGGGTCTGAGTGACATTTCATTAACCCTGTAAAGGTCATTTTAGCACAAACTGGCTCAAGACCATGATTTAAACATGAAAAAGTTGCTTTAATACATTTATTTTTATTTAATGGCTAAACATGTTTTCAACCCCCGCCCTCAGGGGGAAAATAATGCAGCGTATGTCATTTTTTTTCAGATTACCACAAAGGCAAAGTGAATTTTTTTCTGCAGAAATCAATAACACGATGCTTCAGGTTTAATAAATGTGTGTATTTATTGTTGGTTAGGGCGAGTCCTGAAAATCAACATTTAATGGGATTTTGTGAGCTTTCTGTTCATCTTTAATATGTTGTCAAGGTAACGGACTTTTCTCACCTCCGTTGTGTCAAATCAGTCAGAGAGGGAAAAACAAAGGTCAAAGGTCACGACAGAATGAAAGACACAAAGACTACATTTTTGGAGCATCTCTTTCTTCCAGAAGAGCAAACGAGTTTTCTTTATTTTATTTTACCAGACAAAAAACACAAAACGGATTTAATTTAGCGTTCAGAACAAAAATAAATTTTTTCCCACCATTCATCCTTCTTTTATTTAAATTTTCCCCATTTGGAACTAACGCTCTTTAGTGCATTACAACCATTAACCTAATCATTGTAAAATACGTGGGTTTGGGGCCTAAAGACTGGTCCACTACCAGTTCTTTAGTGACTCAAAAGCTATAAAATGTTCTCAGTTTGATTGTAAAACTAAAGCTCGCTTCACATGGACTTGTTTTCATGTGCGACTCCGCTGCCACGGTTGGGCGGCTGAGACATAAATTGTAATATGATGCAATATTGATGATAGCCCCGAGATCTCAGAGGTGCTGCTCTGTTAAGAGCGCAGCTTTGATTGATGGAAAGCTCAAGGCGAAATGTCGGTACCTCCGAGGTCTCGCCGAGACAAAAACTTTGTTTCTCTCTGAAATGAGCTCATCTTCAGGTGTTGACGTGACATTTCCATCGCTTCTTTCTTTCTCTATATTTGGATTTGAGTCCCAGAGGTTTTAATTGTATTCACTGCTTTGCAGCTGCTCGGCATTTACTTGCTAACCTTGGATGTGTGTGTGTGTGTGTGTGTGTGTGTGTGTGTGTGTGTGTGTGTGTGTGTGTGTGTGTGTGTGTGTGTGTGTGTGTGTGTGTGTGTGTGTGTGTGTGTGTGTGTGTGTGTGTGTGTGTGTGTGTGTGTGTGCAGCAAGACACAAAAACACACGCCTGCTGATGGCCACTCTTGTTTGGCAGATTTCTCAGGGGATTGTTGTGTCCGTCACACGATCTGTGTGTGTGTGTGTGTGTGTGTGTGTGTGTGTGCGTGTGTGTGTGTGTGTGCGTGTGTGTGATTGCTCTACGTTTGTTCGTGCAGCCGCTCTGAGTTTACCGACTGAGCAGAGCGAAGACATTGAGGGAGATGGAGAGAGACAAACCTTGGACTCTCACTGACATGCCAGACTCTGCAGAGAAAACAAACGCTTGGTTTTTCGTTTTCTCACACAAAACTTTGCTCCTCTCACTCCCTCTTCTTCTGTTTACCTTCATCTGTTTGCACAGCATGAATAATAACTTAATGTTCCCAACTGGCTAAATGTTCAGTGTTTAAAATCTCAACAAAAACACTTTTATTCAGTTTAGATCCGATTTTATTTATGTAGTGTTGATTTTAAACTATAAACACAGATTTTCAGCATTTATCGATTAAATATAATCCAGTTCACTTCAGTAAAGTCGACCATATTTTCTTTATTTGTAAAAATCGAATTTATTTTATATTTGCATTTCATGTAAACAAGTTTTAATATCCACTACCTGGTGTCTGTTCAGGTTGAGCTTTAAGCGAAGCATGTTCTCTAATAAATCAACACTTGCTTTACTGTTTCCACTGGTAAATAAACAGAACGTGATTGTTCGTTTCTGCTAAACTCATTACATTTATCATAATAAAAAACAAGTTACTACAAAGATTTCAAAAATAAACTTATAACAATAAAATATCAAAGTGATACTCAAATATCTAATATTGTGCAAAACTCTGATTTAAAATCTTAGCAAACTTAAAAGTTTTGTTTTACTGATAAATTTAGGAGGTTAATTAATGAAATGACTGTCGGAGAATATCTCGTTTTCAAAAATACGCGTTTATGCCTTAAAACATGGAAATTCATAACCTTTTTGTCTTGTAAATGTACAACTTTTATAGCATAAGAGAATATTCACATTTTCTCTTGTAAATATGTGAAACTACAGTAATCTCAAAATTTCTGATTTTTGTTTAACAGAAATTCACTCTTCTATAGCGATTCTCTTTCTTTAAAGGTGAACCATGTAAGAATAAAGTAAGATGACATCCTGTGGTCAAATTTGGGTACTGCATCCAATTTAAAAAAAGTTACTATCTCAGTCCCGTTCCGTGAGTTTCGTGGCTGTTGCCAGTTACGAATCAGCACCAGAAGGTTCTAGATGACAAGCAAAGATGAGTCATTACCAGTAAGTTGACAAGTAAATAAATAGTTTGTCATATCTGGTGCCGGCACTCTAGGGCATTGTTTCTCGAAAGGGGGTACTAGTACCCCTGCGTGAGAAAATATACATATATTGTAAAAATAGCATCCATGCAAAAATCCTTCAAAAAAATCATTTAATAAATATTTCATGAAAAAATAATTAAAATGAAATAAAATGTAATATTCAGTAGGAGTAGGCTAATTTCATTAACCCTAATCAGTGCTCAGTTTTAGGTCTTTTTTACAACCAAAAATGCTTCGCGCTGGTTAGGGGGTATGAATGAATCACAGGGGGTACATCACTGAAAAAGATTGGGAAACACTGCTCTAGGGTGTTTTACAGTAGGGAGCACTTACTGCACTGATTACGGTAGTATCTCTCCAGCATTAGAGGAGTTTGCCGTCTTTGTTAGCTTGCTGTTATAGTTCTGAACGACTCATTAAAGGAAGTAAAACGCCACGATTGACATTATTCACTTCACACACATTTCACTGTAATATTGAGTTAATTGAAAAAGTAGCTTGAGATATTTTTTGAGTCAACTATTTGTTTCTAATTCACCGTTAGCATTGTTAGCCTCTAGCCTTCTTTACCCTATATTAGAATAAAACAAAAAGATGCTGTGGCTTCTTAGGTACAAGAAATAACTTCTGGGTTGCTCCTGTTTACTGGTTTTGGTTCTTTAAACAACTCTGGAGCTTTTTGGCAGCTGGTGTCAAATTACAAATGCTGCAGCAGCGTTAGCTTGGCGCAGACTCAGCAACCTAACAGATAGTTAACAGAAACTACGTCCCTCTTTTGTTTTTCAAAAGGAGATAAACTTTCAACCGCCCAGCTGGCTGAGAGTGAAATCTGTTTCAGTATAACCTTCCTTCCAACATGATGGCAACATTAGACTGTTTTGTGATTATTTCATTGTAGAATTCTTACTTTTTGTCCCTTTAATCCACAACGGCCCCAGTACTCCGTCATAACCAACTGTCTTTGAATTAGAAATAAAAATTCAGTTTTTATTTGGGTTCATCTGTTCATTTATTACATTAACCTGTTATTTTCATTCCTATTTGTGGTTGTTTGTAGCAAGGAGGATTTAAAATTGCACGTATTTCTGTTTTGTACCAAAAACAGCTGAGAAAACGTCGAGGCAGAAGAGCCGCTGCGACCAAAGCAGTGATAATCTGTAGTTCCTCCAGCAGACACACTCTTCAGGGCTCGGATACTTTAAAACTCTGGAGGAATGGTAGGACTTTAATTTTGTATTTAGATGTCATTTAAAATAGAAAATGGAGAAGATGAACCATATATTCTTTTTTCTTTAATGCACTCTGAGCTGACAGCATCATTAAAGACGCGTTAAATCCTCTGTTCTCGACAGCAGCTCTCTGTTTAGATTCCATTTTAATTAAAAGTGTTAGTTTTAAACTATCTCCAGACTTCTGTCACAAAACTCTGCTTTCTTGTCTTCGTGTTCTTTTGCCATTTTTATCTCTGTTTCCCTCCGTGTCTTCTACTCTGTTTGTTTCAGCTTTTGACTGACGGCTCTTTAGTCTGGGAGAAACAAAGTAAATCAAAGCGGGAGAAAATCGGCTCCCAGAAACATGGAAATGATTTCTTAGAAGAGAAAGACGCTGAGAAGTCGAGAACTCTGTGAGTTTTGTTGTGTTCCTGATGTCCGAGCAGGACTTTGTGATTGGGTGTTTGGTCGCTGTCGTGGTGGAGCAGCTGGAGAACACAAGCTTCGCGGTCAGAGGCCATGTGTGTTTCTGTTTAGTCTAAAAAAATCCTGACACGTGAGGGAGCTGGGCAGCGCATGTCATGAATACACAAGTGTGTTATTATTCAAAACAGGACCCTGGGACGTTGACGGGTGCCCTTACCCGCCCATAGTTCTGCTTTTGGCCCAGTTTGGTCTTAAAGATTAGTTTTCTGTTGCAGCCAGAGAAGATTAATGTTAACAAGCAACGACTTCAGATCAACTTTAAAGCCATACTATGCAACTTTTTCATATTTTAAATCATGTTCTTGAGCCAGTTTGTGCTAAAATGACCCTTTACAGGTTTCCCTGCTGGACTTAGTAAAGTGGAGCTGACATGCCTGGTGCTGCAGTCTGCTTCCAGCATGTTTCCTGCATGTTTTAGATCATGAACATAGCTGATGTGTTTGATTTAGTGATGAACCGCTCCTGTAGACACTAATGAAGGCTGAGGAGACATTTCAGCTGTTAGATTAAGGTGTTAAAAAGACCAACGCACAGCCAGGAGAGAAGTTTCACTTTTGGTTTCACTAACGGACACTAGGGGGTGCTAAAAGCAAGCCAAAACTGTCAAGCGTGCCTTTAATAAAGTCGTGCTAATAGTTTATGGTGGTGAATCCATGATAAATGAGCTAGTTTGTGATATTCGATTTTTTGCAAAGAAATCATTTAGCTGTAATGACGACAGAATTGATATTTTGTTGAGTGCATAAAAACTAAATAAAACAATGAATCAACCCAAACTTTCATTATGTCATAATAAAGTCTGAATTTGTGCTATTTATGCTTTTCTTTAATTTACATTTTTGGTCACCTGTAAAAAAAATTAAATTTCTATTTGCTCAAATTAATAGAAATACATTTTTATATCTGTGTGCACATATTTAGCTTCATTCAGACAATTTCTCCTCAACTCTTGTCACAAATCCTCCCTCCTACTGGTTGAAAGTGGAATTACAACTGTCGTAAGCAACCCTGCTGCAGCCTGCTGTAGCTAGCGCTAACAACGAGCTAACACTAACGTGAGCCAACTAATACTAAACTAAACCATGAAGTAAAAAGATCCACACTGTTGGACAAAAATATTATTACTTACAAGTCCAGTAGCAACAAAGCCAGGTCACCATCAGTCCATGATTTTGTAGCCTCCTTTAGCTTCCGCAAACTAGCGTAGGCCGCGCCGATGTTCACTCTGGTTTTAGCTCTTTGCTTCACCTCCAAAGACATTACTCTGTTACTTTCACTTCCAGGCTCCACCATGATGCCAACAGAAAAAGCAAACTTCTTCTTTTTCTTCTTGTGCTTTTTATTGACAATCGGAGAGCTGAAAATGTTAACTGCTAGCATTACAGCTAACAGTCATAAAGCAGGTATAAGAGCGCCCCCTAGAACACCTACCCGCTCCACAAAACTATCTAGTGTGGTTTTTGGTCAGCAGAGGGCTGCAGAGTGTTGCCAGATATGAAACTGGTCAAGTTTCTAACTCAACAATCGCTGAGATCAACGATAAAGCTCTAGCTCAACATAAAAAAAAACTGTCTGCTGTTACTTTAAAACAGACTTGCAGGAGTTTGATTGTTAATTAAATACTTGACAGTCTGATAAGACTGCAAACTTTCAGTATAGACGAGGATTTACTTTGTCTTTTGAAGCTAATCTACATTTAGAAGAGCGGATTACGGAAACTGAACGGTGTACCCGTCCAGCCTGGTGAAATACTCGCTGATTTGTCTCTTTCTGTCTTCTGTTTGGAATGAATTTGATTTGTTTCATTTAAAAGCTTCTGCTTTCATCTCCAGATCATTGATGACGAGGACACTCAGTTCATGACCAACTGTCCTCCTGCAGTGACGGAGAGCACGCCTCGCAGAAGAACCAGAATTCAGGTCCTTTGGACCGCACCGGCCAGCGGCACCGGCCGCGTCATACTCAAGTGAGTGCTGTTCTGATCTAATGTGGGTCACACCTTAATATTCAAATAGAGGAATGAAAAATTGGCTTTCAGTCAAAAAAAAAGATGAATATGTTTTTCGGCCCTGTTGTCTGGACTTTGAGGCTGCTGCCTGAAGGAAGGAAGGAGGGTGGATGAAGTCCATTAGTAGGTTGTTCGCTCTGGTTCTGCATCCATCCTCGAGGGAAGTGATGTTGCACTTAGTCACTTTCTAAGCAGATCTCTCTGGAGGTCCTCCTTTTCAGCCTCAGGTCAGTTCCTAGACTGGACTGTGGCTTCATTTTAAAGTGGTGCCTCACTGAAAACCCCTTTTTTAATGATTATTTCTGATTCTAACGGGTCACTCTGAGTTTTTCATGCAGGCTGAACATGAAAATAGTCTCCTCCACCTATCTCCTGCATTAGCTTCTGATAGAAAACAGACTCTAGGTGAAACTCTAGGATTAGAAAATCCTGACAGATCTACGTCACACTGTCACTTAACATTCATGGACTCACCCATCTTGACTCACGACGGGGAAGGCTGTTGTTGGTTTAGCGTCCAGGAAACAGCAGAGAACGTCTGGGCTAGTAGAAGCTAACCGTTAGCATTAGCAACTCCACCACACAGCAGAACTCCTCCAGGCTTGTGTTACTGGTGGAGATAAAACATCAACGTTGCAGAGCAAACAGAGTCAGTGGTAGAGTCGTGTTGCTGTTAGCCAATCAGAGGAGAGATGTCCACATATCAGGAAGTAAAACAATTCCTGCCGTGTTCAGTTAAACTCTGATCTGGCTCACTTCTAGTTTCTGAAACAGGCGCACCGGAGCTTTTTTTCCCCAGAGTACAGCTTACAAGGCAATTATTCCTACTACAGGCTACTGCAAATGTATTAAACATATGAGTAAAGTAACATTTTAAAGACAGAATCACTCAAAAGTTAAAGGATAAACTATTATGGGAACTGTGCAGGTTTTGAACGTAGATCTATGAACGTCAGTACTTCACAGCATGGTTCCTTGACCCAAACTGAAAACATTAAACACACTTAGTCTCTACAATTTTATGCTGTAAAAAATAGAAAATAGCTTAAATGAATGTAGTTAAATCGAAAAGATTAAAGATTAACCGTAATCCTTCTACTAGACCAAGTCTGGTTCTCTACCAGGTTGGTTTTAGATCAGGTGTTTATGCTTAAGACACCTCGGTGAGAAAGCTGACTCCAGGTGTTTCACGCCACACTGACTCTTGTGTAAACGGACCAGTCATGATTACTGGGACCAGGTTTGTGGTTTGAAGTAAGTGTGGCTTTATATCTATACTTAAATCTGTGAGCTACTCCATGATGGGTGATGCATGTGTTATAGCTTCATGTTTCTTTGTCAAATGGAAGAGAAATCTTTACAGAGCCAGCATTTAAAATGGAGAAATATAATAAATCTATTATTTTTGTAAGCTAATAAGTGACACTTAGCCAAGGTTAAAGCACGAGAATCACCATGGAAAATGATTGGCGTCCATGTGTAGCTGTACTTTACAGCTAAACTGCTTTAAAGGAATATTTGGCCATTATGAAGAATATTTTTGTGCTAAAACTATAAACAATTACTATCTTATTGTAGATTCCTGAAGGGCCTCAGTTTGGAAAAGTAGAGTCTGTCATTCAGGAACGATGAGCTAGGTTATGAGCTGAAACTGAAATGACTTCAGTCTCCAAAGTTTAACAGCAAATGTTTCTTTTTGTTATTTTCATGATAAGTTATTTTTCTTGGATTTGACTGCTGGATGCACCTGTAGCGCTACTTTTAGCTTCTGTTGGTGATGTATTTACTATCTAAGTCAAAATAAGAGGTTTATAAAGTAATTTCAGATAATTATAAAATCATTTCAAACAAACGTTTAAGTTTTAAATATGTTAGACGGCAGAAATCTACGTTAGTTGTGGCTGCGCTATAACTAGCTGTTAGCTCATCAATCCTGACTCTGTTTCTCCAAACTGTGGCTGTTCATCTTTGACACTTTTAAAACCTTTCCACAGACAAAATGTCCCACCTTGTCTTTACTACACCTCTTTTGTCTGAAACAGATTCTTTTCTTAATGTTTTTGAAACGACGCCGCTGTTTCTAACTCGGGCTTCTGAAATGGTCTGAGAGGATTTTTAGATAATTGACCCATTATTCCAGAGTAGATGGAGGTTTGCTTTGTGTGGCCGTGAATACAAAACGCATCTGATAAAATAAAGGTCAGAAAGATTTTACTAACAAGGCTGAGAGCTCGTTTTACAGATGATAGAAGCAGCTTCATCCCTGACATGCAGACGGATTCCAACGCTTCCAAATCCCCAACAATTGTGAAAATATGATGTAGAGCTAATTTTGCACAATATAAAATAATTTGCGTATTTAGGGACATGAGTGATGTTTTATTTTACTTTTAACAACCACGTTTGTTTCTGGGCAGCAGTTGCTTCACAGGTAGAAGGTTGTGGGTTTGACTCTTGGCTGTGCATGCCGTGGTGCTCTGGTTTCCTCTGTGATGGACAGGTAACCAACCGTTTAGGTGTAGCTCCACTTCTAACCCAAGGACGCCAGCTCCACACGAGCAGGAGCTTTTAAAAACAGAATATGTAATATAAAACGTTTCCTTAAACATCAACAGCTGTTATTAGTTATTTTGCACCACATTGATGAATGTCCAGGGTCCTTCCCTCTGCAGCCTTGGTGAAGACTGACTTTAGCCCCCCTGGACCGTCATGATGAACACATTTACTCTCAATGTTCTTTACAAACAGCCAGAGGCATGCTGGGATTGAATCAGAACGGTTGGTTAGAGAAACTGCACTTCAGCGGAGAAAAGCAGCGGCTGCTGTTTATGCACCGACGTGGAGCCCTCTGATTGCAGACAGCACTCACTATTAACACATGATGGGGTGTAATTTAGTTTCGGTGAAAGCACAAACAAATTATTCATGTGAGTGACGGCAGAGCGAAGCTTCAGCTGCTTTTGGATAAACGAGGAAAACAAATGATAAAAATATGATAACTCGGGCGTCTCTCTGTCCCAGCGAAGGGAATAACCTCCCTGACACGCGCGTCTTCCTCCGCTGAGCGAGATGCTTTACCTCGCCCTCACCGCCGCCGTATACTCACAGCTGTTGCTTTTAATTTATCTGCTGCTGTCGGATGACAGATGGCACGTCGCCGTCTCGGTAATTGCCAGATCAATAAATCCAGCCCAGTGTAGTGGAGCATCTGCGATGCAAATTCACCTCCCATTACTGTCACATTTGTCAGAGGTAGAAACTACCTCCGCCGTTGTTCGGGCTTCTCTTAAACGTCTCGTTGTGACTTGATTGTCTCTTTGTCTTTGTCGGTACGTTTTCCTGTGGAAGCAGACCTCTGTGTGATAAAGACGCTGCTTTAACGGATTCTGCTGCTCTACACAAACATCTGTCAAGAAACATGAAAGTAAAAACACTCCAAGATAAAGATTCATTCCACCAGTGGCCCGTTCTTCTTCTTCTGCTCTTTATTTATACCCTGACACGTGTTTTCTTTTTTCACGGTGATGTCAAACAAGCGTCTCTCTGTTCATTTCAAGGAGTCAAACTATTTGAAGTCGGAAGTCTCAAGATTTTTCTTCCAGTTTTTTATATTTTTGACTGAAAAAAATCCCTCGGATTTAAAATCTAATGACTTCAGACTCCTGAATCAAACATCAAACCTAAAAGAGAAAGGGACTTTGCGAGATTAGCTCAGTTTGACATTTAATTATATTGTTGTTACACAGGGGGATGGACATCGGCATTAAAGGAGGTTTGCTTCCTATTTGGATAAAAAGATTTTTCTCTTGAGTTTGCAGCTGGTTTGTTTGTCCAAACATGAGGAGAATCAGCTGCTTCAAAGTTTAACATGACGTTCCTGTTTCCGCTAAAGCGAGACACAAAAGTTGAGACACGCGGAATAAGAGATCAACCAGTAACGGCAACAACCTCCTGTCAGACCACAGAGACATGGAGCAGAAACACGCCCACGTCCAGCTCTTTTTCACCTTTGACTCACCAAAAACACGATTTATACGTGAACTCACTTAGAATAAAAACTGTATATGAACAAAGCTGAATGTCAGTAATTCCCAGGAATATATTTAGTAACCAGCCGAGTTACTGTTGCTTCCTGTGAAAACACGAGACGTTTATTTAGACGAGATTTGAGCAGAACACCTGAACACCTTTAAATAGCACCCTCCATCATCTAATCTCCTAGTTTTCCTCATTTGTTGTCAGAACTTGAACAAACAACAATTTCAAGTAAAACAGTTTTTCTTCTGAAAGCTGAAGATGTTCAGTCAGGGCTGTACTCCTCCTCCTCCTCCTCCTCCTCCTCCTCAGCGGTTCTGTCGATCACCGAGCTGAGAGGAGTGAAGCCGGAGTCTCCCGGGAACAGAAGCAGGAAACCAGCAGCAGCCTGGACTGTGTTTACGTCATTTTGAGACATGATCACTCTTTCTGATTACATTTAGCTCTGGTTTGTTCCCGTAAACCAGGGGTTGGCAACTCCCTTCCCCGAGGGGCGCTATCCAGCATGTTTTAGTTGTTTCCCTACTCCAACACACTTAATTCATTGTTCAGCAGCTCATCCACCTCTGCAGAAGCCAGTTAATCACCTGCTGAGTGAAGTCCAGTGTGTGAAGCAGGAACACAGTAAAACCTGCTGGATACCGGCCCTTGGGGAAGGGAGTTGGAACTCACTGCTGTAAACATTCGGGGAAACATTTCCACTTATAAATGGATCGTTTGCTACTTTAGAAGAAATGTGGACGTAAATTTTAATAAATGTAAATAGAAACAGGCTGAGGTTGCAGCAAATGAAACGTAAGCACTGGGATGCGACAGGAGGATCTGACCGTAGGGATGGAGATCTGAAAGGTGAGCTGAATTAACTGATTCAGGTTGAGCAGGTAACTGGAGCAACAGGCTAAGGACACGAGAACAGAACAACTACATGTAAAACATCCAAATCTATTATTTGGTTCTTCTCTGAGTAATAGAGATTTGTTTTTACCTTCTTGCTGACAAGTTTCGGCCCCATCTGTTGTCTTCTTCAGAGCGTCGCCCATCGGCCAAATAATGGACTTGGATAACGAACTAAGAAGAAGTCCAGATCTGTTCTGATGCAAGTTGACAGTAAAACTCAACAAAGTCTGAAAATCTGGTGAGAAGAAGCCTCCAAGTGTCCTTGACAGGATTTTTTATTCATGATATGCAAACGTCTGACCTCTGATTGGCTAACAGCAACACCGCTCTTCCGCTGCCTTCGTTCGCTCTTTTTCTCTTGTTCCACCATGTTGTGGAGCTACTAACGGTTAGCTTCTACTAGCTAAGACGTGCTCTGCTCTTTCCTGACCGAAGTCCCAAGCCAAAGTGGGCGGGGTCATTAATGCTAATTTTCCCTGTGGCGTAGCTTTTTCTGACCCGATCGTTGTCCCGTTTACGTCCTTTTTACAGCTAATGCAGGCGATGGGGGTTGGTGAACACTTTCACGTTCAGCGTGCTCGTCAGAGTTTCTCAGTGAATGAGACCTTTACGTTTTTTTAAGTTTAATTCTTACACGTCAGTAGATCCAAACATCTGTCTCCATATGGAGTAAAACATTTCTGCTTCATGTGAAAATGGCCAGATCTTCCCAGATTCCTGCAGGAACAGTTCCTCACCCACAGTTTTCCTCCTTTCTCCAAATTCAAGTCTTCTTCCAGGTTCCACTGACGCGTGAGAAGTATTTTCAGCAGTAAGCTCTTTTCTATTTATGCCTCGCTTTGACTTTTATTTCCTTGCGAGCGTGAAGTTCCTGTAAAAGCGAGCTCCTCCAGCTGACAGGCTGTGTTTGTACGAGCCGATCTCTCTGTTTGTGCGTTTTTTCCACCTCCAGTCACCGAGGTTTTCCTTGTAGCTCTGATGAGCTGAACTCAAATCTGCTCTTGAATCTCCAGAAACTCCTGGAAAGTATTTCAGCTTCTAGGAAGCGTCTCCCACCTGCAGCTAAACTAGTCGGGGATGAGGAGAAAGAGGGCGAGGCGGGCTATTTCTCAATCTAATTTTTTTTTCGGTCCTGGTGATCACTATCAGGTTTTGTACTTAGGTCTCCCCCTCTCTTTATCTCTGCCCTCTGGCTGTCTGTTCATCACATTTTCACCTCACATCGACCTCCCGCTCATCCGTCCTCATCGGTATTCCGATGCCGAGTCCAAGGATGAGGAAGAGGCCACCATCCGTCTGCTTGTTCAGTGACAACAGAAGTCTAACGGAGACACTAAAGTCGTTTGACAGCATGACCCAAACGCGTCGGTCCTGACACAGATGCTGTTGTTCTTTATTGATCACGAGACACGAGAGATTATTTGTAGCGTCTCTGAAATCCACCGAAGCTCTCCGAATACTAAACGCTGATTTATGTGGATGTATTTTTTCTGTGTGGTTTCTTGCTTTGTTCTGCTGTGAGGAACTGTGGTGTAGCTGTCACTTCAGTGTGAGGCACAAACTACATTCATGCCCTGTTTACCTCGCTTGACAGTCTGAGCAGAAATCTGGTTTGAAAACGGTCAAACCAACTTTAACAGGCGAAGCACGCTCTAAATGTTCAAAATCTCATATTTTCTTCTAAATTCATCTTATGTTGTTTTTCTTTATTTCCTTCACACCCAACATGTGCGATTATTTTCAAATAGCCACTCGTTTAATCAATACATTTTCAGTGTTCTCTAGTAGGAATGAATGCCTTGCAAGTCGTAATCAGGGCACAAAAAGCCCAGAAACGCTTGGATCAGCACGGAAAAGTCTGCTGCAGCAGAGAGCGGCACAACACGGCAGGATCTGGAGTCTTACTTCCTGATATGTGGACATCTCTCCCCTGATTGGCTAACAGCAACACGACTCTACCACTGACTCTGTTTGCTCTGCAACGTTGATGTTTTATCTCCACCAATAACACAAGCCTGGAGGAGTTCTGCTGTGTGGTGGAGTTGCTAATGCTAACGGTTAGCTTCTACTAGCCCAGACGTTCTCTGCTGTTTCCTGGACGCTAAACCAACAACAGCCTTCCCCGTCGTGAGTCAAGATGGGTGAGTCCATGAATGTTCAGTGATAGTGTGACGTAGATCTGTCAGGATTTTCTAATCCTAGAGTTTCACCTAGAGTCTGTTTTCTATCAGAAGCTACTGCAGGAGATAGGTGGAGGAGACTATTTTCATGTTCAGCCTGCAGGAAACACTCAGAAATAATGATTCAGGAGTTTCACACCTTTAAAATCTCCAAATTTGTGAAAAAAACAACAAAGCCTCAAATATAAATGATATGAGTAACAAAATATCTGTTGATACCTTTAATTTCAGTTATGGCTAGGAGGGATATTTGGACTAATTATATTGTTGCTATACTGAATGAGAGGAAGATTACTCTCATTAAAAAAAGTAAAGTTTTATGTATAATCAAAATTAAGATAACGTCTGATTAGGTTTGTAAATTACAAGAATATAGTTTGATGAATCTGTGTTTTGTTTTGTTGTTGAGAAAAGTATGGAAGTATTATTAAAAGGTTTGGTTTTGTAAATAGGGGCAGTTAACATAAGATATTTCTTCTTTCTGTCCCTTTTCATTCAAATTGTTTGTTTGATTTATTGTTTTATTTTGTATGTTTTTTTGTTTGTTTTTTTTTGCATTTTGAATTTTTTTTTTTTGAATGAAATAAATAAATAAATGAAATGAAATGAAATGAAATGTTTCATCTTCACCAGATGGTGTGATGCAGCGTTGGGTTGGCGTTTGGTGACTTAACGTCCAACCAAGTCAAAATAAATTCCGTAAAGTTTTTGGGTTAATAGTTGTATCCGATGTAAATCTACAATTGAAACATATATAGAAGGAATTTAGGAATATTTACTATTATTTATCCAGCCGTTCATCAAACCAACCCATCCTGGGACCCCCAGTTGTTAATCCTCCACTTTCCAGTTGGTGCATCACACTACTGCAGTGCAGATGGTTAGGACAGGGGCTCCTTAAACTTTTTTTTTGGGGACCCCCTTGCCTGTGTCCAAGACAAGCCAGGACCCCCAACTCCTACACGCATAAACACGTTAAATGTGATCATTTGCCAACTTTATACAGACATACAGAGTTATACCTTTTATATGGAGTTCTGATTATACTGTAGGGTGTGTTATTAGGATTTTATAAGTGTAATTTTTACAAATTAAATCTTGCTAACCTCACAACCTCAGCAAAGACAAAATTATGGGGACCCCCTGTAATCTTGTGGGGACCCCATTTGGGAGCCCCTGGGTTAGGAGTTACCTTGGCGCGAGAAAGTCCTGGTTTCAAATAGAGGAATTTTGGGTATTTTCACAGTAAAACTTGACCTTTTCAGTCCTGAGGGGGTGGGGCTTGTGTAACGTCATCAGTCGACCATTCATTTTCTTTGGGCGGCGGATGACGCATGACCATAAAAAATTTTGTAACTTTTGTCCTTTCGGTTATGAAATTATAGCCAATTATATTTTTTTGGCGAGTAGTTGAACTTTGAGACATGGCCCCGCCCCTTCAACATTAACGAAAACTCACGATTTTAACAACGTAAGGTCTCCCATGCCTTATGTGTAAAACCCCCCATATTTGACGTCGATCAGTCAAAAACTGTAGGAGGAGTTTGATCCAATGCAGACCCTACAAACATGGACGGCTTCCTGTTTGGTTTACGACATGGGTGCAAGAGACTTTCTGTGCGGTTTGGTAACTCCCGCTGGGATGTTTTCTGCGTGGAGTTTGTGAGTCCTCCCTGTGCATAGGCAGGCTTCCTCCAGGTGCTCTGATTTCCACCAACAGGAGGACTTGCTGCAGTTCTGTGACGGACCTGCCAAGGTTTGACCTAATGACTCAGAGAGGATGGATCTTCACAGCATCCTCTAGTGTAACAAATACCACTGAAGCTTTTTGCAGATGTACTTATGAACAAAGTACTTTATAAGTAGTATAATAATGTAAGTACTTCCTTCACAGCTGCTCCAAGGGTAGATCAGTGAGATGAAAAACATTTTGATGACTATTAAACAAGCTTTTATGGTGATGAATGATGAAGTTGAACAAGGCCAGCAGAACTTTCTATTCCTCCATTATTTATTTTTTCACCATATTTTTCTCTTGTGATTATCAAAGGCAGCAAACGGGATTTTAGCTCCATCTTTTAGGGATTCTTTTTAACCGTATATTAATTAAAAGGTTTTGGTTTAAATTTCTGCCATATAGCTGAAAAGTTGTTCTGAAGGCCGTGTGCAGATCCTGTCTCCTGGGTGTAATTCCTGCTCTCTTTTGTCCGTATCCGTGGGCATGATTGCTCCTGCTGCAGCAGGATGATTGAGTCATAAGATTCAGAGATAAGATGATTTTTTTCCCGTGAGAAGATGTGTACTTTGTGTCCATTATGAAACCTCAGGGAAACCATTACCCGTCTTTCTCACTAAAGATTACACAGATCAGATACTAGAAAATTATCCACCTCTTTACCTCTCTGGCTGCAGAACCTTTTGCTTCTTTCTCCATTCTCTCTTTAACATCTCTGATGAGCCGTTGTCTCCGTGTGTCTGCAGGGCCAGTATTGTCCAGAAAAGAATCATCTATTTCCAGGATGAAGGCTCCCTCACCGTGCGGCTGTGTGAGAAAGGTAATGAACAGCTGCCTGTCCGCTCTTCCGCTTTGCTGCTCAGCTTTTTCCTGCTGCGGTTATAGCTCGCTCTGCTTTCTGGTGCAGATAAACTCACTATCCTGTATTACACAAAGCTAATAAAGCCGAGGAAGGTGTAAGACAAAAGGACTGTCATGGGAAACTAAGCAGAGATTAAAAGTGTAGGTCACAACAGAGCAGTGGCAGAACATTTACTGTATAAATCATGAACGTTTGCTTAAATCTCAGAGCTAATCTCGAGGGGATTCAGCTTTCATCATGTCCCTCTGCACTAACATCTGATTTTTCATGCTTTTATGCGAGCTGATCAAGCCACGCTGCTCCAGTCCGCTGACATAAGTCAGGAGCCTTCCATGTTTGACTCATCCTGCTGTAACCTGGACGCTGGGAGAGAATTTCCACTCTGTAATTGGCCGATTCATAAATATTCATTTTATCGCCTTGACCCATCTTTTCAAAACACTGGTCCAGAGCACAGTCTGAATATTTATGAGCCTGTGTTATGACTAATGTGTCATTTAAATACAATTTTGTACCAGCGACGTACTTTTGTGACATTTTGATTGGTTCTAAAGTCTCGTCAGTCATTTGTGACTTATTTCAGAGAACAGGAGAGTCGTTCTGTTTACCAGCAAGGCTGTGATTTATGTAAACAGAACTGTGTGTGTGTGTGTGTGTGTGTGTGTGTGTGTGTGTGTGTGTGTGTGTGTGTGTGTGTGTGTGTGTGTGCGTGCATGTGTGTGCTTGCGTGTGTGTGTGCGTGCATGTGTGTTTTTGTGTGCATGTGCATGCAAAATGCATCTTTGTTGTTTGCATGCATGCGTGTGTGTCTGCGTGTGTGTGCGTGTGTGTGCGTGCGTGTGCATCCTTCCATTTGTGGGTCATCTTGCTCACATGCTGATTTTTCTGTAGAACACGGTGAGGCTACAGAGGTACCTGCCATGGAGTGCTGCGCTTGTGGAACGGCCAAGTACAGACTCACGTTCTACGGCAACTGGTCAGAGAAAGTTCATCCCAAAGATTATCCAAGTGAGTTCCACTGGCAGACGTGCTCTGAAACATTCAGAGATGCACCTCAGAAGGCTTTTATCAGGTTTAGCATATTCAGTGTCAAACACATCAGCGTTCAAAGTGTTTCACCTGTTTGATTCACCAAAGACATTTTCAAATAGCTCAATGACAGTCAAATGTATCCATGTTGCAAAAGCAACCTTTAATTATTAGTTACAGGTAACAGGTGTTTTTCATGTCTCTTGCAATGCAGCTACAAAAACATTGGCATATTTTTAGGTTGGAATCTATTCGGAATTCATAAATTTGAAGCCTCTGAAGTCAGAAAACTTCTAATAGAAGATCAGCCATTTGCCCTCAGAAGAGAGATTGGGAAATGATTCATTGCCCACCAGATACTTTGTTGTATGAATGATGCACACAAAAAATCTATCTAGTATGCACATTAAAAACCTTATTTTTCTCCATTGTCACATTTTCTTAAGGACTTCTTTGCAAATTCACGATGAACATCTTTAACTAGAGCAGTGTAGAGTTCAATAAATCTATGTTACGCTGTCAGGACTGGACCTTTTTATATTATGACTTTTTAAAGTTATACTATTTCTATGGTCTCTACACAAACATGTTCATAAAGCATTAAATCAGTCTCACATAAAGTGATGTCAGTAGTTTTATTCTTTCAGTACCTTCCAGAATGAGTCGTTTCAGGGCTCTGTCACTAAGAAAACAAGCTGTTACTGGCCACGCCCACCCATCCCGATTGGCTGGATGTTTACCACATGTGAAAATAGGGAACTACAGTCACATTCCTGCTTTCTCTACCAACAACATTAGAGTTGAAGCACTATGTCACACCCAGATGATTCAAATCATCTCAGGTTGTCTTATCTGCACACACACGTGTTTAAACACTCATTTAAAAGCACCTAAATCTCAGCACCACACTGGTTACAAGCTAACTCCCAGTTCAAACGTGACAGAAACACATGAGACGTTATTTAAGAGTTCTTACATCTCCCTCGTCTGCTGACTCGACATGGAGAGGTACAGCTTCCTCCATCAGAAGTTTGCTAATCCTGCTGATTGTCTGAGGTTCACCAGCCTTCTGACTGGAACTGAGCAGCATAACACATCCCCCTTTAAACAAAATGGAAAAAAAGAAGTTGAACTTGATTTCCCATGGAGATATTAGCATATTAAAGCTGGAAATTGATGATTGTGTCTAAGTTTTGATATGTGGAGATGTAAAAGAGAACCTGGTGATAAGAGCTGAGCTGGTTGAGCTACGTTCCTTCCCTCACCTATGGTCACGAGCTTTGGGTAGTGACCCAAAGAACGAGATCACGGATAAAAGCGACTGAAATGAGTTTTCTCTGCAGGGTGTCTGGGCTCTCCCTTAGAGATAGGGTGAGACGCTCGGTCATCCGGGAGGGGCTCGGAGTAGACCTGCTGCTCCTCCACATCAAGAGTAGCCAGTTGAGGTGGCTCAGGCATCTGGTTAGGATGCCTCCTGGACGCCTCCCTGGTGAGGTTTTCTGGGCACGTCCAACCGGGAGGAGACCTAAAGGAAGACCCAGGACACGCTGGAGGGACTATATGTCTCTCGGCTGGCCAGGGAACGCCTTAGGATTCCCCCGGAGGAGCTGGCCCAAGTGGCTGGAGAGAGGGAGGTCTGGGCCTCTCTGCTTAGGCTGCTGCCCCCGTGACCCGACCCTGGATAAACGGAGGAAAATGGATGGATGAATTCCAACCAATCTTTACATGAAATTTGCACAAATTTTATACAAATGTTGCAATACATTTCTTGTAATATGCAAAAGTATAATAAGTGTCAATTCCGTGGATGACTTTTCCCCCTCATATGTTTCCAAGACACAACAGTCAGTGAGATCTCGGCTGAAGCCGTGTTGAGGAAAACTATCGTTGAACTGCTTCGATCCCACTCGTCTCACTGGTTTCTTACACAGTAACGTAACAGATTTCACTACATTGCAGTGGCAGCACTGGATACGAACATCAGTCCTCTGATGATTGCAGACACGTTTGGTCACAGCAGCGTTTCCCTCCTGACAGCAGAGTGACAGTGACTGGAAGTGTACAGCAGGTAGAGCCTGTCGCTCTTCCAGAAGGAATGGGACATTTTCCATGATGAACAGGGATTTTTATGTGTCCAAGTATTGATGTTATCATCTCTTGACAGTAAAGTCTTTCTCACCGCTTTTGATGGCTGCTGTTGCCTCTGCCCTGAAATCACACTGGTTGAACTTCAGCAAAAACTCAAAACAATGAAGCTAAACTAAACAGGTCTTGATGAAAACCTGACTTAATTAGCAGAGCATAATCAGACTGTGCTCCTGTCCTCCAGGAAGGGCCAACCACTGGTCCGCTCTGATTGGCGCCTCCCACTCCAGAACCTATGTGCTGTGGGAATACGGAGGCTACGCCAGCGAGGGAGTCCGCCAGGTGGCGGAGCTCGGCTCGCCCATCAAGATGGAAGAAGAAATTCGACAGAAGGTAGGATTACAGTCTGTTCTGAAACCTACCACTAGGGGGTGTTTGTGTTCCTTCTACTTCCAGCTTGCTGTTATGCATGCATTTGCTGGTCACACCTACCCTCGAGAACACGTTATCTTTTTCTTGACCTCCATTTTTCAGATCTTAGTTCATCCGTTATCTGCAGAGTTTTTGTTTGTCATTCAGTGCGTGTGAAGCAGATGCAGCAGCCGGCCGGCCACCTCCTGGGTGTTTGTTTATAAAACAGCAACAAACCTGTAAGAAGACAGTTTCTCTCATGACTGAACGTCAGACTCACTTTCTTATTACCGGGTTGCTTTTTAAAATCATGCTGTAAATTGATGACGACTGATTAGGAGCAGAAAAGCATGCTTGCCTATTTTTTTAAAAATAGATTTTTTTTCTTTTTTCACATTCACTTAGAGTAAGACTAGTTTATATCTCCAGAACCGTAAAATTGTTGTAAATTTTTGACATTTCTCTGCAGAATTTGCATAAATTCATCCTGAATTAGAACTCAAAGGATTAGTTTTCACTCTGAGGTTTTGGAGGCTAATTTACTACAAAAAAAATACAACACAGGAAAAAGACCTGAAATAACTTTGCAGTGTTTATTTCTCATTAATTTGTGTTTTTCCCCTTTAAATTTAACACTTACACTGCAAAAAATGAGTTCTAAGAAAGTTAAAAAAAATCCTAATTTTTAGACATTTTATCTTATTTTTAGTCTAAATAAAATTAAGTCTAAATAGCTAATGAACCTAAAATTTGATTATTTTGCTAGTTTAAAGATCTCTGGCCAACCAACTTTTGCTGACCCTATTGGTAGAGGTTTTTTTTTACTCAAGACAATAAAATTTTGATCATATTTAAGTATATTTCCCTTATTTAAGTGATGCTATCTTTCTAGAGAAGAATTTATTTTCTTTTTACACTAAAAAACAAGATAAAATGTCTAAAAAATGAGTTTTTTAAAACTTCCTAATAAATCAGTTTTTGCAGTGTAAGCCTGTAGAGAATACTTGATCTGATGTATTTTCTTTACTGTGCATCTTTTATGTGTTAATAGTTGCTTCTATTGAGCACCATTTATTATTTTTCATCTAGAATGGTATTTCGTAGAGTAAGATACCTCCCATTGAAATCCTCCTAATAGTTTCCAGTTTTCTCTGTTTTGCCTTAAATAATAAATTAAACCAAAACCAGTTTTTTTTTACTAAGCACAGTTTTTCAGTTTATTCTTCTCAAATTCTTACATTTTTTGATTGAAGTTCACATTGGTCATAAATATTTATCTTCCATCGAGTTTTCTTTTACCACTCGCTGTCAAACAGATTAATACAAACATTTCTTTGTGGGAGTAAAATACTTAAAAATCAGAGTTAATTAAACAGTAGCATTAACGGTCAGCTATTATAAAGCGTGTTATATTGTGTGTTTTTTCCTTCTGCTTCAGTCGATGCTTTAAAAAACAGCCTGACAGCATGAAAGATGTTTGAGTTTTGGGATTCAGTAAATCAACACAAAATCACATCTGTTCCTCTTGGGTCAGCTCTAATTAGCACATCACACGTACGCAGCGTGTGGGTTTGACAGCGATCTCCGGGACGTGGAGAAGCCGCGCCGCCTCGTCGTGTTTCTGTTGGCTCTGAAAGGTGTGTGAGGGAACAATGGTATGTTGTTAGGGAGCTGTCAGTGCAGCGTGTGCCTGTCAGCTCGGGTTTGGGCTGCTGTGTGGAGACGCTGCAGGCTGAAGGACGGCCCTAACTCCTCGTGTGGATGGTTCTGTTCGTCTCTGAGGATAATAAACCTGCTGCATAGCAGAATGATGCAGTACGACTGGAGCTGCAGGATGAAGCAGCGCAGATGTGAACTTTAATGCCTTTAATGTATTAACAAGTCAAAGATGGTGATACGTTCCATTTACTAATATGGATCATACATATTTGCATGATTTCATTTATTTAGAGCAGTTTATTCACAGAATTTTAAAGTCTTAATCAAAAGAATCTGTGAGATTTAAGTAGAAAATGAATTAATCATTTTATCATGAGTATATTATTACTTCCTATATTTGCTTGTCCCTTATTTTCTATCCTTCTTTTTGCACCGCAGCAATTTCCTAATGTTGTGATTTCTTGCACATATGGCAATAAAACCCTTTCTGGTTTTGAAAAAAATATATAAATATGAAGATCTGGATGGAAAAGTTGGAAAATCTTAAAATTTCAACAAACAGTCTGCAATTTGTGGTTTTCAGGAAGTTTATTTTATTTTGGCAAGTTCAGAGAAGACGCACGGCGTCGGTCATAATGTCCGACGATTTAAAGTTTTTCGTCAGACAACATTAAATCACGTCGGTAATGTCCGACTGTCCGACGTGTTTTCGCAAACACTGCATACTGGCTCAAGAACATGATTTAAAATATGAAAACGTTGCACAGTATGGCTTTAATTTGTAGCATCATAGGATATGATAAATATTTAACAGTATTTTGAGAATTTCTGGATTTTTGTCTGAATTTTCTCCCTCCTCCGAGCTAATTTTATTTCTAATCTTTCTATCTAAAGAAGATGCTAATAAGCGCAGATTTATGCAGGAAGACTTGATCTTTAATTTCAGCAATGTTTTGTTCAGCTGAAAGTTTGGAAGCGAAACAAAAACGCTAAAATGAGTCAAAAATCTTAAGCATGACAGAAACTGCACTTGTTTAAGTTTCACCTTTAAAAGGATGAAGCTTTTTTTTATTTAAGCCTTATAGAAAACACTAGCTCACTTTTCAAACACTCATGCGCGCACACACACACACACACACGTGCACACACACAAAGTTTTTCAATTGTCTGGAGTGTTGAGGTTCAGACTGGCTGGACATAGAGGAGTCTGCTGTAAAGGTGGGAAGCCGACATGGGTCAGTAATCCCTGTCTTAGCGGAGAATCCCAACCATCCAAAGGAGCAATCAGCTGTGGTGAAATGTGGACAAAGCCCTAAGACCAGCCTGGATCCTGCAGAGTGCTGACCGGCGCTCCTACGGCTAACGGGGCTAAGCCCTGCCACAACACAAGCAGCCCCGTGGACCGACATGCAGGCACAAAGGAATGTCGAGACCTGACAACTCGTTTTGTAACGAACGGTGTGATAACAAGACGGATCTTCTCTTTCTGAAAAGCTCGTCTTTTGTTGCAGGATGTTGTTTACAACCTCAGAAAGCATCAGAGTCTAATAACCTCTGAGGAGGAGCACACAGGTGCAAACCTGGAGAGAATTTTAGCTTTTGCATTCATCTCTTAGCAGAGTCATGACCTAAATGCATCCTCCGTTTTAATGCTTAAGCCTGATTTTGGCTAGTGAACCTCCCATCAGACACATCGGGGCACAAACGCCCGCTGGACAAAGCCCGGCGTGTCTGGACCTGTCGAGCGTAAATGTGATTGAGCCCATTTTGAAAAAGCTCCAGGCTTTTGTTCATTCTGCAGCACATTACTGCACACCGGCTGGGAATCACAGGTCACAGCTCTTATGAAATCAATCTCACTAAATGTTCCCACAATCAGCGTTCGCCAACAGGTTAAAAACGTGCATCGTTTCTGCTTTAGTGGAGCTGCACCGAAGGTCTGGAAATACGGAGCTATAGATTCCATCAGACACTTTTCTTTTAATAATATATCTCATTAAATTTGTACCCGTCTCATGAGGTCAGCTGGATTTTAAGGTGGCTTATCAACATTTGCAAACCTAAACATGGCTGCAACAGCTGGTTTTTGTAACTAACAGCTGATGGAGAAGGATATTTTAGCGTCAGTACTGTTTGGAAAGACTTTCCTTCTCTGAAAGGGGAACAGATGCATTTATTAATCTTTGCAGGACTCTTAACAGATTTAGTTCTGATAGGAAAACATAGACAGGATTGTTTTTCACCTGTCCAAACTCCTCCTTCAATTTAGAAATGAGTTTTAAGCTTTTGTTTATTTTTAAACTACTAAATTTGTGACCTGCTTCTCGCTCAAATCTTTAACCTGCACAGTCTTACAAGATCACTGAGGTCAGAGGAGATCGTAGCTTTGTTCTGGAACAAAATGCCCTTTCATAGTAAAAGCCCACCAACATTCAACACTAAAAACCCATAATAATAATAATAATAAAAACACCTGTGTTTAAAGTGCTTTAAAGCTGGTATTTTACACCAGACTGAGTTACATCTCATGTCATAATGTCTAACTTGTGAGATGTCTGATTTGTTTAAAGTAACAACAGATAGTGTTTTAAACGTTAAGCTAGAGCTTTAACGTTGATCTCAGTGATTGTTGAGTTAGAAACTTGACCAGTTTCATATCTGACACCACTCTGCTGCCCTCTGCTGACCAAAAAACACACTAGATAGTTTTGTGGAGCGGGTAGGTGTTCTAGGGGGAGCTCTTATACCTGCTTTACGGCTGTTAGCTGTAATGCTAGCGGTTAGCATTTTCAGTTCACCGATCGTCAATAAAAAGCACAAGAAGAAGCAAAAGAAGAAGTTTGTTTTTTCTATTGGCATCATGGTGGAGCCTGGAAGTAAAAGTAACAGAGGAATGTCTTTGGAGGTGAAGCAAAGAGCTAAAACCAGAGTGAACATCGGCACGGCCTACGCTAGTTTGAGGGAGCTAAAGGAGGCTACAAAATCACAGACTGATGGTGACCTGGCTTTGTTGCTGCTGGACTTGTAAGTAATAATATTTTTTGTCCAACAGTGTGGATCTTTTTACTTTGTGGTTTATTTTAGTATTAGTTGGCACGTGTCAGTGTTAGCTCGTTGTTAGCATTAGCTATAGCAGGGTTGTTTACGACAGTTTCAACCAGTAGGGCGGAGGAGCAGGAAACGGCTCACTGTTACTTTAAATTGAATTTCATTGTTTTCTTCTCATTATTTGAATTAATTTGTGCTGAATTGTTTTGTTTTGGACCAATTATGGACCAAACCATTAGCCTGGCCAGCCATACTATATATGTAAATACATAGTATGGCTAGTACGAGCCATTGAAACCACCCACTTGTGGGGCAGAATCTACGGTTGTCTTTCAGACTGTCGCTACACTAGGACCAATCAGAGCAATAAACAACATGACTTATTTATCTCTGAAATTCAATCAATGGGGCAGTCCACTATACACCGTCGAAGAAGCAAATTCATCCCTTTCCAAAGTAAATAACTTAAGTACCTCTATCTGCTCATGTCTCAAAGAAAAGTTCAAGTCTAAATAGTTCAACGTTGATGCCAACGCCGTTTCAAACGTGCACCATTCCTGAATTGACGCCATCTTTGTAGTTTTTTTCTATTGCAGCTCTAGTGTTTAGCCCACCCAACAACTGGTGTGATTGGCAAGCCACAAAACTGATCAGGCCAATGTTAGACCTGCTGGGGCTACATGGGAGCGAGGGTAGACCGACCTGCAGAGCAAAGTCTTTTTCTACAGTTGGTTTAGAGTTTTAGGGTACCAAACTACTAGACCTTAGTCGACTTTTGTTGAATGAATTTAACTTAAAATCTCATAAATGAGATGAATATTTCAGAAAATAACCACTGGATATAAGTTTGTTAACCTTTAGAGTCTGTTTCACAGCTAATCAACCTAAAAAGGCATAAGAATGATGATAACTGCCAGTTTTGGGGCATTTCTATTTAAACTTAGGTATTTTCTCTGTAAGTTTGCAAAGAAGTGGAAAAAAGTAGAATTAATCATTCTTTTTGGGTGTTTGACATCAATTTAGTTTCCATTTTAAAAGCTAATTACTGTGTGCAGCTGAGCTCAGTTTAGCGCGAACGTACGGATGTCAGCAGGTTAAGAACAGACTAAAATGATTTTGAGTTCTTTGGAAGCTGAAACCATCTTTTTTATGATCATCACCAGCCTCTAGAAACAAACTCCACATCTAATTATCGATTGCTTGAAAATGTCACATGCAGTGGAGAGTCTACGAGTCGGACGGGTAGAGGTTATAAAATGTGAAGCGCTGCTGGCCGCGGAGTAAATCCTCAGCCTCTTTAATGCCACAGCGGACCAAAAAAACGTGTGTGACTACCTGAATATTACATTCGCTGAAATGCCACGCGCTCTGCAGCCACGTGTGGTCACATCAGCACCAGACAAGGAAATGTCAAGAGCTGCTGGGCAACAAGGCGTTTGTGTTAACTGAGAGGAGAGGTGTGATTATGGACCCAGTCAATTACACGTTAATGAAGTTAACACCGTTCTGAAACCTCAGGGTCCGTCTGCCAGCTCCACAATGCCCCTCTCCTCACCTTTAAAAGGATTTGCCAAACACATTCTTCTCCCTTTCTGCGAGCATCACTCAGCGGGCGCTTCGGGGCGCCGCCTGTCATGGCTGCAGCTATTGTGAGGTGCCATTTGATGTGCAGGTCCTTTGTGTGGAGGCTTAACATGTTTTTAAAAACTGGCTGAGCTTTTAGCGGTGTGTGGAGCAAACTGTATCTCACCTTCTTTTGAAGCAGGGAGACAATGGAGGCTGGACCATAGGGACAGGTGGACACAGAGGGTGTCTACCAACGGGCCGCAGGATTGGCCGTATTTTGCCCTTGGCTGGTGGCTGTGAGGCTACTCCGAGGAAAACTGCTGTTTCCTGTTCTTAGAGTGGAGCTGAAAATCTCAACGGAGTTTAGAAACGTGTCAAAGTGACCTTCTGTGTTCCAAAAGACACTGAAGCTGTTTCACAGAAAACAGCTTTTACATCCAGGAGTCAGAGTTAGGTGTTATAAAGGAAATGATTCATATTAAAATAGTAATAATGGGGTCATTAACCTCTCCTATTTAAAAATCCCCACATCTTTTAGTATTTTTAAATTTTTGAATCCTTCATTATTCCAACTTAAAGCCATACTTTGCAACGTTTTCATATTTTTAAATCATGTTCTTGAGCCAGTTTGTGCTAAAATGACTCTTTACAGGGTTAATGAAATGTCACTCAGACCCCCACCGCCCCCTGTGGCCAGAATACCACACTTGCAACTTCAGAGTGGCGGTCCGGTCCCTGTTGGACTTAGTAAAGTGGAGCTGACATGCCTGGTGCTGCAGTCTGCTTCCAGCATGTTTCCTGCATGTTTTAGATCATGAACACAGCTGATGTGTTTGATTTAGTGATGAACCGCTCCTGTAGACACTAATGAAGGCTGAGGAGACGTTTCAGCTGTTAGATTAAGGTGTTAAAAAGACCAACGCACAGCCAGGAGATAAGTTTACCTTTTGGTTTCACTAACGACCACTAGGGGGTGCTAAAAACAAACCAGAACTGCTTAATCTCCATTTAAGTTTCTCTACCAAGCAGTTGACCTGCTAGTTAAAGGAAGCGTAACCAGTAGAGAATCTGTAAACAAGGCATTTTGGCTTCACTTCAACTAAAGAGGTAGAAACACTCTGTCTAGTTTCTATGTGAGTCAATGGACCAATTAATAACCAGCAACAGTAAAATGTTATTGGTGGTAAGAAGGAGAACTTTCTGATGATGATGCATTGTTGGATGTATTTGAGCATCATCGCTTGTTCACAAGAAATACGGGTAGAGGACTATTTCCAAGGTCAGCATGCATGTGAATCTCAGAGAGACCAGTCACGTTTCAAAAACAACAAGTATTTTGTGTTTTTCAGTGAAACTCACCTTTAAATTTGTATCAGTTTTTCTTCCACAGTTCTTTAGATTTGTCTTTCCTTCCATCAATCACCACCTTCTTGGGTCTGTTCCTGTTTCATTCCTTCTTTTCTTCACCTTCTTCTTTCAACTCTTCACTTAATGTCTTTTCATCCCTTCATTACTTTTCCTTTCGTGATTCTCCATTGTGTCAAAGTTGGTTAACTCGTCACAAACTCTGTTCCGCGCTTATTTCTTCCATCAAATATCCATTTTTTTCTACTCATTCTACTGTTTTTTTCTGTTCATTGTGTTTTCTCTCTTTGCTGTTGATGATTTTTATCCTATCCCGTCTGTTTACAGAAGCCTTATTGCAGGAAAGTTGTCAGAAGGTCAAAGGTCGAAAAGGAGGAGCGGTTCAGAGGGAGTAGAGTAGCACAATCTTCATTAAGGCTTATCTCGCTACTCCAAACACTTCACAGGAAATTGCTGCAAACATGCTGCAGACAACCTTACACACACACACACACACACACACACACACACACACACACTGCATCGTTATTGCTTCCCACAGAAGTCTGGATTGCACCGTTGAACAGAGCGAGGCGGTACGAGGTGCTCTGAGAGTGCTCCAAAGTCTCCCGCCCATTTCTGTCTGCCGCCTGACACCTGTCAGATTAAGAGGCGAGGAAGCAATGCTAAGTGATGCTGTGTTTCTTTGTGTGCATGTTCACAAACAGTTGCTGCGTTTTTGTCAAGCCATCACCGTGTCGACGCTCCATCGAAGGAAACCGTCTTAGTGACTCTGCTTCAGATGCCTCGGCATAGAAATGCTGGTTATTTGGCAGAACGGCTGTTTGATACGAGTGCAGCGAGGAGACGTGGAAGTCAGTTTAAGAATCCACAGCTCATTTTCTGCTGCTATCTCGTACTCTTTATATTCTGAGTTGATTCATTGTGTTGAATCGGTCTTAAAAAAAACAGAAAAAGGCATCAGTGAGGTCTGACAGAGACAGCTGAAGCTAAGGCCCCGCTGAACCGCCCGGTCTGAGTGCTTTAGAAACATGAAGTCTGACACCATAATGGGGCAGTTTTATCTTTTGTATTCACTCGTTATTTAGTGGAAATTAGCCGAGACTTGTTTTTTCAGACGTTGACGACATAATTTAGTTAAAACTAAACAGTGACACTACTTGGTTAGGATTAGGAAACATTTCTGTTGTTTTAAAGCATCAGTTTAACAATCTCAGGTGAGAGCATTTAGAGTGGTGACACATTCCAAAGTTGAGATAAATATGATAATGCAAAAGAATAAAAGCCTAAATAATTCTGCACAGCTCTTTAAAAGCAGAACGCGTGGCATTCAGGTGTTTCTGCATTGCAAGCTCGGTATGACGTGGGTCAAAGGTCACTTCCAAACTACCTGGAGTCATTCTACAGTGAAAAACATTCGCCAACTCAACAGCTTCACCACAAGGTCGGAGGTTACAGAGGTCAGGCAATTTGTTGTCCAGAGAAAACCCAAAAGCTCCATCTTCGACTCTACATGTCTGACAGGGTAAAGGTCAAAGTTCAGGTGGAAAAAGACTGTTTGGATGGGCTGCAGGAGAAAACTTCTCATCTCTACAACAACCTGCCGGCGCTGGGTCATAAAGTTTTATCTGAACTAACCACAAGACATCTGAAATAACATCCTTTGGCCAAATGAGAATAAAGTGGAGAGTTTACCCACAATGCACAGATGTTCTGCAGCTGCAGGATCTGTCATGGCTGGATGGTGATGTGGTGCTCAGCTTCTGCCCGGGCCTCCACGTGAAGGTTGGGGTGAGAATCAGTGGCTGTCTCTAAGTCAGTCCTGCAGGATTCTACCTGTCTAAGACCCCGTCTGCTGCTGATGGCTCAGATAAGTACAGGACACCTATGTTGCATCATGAGGCCCGTTTCCACCATCGGAACATTCGGGTAATTTTACTGGACCTTTGCTGCATGCGTGTGTCTTTATTTCACTGGGCCAGCCTGAAAGGACCACTTTCTGGCCCATTTTATCCAACCGAGTACCCGAACTGGGGAATTTACTCTGAAAATGCTCGGTAGAATCGCTAGGCAGGACTTGTTAAGTCACGCTGAGTGGTTGTAACTAAGTGGGAAATGACTCCCAACACAGAAAAATGCAGCAGAAACTTTACTTTTCACTGCTTTTTGGTCTCCTACTGAGCAAAGTAAAAAACGGTGCTTTTTCAGGTCATTGAATGCTGCTTTTTACGTCATGCAGCGACTCCTTTTGGTGATGAATTAGTGACATCACTTACTGACGGTCGCGCTATGCTAACGTCTTAGCCAAGTCCTGAAAGAGACGATTTTGTACGAAGACACAACAGCTGAGAGGACCGAGCCATCGTATTCTCTCTGTCACCTTCCCCCCTCGCAGAAATTTCATAGAACTCCTAGTAGAAACACGGCGGTGTTACGGCTTCATAAATGACAACATACTGATAATTGTATTCCTTGAAGACAGTAATTTGAATGGTCTTGATGTTTTCTGCTGTCCTGCTTTATTGCACTAGCCTGGCATGCCATTATATAGTATATGTAAATTTATAGTCTAGTCACGACCCATTGAAACAACCCAGTCGTGGGGCAGAATTTATAGTTGTCTTTCAGACCATCTCTGCATGCAATTGGACAGTGCTAGGACCAATCAGAGCGACGAACAACTTTACGTGTTCATCCCTACGCTTCGCAACGAGGCACTCATCCATTGACAAAGAAGCAAATACATCCTTTTTTGGCGCCTTCTTCTTGTTTTCCTCCATCGCATTTCTGGTGCAAGGCCCGCCCAACAAACATAGATTTCGGGCCAACTGTGGACCTGCTAAGGCTACAGCGGAGCGTGGCTAGACCGACCTGCAGAGCGACTATGGTTAGTCTAGATTTCCAGGCTATTATTGCACTTCATTTGTCTTTAAAAGGATTTTTGCCCTGTTTGGACCTGAATTTGCTCCTCCGTAGAACAAAAAATAATTCTCCTTCTACAATTCATGCTTTTTATGTCCCTTGACACATTCATGCCGGGCTGTTCTTCCCCTAAACGTCACTGAGCTCTGGACTGATTGGACAGGGTTTGTCAAGCTGGCCTTTCAGCCGGTAGCTTTCTAAAGACTGTTGTCAGCCGCTCTTTATTTGGCCTTAGCTTCAGTTGTCTCCGAGAGGGAGAGGCAGGTGGAAAATGAGAGACAGCTCGGCCTTGCGTTTGCTGTGAATGTGTGTCGGAGAGTCTCGCGTCTTTTCCCCCTCTCTGTCTGTCAGCTGTGATTTGGGCACATGTGGGAGTAGTATTATGTAGCGCTATCTGGAGTTCTTGCTGTGAAAGACTGAGAGGTAGTTAAGTCACAGAGCAGCTGATGACAGCGACTCTTTCTCTCTTACACACACACACACACACACACACACACACACACACACACACACAGAAAGTCATTCCTCTGGGACTCTTGGAAAGCGTTTGGTCCTGACAGACAGATAGCATCTCTAATTGGCTGAGCGTTTTAGGAGGGAGACAACTGGACGAATGGAGCAGGAGACGATGGAGGCTAAGCAACATCATCACAAGGATTTGACAGAATTTTCCGTCACGTATCGACTCAAAGTGCCAATTAAAGACTGCTTTAGCTTTTCCCTCCTGTTTGCTATTGGTGCTTCCTTAACCCAATATCATTATCAAAAACCGTGCTATTGGTATTGTTCGTTCAGATTCAACAGGCTCATTATGATCAGATTTAAAAAGATGTTAAACCAGAGGTGAGACGTTCCTAGGGGTGTGGATTTGCAAGAGTCTGGCGATACGATATACTAAAAGTCAGACTCAGCCAGTGTTATCGTGAGATATCGTTGTTCCGTCAGAATGAAGCCGGCAAAAACTGCTGCCACCTAGCAGTCGGGGTTTGAATTGCACCAGACAAAAGAAATACAGTAAATGTTTGCATGAAAATCCTCAATAAGAAAATCAACACACTGCTTTAAATAATTGATTCAGTATCACAAAGCTAAATATTGCGATATTTTACTGTATTGATATTTCTTACATCGCTAGAAATTTTCCAACTGTCCAATTTTTAATGTTGATGCAGATGATTTTTTATTTTAATCATTCTGTTTTGGTACATATGCACAGCTTTGTGTTTGGTTACATCATTTATTAAATCTGTAATTACACCCCCAAATCTAAATCTAGCTCCTACCAGGATATCATTTTAAAAAGTGTTAAAAGTGGCGAAGCAGCAGAGAGGCGTGGAGAGTGATGGATGAAGCAGAAACGGCTCAACGCTGCAGAGGAAAATGGAGACAGACTTAGAGCCACCTGCTGCAGTCAGAGCTCTCTTAGGGTGGAGGGCGTTCCAACTTTACAATCTCCTGCAGCAAATATTAGTGTGGTTGAGATTTGTGTGGTCATTCCCTGTAATGGTCAGAGAGGCAGTTAGGCCTTCATCCTGCATGGAGACCCTTGGTCTAAAAAAAAAATCACCCAGAACACTGATAGTCTTTTTAGGGTCTTGGAGTTGTCTTCAGGGGCACGCCTGAGGCTTCAAGAATTTGAAGCAGGACTCATGTGACCCCTTCACACCATCAGCGTCCTGGTAGAGATCCTTTTTTAGCACATAACTGCTTCCAGCAGGAGTCTGAAGGAGAGTCATGTCAGGATATGACCCAAGGCGTGGTACGATCATAGGTGCACACATTAGGACCGTTGTGGGAACAAGCTGCTGATGTATAGAGCGTGGTGAAGGCACAGGGGAGAATCTTAGGCACAAGGAAGTGGTACGGAAAGACCAATTTGGAGAGCTGTAGGACTTGTGCAGCAATGTGATTGCTTTTATTTTGAAAGGTTTCCAAATTTACTGCAATTCAGCCACAGTGTTATGTTGCCATGGTGGTGGAGAGCATGGCGGGGTCTTTCTAGTGGGCTTTAAAGGTCCAGGGATGCTTGAGTCACAAGCAGAAGCCAATAAATTGTGTTTTTTTTATATTGCCAAGGGCCTCAGCAGCTTGTGGAAGCTTCATTCACGGCTACAACAGTTTGGTTTCTTCTCCTCATCATAGTCACCAGCCTGGTCACATGAAAAAGGGACTAGACTGTAGAGTCTACAGCAGTACTCACTCCTGGTCCTGGAGGGCCGGTATCCAGCATGTTTTCCTTGTTTCTCTACTCCAGCACACCTAACTCAGTGGCTGAATCACCTATGCAGCAGCTCATCAGGCTCTTCAGAAGCCTGTTAATCTCCTGCTGATTGAAAATCAGGTGTGTTAAAATTAAAATGTGCTGGATACCGGCTCTCCAGGACCAGGAGTGAGTACCGCTGGTCTACAGCAGATCCAAGATGTCTAACGGCCCTTTACCACCTCTCAGGGCACTTTGACTCACCTTGGCTCTACCAGGTTTGAGTCGTTTTCCATTACAACTCAGAAACGGCTCTAGTGGGTGGGCTCCTCTAGCAGGGCGGCCCCAGAGTAAAAAAAAGTAGCGCAAGGTGATGTGTACGCAAGACAAAGTACTGTGAGGTGACTCAAAAACAAAACACAACGATGGTATTGATGTTGGATACTCTGCTTAGTCTGTGACTAAAGGCTGCAGACAGTGTGGTTAGGGTTAAGGTCTGGAGCAATCAGTGACTCCACCCCCTAACCAATCAGTGACCAACATTCTCTGACGTCGTGTTTCCTGCCCAGCTCGGTACGCTTGGAACTCTTAAGCTTGGTTCATGCTTGACGCATGTACATCCCGCGCAGAATCAGGCCAAGACGACTTTTGTGAGCCAATATTCTCCCAGACTGTAGGGGGCGGCATAGGGCTCTACGGCACGCATACAACACAGAACAGCCAGTCCGCCATGTTTTTCCACGTGGAATTGTCTGCATAGTTAGAAAATTTCCTATGTGTGCGGTGTGAAAACTTCGGGCCACGCGGAGGCTGACTGAGGGGTGGGGTTGCTGAAATTACGTAATTTGGCCGCGTGGAGCCATGCGGACCTCGCAGATGCGTCAAGCATAAACCAAGCTTTAGAAGGAGGTACTAAAAAAGCGTTACTAGTAGAAACGCCATTCTTTCAGTAAAGGTGACTAATCAAACTTTCTAATGAGTTTCATCTTTAAGAGTTCCTGTTACCACAAAGACACAATCAGCCAAACACTGACTGTACCTTTTGTACTTTATCATTCAATCACACATTTATTCTGAGCCTGTCAGGATGGCTTCAGTCTCTCTTTTTTTCTTTCTGAATTTATTCTCTGAATTAAATTCAGAGCTGGGGTGTGGACACTTCCACCCTCAGAAGAGGAGACCCAGGCAAACTTGAAAAGTCAAAAGCAAACTTTCATAAAGCGCTCCGAGCAGTATGGAGACAGCTGGACTCGGCGGCATAAGATATCTCTCTCCTTCATCCCTTTTTGATATAAAGAAGCATATATCGGCTTGGTTGGCGAACATTACTGCACAAGTAAAGCATATCAACACACAGAACTCTGGGCTCTGAAATCCCTCCTGCCATATGGTGATTTGAACATAAAAGTGAAGTTTTATTGCTTTAATGCGGAGTTTCAGGACTTCTCTTTCAGAAAAATGAACTTTAAACAAAAACCTGATAAAGTCTTACTCTTGGTTTATTAGTACCAGTAGACCAGAAGGGTTTACGACTCAATTACAGGCTGGTGTTACGATGATGACATCTTTCATAACACATCTCGTGCCTCTGTCTGACTTTCATCCTGCGTTGAAAGGCTTTAACGCTTCACTTTGTAGTGGGACTTCATTTAAGCTCGACGCTCAGAAGCACCGAGGGAGTTTCTGCGTTCACGAGTCGCTGTTGTATCATTTCCTCTTTATTGTGGAGATGAAAACGTTTTTTTTTTCCACCGTTTGCCCACATTAAAATCCATCAGTTCTTATTGTGACACTGAAACTCTTTCTATAATTAGCTAATATCCAGTATCGTATGTCGTGCTTATTACTGATGTATATTCATAATTTGCAAACCTATTCATTTATTAAACAAATGATCTTCGAAAAGCCAAACCGAGATGCAGCCTGTAAGGATAATGTGACATCTGAGCCACATGGATAAGCTTGTGATGTATAATCAACCAACCTAATGAAACTCTGAATTCAATAGTGTTTTCCCAGTTGTAAATGTTTAATTAGGTATTTCAAAATGCTCAGTGCAGACTGAGACTGGTGTATGCAACATATGAGGGTAAGAAACTCTCAGCGGCAAGACAAAGCAGCCAGCTGAGGCTGAAACATGGACTTTGTTAGGGTAGGAGGTTTTTTCCCGTTTACTGAAAAATAAAAGGATAACAACCTGATTTCTTTCTAAGCATAACATCTGGAAATGTCCATTCTGTCTTCATTACTCATTTTTTATACATTTAGCTTTAATAAACTGGGCACACACTTGTTATTTCTATACATTTGTTGTGGTCTCTAGTATGAATGAATGCCTTTTCAATTTTTTTCTGTGAAAAAAAGCTCTGGCGCTCCTGTTTCAGGAGGATTGTTGGGTAGAAAATGGCAGGATTCAGAGTCTTAAGGCGGGCGTACACTGTGCAAATTTTTCACTTTTTTGAGCCGATTTTCTCCTCGTGCAAGAATCTACGAGCTCGGGGCGAGTTTCGCGCTGAGCGTCGTGTATTATGCAGGGGGTTACGAGAGGCGATTAATACCACATGACCAGCTACCGATCAGCAATCGTAAGCTCGCACGGATTTTTGGCGTGTTTGATATTTTGCTCGTCCCTCGTGAGGGTATTGAACTGTTGAAGCGGTGCTGCGAGCATCTGTGACCCAAAAAGTATCAGAACCGCACACGGCGCATGCGCAAACACAGAAGCAGTAGCGTAAATGAAGGAAGTGGAAGCGAAAACAAACCAAATAGCTAGCCCACTTTCAAAATAAAAGCAGCGTTGCTTTGTTTTGATGAAAAATAAACTTTATTTCTTCATTTAACAGCGGGAAATGCTGGTAATTTATCGATTTTGATCAAAAGTGGATCACATATAATACAAATAATATGTTTTCGTTGTTATTTTGTTATTTAAGGAACAAACCAGACTTTTATTTTTACGTCAGATTGATTTTTTAACCGTAGCAACAAGCAGCGCTTGCCATGAAGCAACAGAGTACGCTTCTATTCCAAATGCCGTCCTCGTCCTCCCATACTCAACGTGTTGCATCATATATACTTTTTTTTTAGCTGCGACGAGTTCATGCCAGACGTACAGGGTGAGCAGTCAGGTCGCATCCGAGAACTGGGTCGTACAGTGTGAGCACATGACTCGTGAGATTTGCTCTGTGAGGAAGTCGTACAGTTTGAGCTGAAGCTGAACGCTACGAGTGATAAAATCACACAGTGTACGCCCGGCTTTACTCATTAGTATTCATGACACGCTAACATCGACGCAACTCTTCCTCCGCCTCCATTCGCTCTGTTTTTCTTGGGTATAAAAATGCAACTGAAACTGTAATTTTCCCACTGAGGGACAAATAAATGTATTCTTAATTCTTAATTCTTATTTCCACAAAATACAAAAGCCTGAACGTGTTCCACCATGTTGTGGAGTTGCTAATAGTTAGCTTCTACTAGCTAAGACGCTCTTCTCTCTCCTGGCCGCTAAATCAGCCTTCCGCTGGCACAAGCCAAAGTGGGAGGGGCCATAAATGCAAATCTTACAGTGTGAGGTAGATGTGTGTGGCTTTTTCTGACCCGAGCGTTTCCCTGTCTATTTTCTTTAATCATCTAATGCAGGAGATTGGCGTAGAAGACTATTTTCATGTGAAACTCGGCGTGACCGATCATATTTAAAAAAGCACAATATTATACGTTTCTCAGTGAAACACACCTTTAGGGGTGATTTCAGACCTGCTTTGTTCAGTCAGTTTAAATCCAGCCCTGGTCTTTTCTCCTTGGTTTCATTAGATCATGTTGTTGTTAACCTGCTCCAAATCAGAACACACAACCTTTCTCCTGTATTTACTTCTGGTAGCCCCGCTCCCTGATAATCTGACCAATCAGCAGCCTAAATGTACTTGGTATGTAGCAAATGTGTGTTTAGTTTGCAGGTGTTTTGCGTGTGTGAAAAGAAACTGAACCACAGGGGGGAAAAAAACAAATTAACCAAACTTTCAGGATCAAGATAAAGATGTGAGAAGATCTTGGTCTTTAGTGTTGGTTTTGAGGATTTAATTATTGTCATGGTTTTTTTTAGCATAAAGGTGTGTCCATATCTAGATGAGAACATATCTTGGATTCATGAATAACTGAAGTGTTTTTTATTTTTTGACATCGCCCTGCAGGGAGGGAATAATTCTATGTATTATGAGTTACGGTTGTTTTTTCAAACGTATTACCTTGTTTTAGGAACTTCTGTTTTCTCTGTCTTTTTACACAAAGTAATTTTTAACGTTGTGCAGAGAAATGACTGCACGTTTCCTCCATTAACGTTTAGTGTTTATTCCACTGAGTATTCTGGCATGTCTCCAGCTGCGACTCTGCACTCGTCCTTGTTTTCATATGAAATCACTGTGTGTTTGCATGTTTTCACCTCAATTGTCTGCTAATTTGAAGTATGTTTTCATTAAAAGCAACAAATGAACGCTAAGAAGCAAGTCTGCACCTGTTGTTTGTATCAGTGGGACCTCAGTTAGAAGCGAGTCGGGATAAATAGCGTTTCAACAATCCTCTTCGCTTCTCTCATCAACAGTCGCAATCACATCATGAGTCTCCAATTATCTCTCCAGCTGCTGGCCCCGGGCCAAATCTGAGCCTGTGCTTCGGAAATAATCCAAGTTTTTTTTTCTTTAAAGAGGTCCTTCACTATTATTTTTAATACATTTGCAGTTGTCTCTGGTAAGTTGTTCTCTGGGGAACAAAAGCTCCGGTGCGCCTGTTTCAGGACCCTAGAAGATTACCAGATTAGAGGAGAGCTTCAGACGGCAGGATCTGGAGTCTTATTTCCTGATATGTGGACATCTCTCCTCTGATTGGCTAACAGCAACACGACTCTACCACTGACTCTGTTTGCTCTGCAACGTTGATGTTTTATCTCCACCAATAACACAAGCCTGGAGGAGTTCTGCTGTGTGGTGGAGTTGCTAATGCTAACGGTTAGCTTCTCCTAGCCCAGACGTTCTCTGCTGTTTCCTGGACGCTAAACCAACAACAGCCTTCCCCGTCGTGAGTCAAGATGGGTGAGTCCATGAATGTTAAGTGACAGTGTGACGTAGATCTGTCAGGATTTTCTAATCCTAGAGTTTCACCTAGAGTCTATTTTCTATCAGAAGCTAATGCAGGAGATAGGTGGAGGAGACTATTTTCATGTTCAGCCTGCAGGAAACACTCAGAGTGACCCATTAGAATCAGAAATAAGATTTTAAAAAATGGATGGATCTGATGTTTAATACACAGAAACACTAAATCAGAGAGGCGGGAGTTGCAGATGCGTTAGCGAGTATAAATGTGAGGATGAGGATCATATATTTCGTCTCCTCTGGCTTTTCTCTGTTTCCTCTCTTCCCTCCACTGCTTCATGCTCTTCCTGTCAGCTCATCGTTGTTTAACTCTTATCAGGCGGATATTGGATGATAAGCCGTAATCAAAGCCCCCCCGCCTCGACCTCGGCGCCTGCGTCAGCTCTGACATGTGGTTCTGTATTTAATGCGTGACAGCAGCTCGACACTAGTTCACATCCTTCTTCATTAGGGACGCTGGAGCAACTTATACTTTGCGCCAATCAGCCTCAGCGTAATCGCTCGTGTTCAACAAACCAATCTAGCCCATGACAAGATAATTACCGTTGGTTCTCCAGGGAGATGTGTGCTGTGGAGGACCGGAGAACTCGGAATAGAAGTCGGAGCAGCAGTTCCACCTTTCGAAGTGCAGAGAAACTCGGTTTTCATCAGTTTAATCTGCTTTTTTAGAAATACTTGAGATGGAATCAGAGGAGCTGAGCGGCGCTTAATGACACGAGAGTGTTTATGTAATTCAGACAAGTGTAACTAAAGTAATTAGACTGAAGTATTATTTAAATTTAAGCAACATGTAAGTTGTTGTTTTTTACCCCTTCGTTAACTATAAGCTGTGGTATTTGGTGCATTGGTTGTCCTTATCCAAATAGTTTTAGAATCTAACTTTTGCATTCGTTTTTAATGAACTGATGTATTTTGGAATTTAATAGTCATACATTAAAAAGTTTTAAATTAAAACTTTATGTGCTTTAAGGAGAAATCCAGAGGTTTGCTTTTTATCCGACAGCACATCTAGAGGCTGATAAATGAATTGCACCTTAAGCTGTTCTCATCACTTCTGTGTTCACGGGTGGAAGCAACGCCTCTCGTTCATGAATGCGCACCTCTAGTTGGCCAACAGAGCTAAAACGATTGTTTTACAATTAATGTTCTCATGTTGTTTATTCATATACATAGTTTAAAGGCTTGCTGGTCCATGAGAAAACACCAACTCTGCATCTGTCTAGATACATCCTCAAATGCTCACATGCACTCTGTGATTGACATCTGTATGTAAGCGGATGTCTAACGCTATGGGCTCTATGCACGCTCCAACTTCCGCATTCCACATGAGACCGCACTCCTATGTCCGGTTGCCGTAGTGATCGGTGAAGTTGTGACATGGCTGAGAGTTTGGAGTTCACCCGGTGCTTCCTGGAGGTTCGTTGTGACGTGGCTTTTTGGTCGGATGTGTTATTGGTAGAGGGTTTTAGAAAAAATCGAGAAAACCACTTTTTTCTTTTTATTCATCTAAACAAAGAGAAAATGTGCCTTACATCATTGATTGTAACTTTTGGTAACTCCAGTCAGCACCGGGTGAACTCCAAACTCTCAGCCATGTCACAGCTTCGCCGACGACTTATGACAACCGGAAATAGGAGTGTGGTCTTATGTGGAGTGCGGAGGTTGGAGCGTGCATAGAGCCCATTAGCTAATGCTGAGTGGCGCTCAATTCAAACTGCATGAGGCTCTACGGGTACGGGGGGCGGGCTTAGCAAAACAAAATTGCTGTATTGCCAACATTATATCACAGTACAGGGAACGCTATCAGTCAGTGTGTTTACATGCACATCTAAGGTCGATCTAAAATATTAAACTGGGAGCCTTCATTCTAGTTTACATGTACGTTAGAAAACCAAACTCTCAAATTAAGTTTGTTCCACTCCGGTACAGTAGGTGGCGAAATGTGCCCTTCATGTCGGTTAGCTTATAGCTATACAAATAGTAAACAAACGCTAGCGGGAGTGAAGAAGAGAAAGTTAAAACAGGATATTCACAATGACTGAAAGAATGGAAAACAACAATGCTGCAGCACAGTAGCCTAGTGAACTAGACCAATTCTTGCTTTGCAGAGTTTGGTCTAGGCACGCTTCATTGGAACCCTCGCAGCCCAAACCACTGCTGTGTCTATCCAATCACAACTCACTATAGTTTTGGTTGGGCCAATCACAGCGCTCTATATCATGGGCCAATCACAGAGCGGGAGTAGCCGATGACGTCAGCGCTGCGGCCGCGAACGCCGCGAACCCAAGCAACATGGCGGCAACTCGGAAAACACGTTCGTTTGAAACGGCTTTGTCATCAACATTGGATTATTTAGACTCCAACGTGCGTAAGTCTGTCTGATATACTTAGCGGCTTCTTATTTTTATCAAACAAAGTAGTGCAATGTCCCAGTACACCTGATATTCGCGTGTTTTTCATACAAAAACGACAGAAATCATTGAAGCTAGACGCTATTAAAGCCTCCCGCTTTTCCGTCGCCGTGATTACGTCATGTTGTTCGTCACTCTGATTGGTCCTAGCGCTATCCAATTGCGTGCTGACATTTTGAAAGACAACCGTAGATCCCGCCTCACGACTGAGAGCCGTCAATGGTTCGTGGCCAGACTATATATTCACATATATAGGATGGCTTGCCAGGCTAGCAGCACAGCTCACTTGGTACGTACTGTACTGTTTGATGGCGTTACACGCGTTACTTTGTGGCGATGATATTATCAGAAGACCGCTTCCGCGGTCTCGTCACTTCCGGAAGTTACCAGTATCGGCACGACGGAGCCGTTTACATGCAGATGAAGTCAAGTTCCTACAGCGCTATCTGGGTGCTTCAGCACGATTACAACCAGTTCGCCTTCAGCCAGACTAACGAGTTTACATGCATTTAAAAAGACCAACGTGAGTCTATTTAGGGCAAACTTCGGTTTTCTGATGCATATGTAACTTTTTTGGATTTCTAAAAAATCCTATATAATTTATGAAAGGGGGAAAACTCCAGATTGTAGCTTTAAGGTTACACCCTGGATAGTTTAGTTTTCCTGGTTTGATGTTCTTGTTCCTGTCACCCTGTAGTGATTATTTGGCTTCTTGGTTGATTTCTCGTCATCCATGTTTGTTACATATCTCCCTTCTGTTGCATTTGTTTTTTTGCCTGTATACCTTTAAAACCTTGCCCCTGTTGTTTCTAATTCACAGTATTTTGTGCAGGAAGCAACAGAGTCTGTAGCTTTCCTCACTGAATGCAGTCCAGCTGAAGCTCATAAATGAATCTTGATTCTTGTTGCTTTACAAATCAGTTTAAACTCCCTCACTCCTCATTCTGTAATGATCTCTCCCAGTATGTCTTGTCCCCAGTCCCTGTCTCCAAATCTCCTGTGCTGCTTTCTCTAGTTTATATCTACCAGCCTGCTCAATCTTAACTTGTTTTTCAAATTATCTTTTATTAAACCCTTGAATTATACCTCCCTGCCTGCTGTTGACAATCTACCTCCATCCTTGGGTCCGATTTCAGCTATAGCAATAAAGTTTATGAAAAGATTCTGATTAATATGCCATATGCTCATATTTTTGGACCAATACTTCAATTTTAACATCTCAGTTTTAATTCTAAGAGCAAAACACAATAAGTAGCTTATGCAAGTGAACACATTTCTGTTTAAACTGCAGAAACTCCATGACCAGCTAAAGTTATTTTATGCATAAACGTGTTTAAAGGAACTAGAGGCAGGATCTTTAAAAAATCTGTAAAAAATTAAACATGTATGTTCATTTTTTCAAAGCTAATGGGTGATGAAGCGTTATAAACCTAAAAGAATGAGGCCACCCATGTATCGTTCCATTTTCTTGAACAGGCTGTTTGCTGCAAAATGCGCTGCAGTTCGGTCACGAATTTCCCGCGCTGCCCTACGGATGTGGCGTCAATTGACACTGCTTGCGCGTTCATGACAGCTTCAAAACAGAAAGAAAATGTGTTCGACACTGCAGATCGGTAGGTGGAGCTAATGCACCTTAAGTTGCTTGCCAACCGCCAAACTCCAAAAGAAGAACTGTGGGAATGGATTCTACTGCAACCAGCAAACGACCAAGCGTGGCACAAAGGAAGTTTATTCAGCGGCATCTCGTGAGTCAAAAACCAAATATGGTAAAAGACAGGCAGGGACCCGAATCTATATCGGATACGTGATTGACGAATGGAGGCTGCTTCAACTATATCTGGGACTCAAAAAGGATGCTGCCATGGCTCATTTCCTAGTGAGCAGGTAAGAAACATTATAGGTTGTGTTTAGAGATGATGACAATGATCTGACCTCACCGATGACTCAGAGAGAGCTAGCGTGCAGTAGCATTAGCTGTGATCATGCTACAGTAGTAGCATTAGCTGTGATCAGGGCTGCAGCGTGGATTGCTTCGCCGCAATATTGTCCGTGAGAGCGGCGGGGAGTTGCCTTTTCAGCGTGAGATATTGGAGGTGTGGCGTGAGAGCGTGTGAAGAGGGTCAGGTAATGGTATTTTTGTGTTTGTGTAACATAGCTGTATGTGCACGCTCCCGTGCTGGGCTGCAGTTACTCGCAGAGCCGGGCGCGTCGCTCGTGAGCATCGTTTCTTTTTTCCTGCATCTAGTTCCTTTAAGTAAAAATGTAAATTAACGAAGAAATAATCATTAAATTTCCACCTGAAATCTGAGCTTATACTAAAATATGCATCATGCTTTCTGTGTTAAAAGCTGCATAAATCACATAAGAGGCATAAAAGACCATTTTTCTGTGGCTCACCTGGTGCTAGGCTTTTTTACTATACAACATATTTCCCTGTTGCTGCTATCGGCCGTATGAAAGTTTAATGAGGAGGAGAAACGCTGATATTTTCTGTGTTAGAAAGCTCTGGAGCTGTTCTAACCCACCTCAGAGGAAAAAAGCCAAGAGCTGGTTTCTTTAAGTTGTTTTCAGTCCATCAGAAGTCATAAACCTCCATCTGACGGGTCACGTAGTCAAAACCCATCCTCCCCAAACGTGTTACGATCTTTCCTTTTGCACTCTGTCTTGTTTCTCTGGCCTTTAGCTATCCCCTCTGGTCTAGCTCCTCCATTTAACCGTTTCCCTCGGCCGCAGTGAAACCTCGCCCGCCCAGACCCGGAGTCTCATGGTCTTCTGTCTTCCCTCCATGTTTTGCTCGAAGTGGTCATAAACAAAAATCCCAGCGAGTGGTGACTTTATTCCCACGACGGGGCTGAGGGCATGGAATTCATCACTGGCTTTGACTGAGTTACACCTCGTTTCAGCGCAAGGTCAAAGCAATTATTGGACTTTCACTCCATCACTGACCTCCCTCCTCTGCCTTTACTTCACGCGCCCCTCTCCAGCAGAACTCCACTTTTCTTGCTCCCCCATGACCTTGCTTTCTTCTGCTTCACCTCTCTGCACAGTCTCCCTTTATGACAGCCGTGCTTACTTGTGCTTTTGTTTCTGTTTGCTGCTCTTTTTCCAACTTTTACCTTCTGAAGTAAGACACGCTCGGTGTTTTAAGTCACAATCAGACTATTGTTGTGTCAAGAGTGATGAAATGAGATTCTTCCTGAGTCTGCAGCTCTGATTGTTCCCACAGATGGTTTGTCGGCATCATTAGGACCCAAAACGAGCTGTTCGTTCAGGCGTAGTTGTTGACTCAGATGCTGTCAGTCAAACAAAGATGAATCTGGAGTTCGTTCAGAGGCCCGATGCTCACTCGTGAGGGTTTCTTGTGTTAAATGAGCTCATTCATATCAAACTTGGAATATTAATAATATTAATATTAAAATAATCTAGTTTTAAAACCTGAACTATTCATGTATTTTATTTTATATTCTTTGGTGGTTTCCCAAAATCTACATTTTAAACCAAATGGGGTTAATCAGGAGTAGGAAAATTAAACCTTTTGAGTCTGAAATATGAAATAATTTAGAAAAAATTACATTTTAAAATTGAACTTTTAATTGTCTAATGTTAATATAACTACTATATAATAATCTGCTTTATTTTATTATGTAACTCTACACCCATGTACAGACCACCTCGTTTATCACGGGAGTTAATAACCCGCAATAGGCGAAATCAGCAAAATATTCAGCTTCATTTATTACAATTATTATAGATGTTTGTAGCGTACGCAGCTACTATTGGGGTCACACACACAAAAACACACCAGAATGTCTGTTTCTCAACAGTTTTATTTCTAGCATGTGTGAACAGTTTTATTTGCACAGTGTTTCAGGTTCTGGCTGCAAGTCTCATCGTAGAGACTTGCGTCTCCTCCTCCTGTATATAAAGACGCATTAGCGCTCCAGCCGTGGCACAGCGTGCTCCTCTCCTCTGCAGACGTGCTCGTCCCAGTGCACCGCCACAATGTTTTCAGGCTGTAAAACCCCTCACTACACACTTTATACACTATTTTCAGACAGACATTAACATTTTAACACTTTTCTCTTTTATTTAAACACTCTCAAACCGTTGTACCTTTGGAGACAAAAAACAATGCGCTATATAAAAAAAAACATGCAAAATTGCACAAAAAATGTCCGTAAAACTGCGAGGCAGCGAAAGGTGAACCGCGTTATAGCGAGGGACCACTGTAACTAAAGCAGATATAATACTGGCTAGCTGTAGGTCCTCCACCAGAGGGCAGTAGACTGTATAGAGTTGGATATTGCAGGTTTCTGGTGAAGGTGCTAATGCTGGATGCTTTAAAGAGCAAGCTCACTGAGAAGTCTTTTTTTACTTGTGTACAGTCACACTATATTCACTTTAGCCTGCATGTGAAACTCCGTCTTCTACCTGTATTTCCTGCATTATTCGACGATAGAAAGTAAACAGAGAAACGCTCAGATTAGAAAAGCTATTGACATTTGCACATCACCCATCTTGACTCACGACGGGGAAGGCTGTTGTTGGTTTAGCGTCCAGGAAACAGCAGAGAACGTCTGGGCTAGTAGAAGCTAACCATTAGCATTAGCAACTCCACCACACAGCAGAACTCCTCCAGGCTTGTGTTATTTGTGGAGATAAAACATCAACGTTGCAGAGCAAACAGAGTCAGTGGTAGAGTCGTGTTGCTGTTATCCAATCAGAGGAGAGATGTCCACACATCAGGAAGGAAGACTCTAAATCCTGCCGTGTTCAGAACTCATTGGCTCACTTCTAGTTCCTGAAACAGGAGCGCCAGAGCTTTTTCTACACAGAGATCGACTCATTCATTTATACCAGAGACCACTGCAGATGTGTTGTAAAAACAAGTGAACTTGGTCTTTAAGGAGGCAGGATTGTGATACTTTTATAGCATAAGACACGGTAATAAATTATGTCGGTTATTAGGACTATTTTTTTATCTTTTTCACGCAGCTTCCCCCGTCCTTCAGCAGATATTAAACATAATAATGTTTAAGATTTAAACCTGAGCCTCTCAGGTGTCTCAGATGAGCAGCTACTTTTCACTGGATGGTAGATTTTCCGACCTCGTCTCCATTTCCAGATCCACTTCTAACGTTAATCTAAATGGCTTTCTGCCGCCACCTTTTCCTTTTCAAAAGGCCTTTCAGGCTAACCAATAATTATGTCTGGTTTCTCATCTCACCTTGAGAACAGTTTTATTGTGCTTCCAGTAATAATGTGTTTCCCATTTCCTACTCATGTATTACATTTCTGGTTCTTTGCTTTAAATCTGTTTTCTGTTTGGGTAACATGAACGCCAGCGTAGCTCCTTAAAGCCTCTGTGTGCTTCTTTGAATAGACCAACCTCAGACTGCAGCTGGGATTTGAACTTGCAACCTTCTTCCTGCTAACATGCTTTATTTACTGATATTACCTCATTTATTACCTCAGCATCATCTGTCGTCAGTGCAATAAATCCGTTAACAGAGTAACTACTGCTGCGACACATCATTACATTTATTAAAGCTTCATTTGTGTGTGTATATTTTCTTTTTTACTATTTTCCTTTTTACATCAGGTGTTAAATAGACCATTTGAGTGGCTCCACATCTCACTGCATCCTCATGCAGCGACGATAAAAACTTTCTGGTTCTGGTGGTTTGATCAGAGCAGCTCCAACTTTAAATAAAACAATAAAATTTCCTTTAAAAGAGAAAATGCAGCGACATGAGTGATGGAACAGGCTCGTACCTCCAGGGAGCAGCATGTAGAATCATCAGATTACAGGTGGAATTAGACACAAAGCTTTTCAAAGTCAACATTCATCAAATGTCACAGAAAAGAAAACGCATTAAATGAAACGGGGGTCCTTCTGGGAAATAAAGCCATGCGTTTAAACCTGCTTTCACCACAAAAGAACAGGTTGTTTTTGTTTTCCAGGACAATTACAGAAGCTTAGAGGGACAAGTAAATGACGGTGTAATTGGACAGATGATGCAGCGTCACTCTTGGCTTCATCTCCGTGTCACAGGTGGCTGACAAACAAAAGTGTCGCTGGAATAAGACTTAACAGATGATTGAAGACATCTTACAAGATGAGTGGAATTACAATCTGTTTCCACAAGGTTAAATTGTTTCATCATGCTCTGAAACCATCTTCTGAGAAAGCGCCGGTGCGCGTTGTGACCCGAGCGCTCGATTTTATCCGACTGAGTTACAACGCAGCGGCCCAGTCATCCATCTGCTCCTCGGCCTCTATGCAATTGTAATTGCATTAGTGCAGTGTTGATTTTTTATTAGACACCTTTTCCCAAAGTCCCCAGGCTCATTTTCCTTTATTAGACAAGTCTGGAAAGACAATACAATACTCTTGTCACCGGGTCCCTCCTGACGGAACTTCATTCCAAAGTGAGCAGAGCGATAACCGAGCTGACTGGAGGGATTTAGGGGAGAAGGTGCAGCTTCTCTCTGCTGCTGCTGCTGCTGAAAATGTTCTAAAAGCTGGAAATGTCTCACAAAAATCTGTCTTTAAACCTTTACCTTCAGCACCGACAACAAAACTATGAAAATCCTTCTTTTTCAGTGTTTTTTATTTGTTTTAAGCAATAAGGGTTATGATAAAGTGTAAATTAGTAATTATCCGGGGTGGGAATTTAACGCATTAATTATGATTAAAGCAGCAAACCCGGAGATTTCCCCTTTCAGGAATTATGTATGATTTTTTTAGAAATCCGTAAAAGTGATTGTCTGATCATGTAGTGTGATATAATGTAAGCGATACGTCTTTTTTTTTTTTTTTTTTTTGCTAAGCCCGCCCCCTGCCCCGTAAAATCCGTGCAATAGCAAACTGACTGGCGACCAGAACTAACCAATAGTGTTAGACTACCGCTTACGTGCTTCAAATTTAAGGAAGTACCTCTGCTGATACAGAGTTGATGAACTTTTTATGGACAAGAAAGTCTTTAAGATATAAATATATGAAAACACAACATGACATGAGAATAATAATTGTAAAACAACGTGTTTTAGCTCTGTTTGTCGGCTACAGAAGCACATTCATAAACAAGAAACGTGCAGTCGCCATCTTAAATTATAGTCAACCGACTATTGGTGTGATATGCTTGTCAGCCACTAGATGGTGCTATTAGATAAAAGAAATACTCTGGAGAGCTGCGTTAATTAATTAGAAAAAATAACGAGTTAAAAAAATTGACGCATTTACCCTTTGGCCCCGAGGGGCCCCCAATTGGGGGACATTGATGTTTAGCAGCATAGTACATGCCCTAATATCAAGAAATATAGTCAAGCTGCACCTCTAAAAAAACGTCAGAACCTTGGCTACAAGACCATGTAAACATTTTTTATGTGCTCCAAACACAACTAAAACTACAATCAAATGAGTGATCGGAAATCCCTCTTCATGTGTTTTTGCCTTCATTTCTGTCTCTCAGTTACCTTTGATGTTTCAACTTAAAAAGTTGGTTTTATTCAGACTTTCTTATTGTTTACTATCAGCTCTACCTCTTGTGTCACACTGAAAACAGTTTAGATGGAAAAACAAAGTAATTTTACCTAAAAAACAGACTTATAACTCAAACATCCAGTAGGACTTTTCTCTTTCCTGGTTTGTGTATGTCCGTGTTGTGACGAGTCTCATTGGCTGACTGAGCTGTCAATCTAATTTTGGTGAGTAACGATTGATTCTATTGGCCCTAATGGTCCAAAAGAGGTGTCATTGACTAATCAGTAATGGAGATAGAAGGCTCCGTAGTGAAGCTTCTGGAGTAGCTCTAGCCTATGCCAGCAGTGTTTTTACGCATGAAGCGCAGCAGCAGCTCAAAACAACTTTATTTTCCTGTTTTGAATTGAAATACAATTTAAAAGCATTTTTTTAGAAATTAAAAGAGCTTAACTTAACTCATCAACTGCCAGCTGTTTTCTGATCAGAAAGCCCCTGACTGCCAGCGTTTTTGAGCATTTTTACAGTTTTTTGAAGAGTCACAGAACATTGTGCTCTATGATCATATAAACACCAAAACTACCAAAAGAAAGAGTAGACTCACTTCTTACATCAGGAAGAATCGCCGTATTTGTAGCTTTATCCGTTCTTTCAGAATCTGGTGCCGAAGCGTGAGCTGCAGAAGCATTTCCGATTGGGCGCATCGTTTTTTTCACAGCAGCGTCCCAAAACAAACTCGCAATCCATTGATTTTCCACTTCCTGATCACGTGATGTGTGACATACACAGATGAAGATCCGCTTTAGACACGTGACGTTTGTTCTCACGGTGCGGGGGCTCGTTCCGACGCCCGCCCCGTAAAAAAATGGAAAAGACGACTATAGTCGTCATTGGCAGTGAATGAGTTAATAATAAAGTCCATGTCTATTGTTTGATTCTCTGTCTCATTATTTTTAGTTTAAAAAATTGCTTTTGGGGCAAATTTTCTTGAACGATTAAAATGCGATTAATCACGATTAATTAATTACAAAGCCTCTAATTAGATTAATTTTTTTTATCCAATCCCACCCCTAGTATTTATATAAGAATTCTGGTTTGTGTGACTGTAAGGTAAAAACCTTTTACTTTAAAATCTCCACATTTTTTTAGAATTGTTTTCAGTTTAGTCATTTTTTTTGTTGGAGTGAAGTTTAGCAACTTTTAGTGAGATATTGAGACTAAAATGTTCCAGTCAAACACTGCTTGTGTTTTTATTTGAATCGTTTTCCTGAGTTTATTACAGCAGCCATCTGCATTTTATTTAGCATTTATAAGGAATAAATGTGGTAAATTCTCCACTTGTGTCTTATTTTCTAGTTGAACAGGCTTTAATCTGTTGGTAAAAATCTTTTAGTTTTTAATGTCATAAATGATAACGGAGCTGGTTGTTTCTGCCTCCATGCTCCAGGTCTCTCTCCCTTTCCTCCATCCTCCTGGCGGCGCAGATATAGATGTGTGCTGTCACAGCTCAGATGCAGCACCGAGGCACAGGAATCTTTCTACTCGAGCCTTCACCTCAGCTCTGTGTGTCCTTGCGTTTGGCAGCAGTGTCACTCACTAATCTTTGTAATTTCTTTGAAAGATGTGTCCAGGGCCTCAGCTGTTTCCTCTTTATTTTTACTGCTATCACACCTGCTGCTGCGCCGTCTGAAGGAGGCAGCAGATCTCTGACAAACAACCCGGGGTGGTGGAATAAAACACCCAATACATCATGATCAGAGTTAACTTACAACAAAATTAGCATTCGAAGACCTCCTCAATCCCACCGGTACGTCTTCCAGGATGGAAGCAGAGTCTGGGGATTTGGGGTTGGGCTCTCCAATCTCTGGAGCAGAGGTCATTGAGGTGGTCAAAAAACTCCTCAGTGGCAAGGCTCCGGGGGTGGATGAGATCAGCCCAGATTACCTTAAGGCTCTGGATGTTGTGGGGCTGTGTTGGTTGACGCGGCTCTGCAATATCGCGTGGACATCAGGGGCAGTTCCACTGGACTGGCAGACCGGGGTGGTGGTCCCCCTATTTAAAAAGGGGGACCTCAGGGTGTGTTCCAACTACAGGGGGATCACACTCCTGAGCCTCCCTGGTAAGGTCTATTCAGGGGTTCTGGAGAGGAGGGTCCGTTGGATAGTCGAACCTCGGATTCAGGAGGAGCAATGTGGTTTTCGTCCTGGCCGTGGAACACTGGACCAGCTCTATACCCTTGGGGGGGGGGGGGTCCTGGAGGGTGCGTGGGAGTTCGCCCAACCAATCTACATGTGTTTTGTGGATTTGGAGAAGGCGTTCGACCGCGTCCCTCGGGGGGCCCTGTGGGGGGTACTCTGGGAGTATGGGGTACCAGGCCCCTTGATACGGGCTGTTAGGTTCCTGTACAACCAGTGTCAGAGCTTGGTCCGCAATGCCGGCAGTAAGTCGGGCTCGTTTCCGGTGAGAGTTGGACTCCGCCAAGGCTGCCCTTTGTCACCGATTCTGTTCATAACTTTTATGGACAGAATTTCTAGGTGCAGCCAAGGTGGTGAGGGGATCCGTTTTGGTGGCCTAAGGATCAGGTCTCTGCTTTTTGCAGATGATGTGGTCCTGTTGGCTTCGTCAGAATGTGATCTCCAGCTTCTGCTGGAGCGTTTCACAGCCGAGTGTGAAGCAGCTGGGATGAGAATCAGCTCCTCTAAATCCGAGACCATGGTCTTGAGTCGGAAAAGGGTAGAATGCCTTCTCCAGGTCAGGGACGAGGTCCTGCCCCAAGTGGAGGAGTTCAAGTATCTCGGGGTCTTGTTCACGAGTGAGGGAAGGGTGGAGCGTGAGATCGATAGGTGGATTGGTGCTGCGTCTGCAGTGATGGGGGCGTTGTACCGGTCTGTCGTGGTGAAGAGAGAGCTGAGACGAAAGGTGAAGCTCTCGATTTACCGGTCGATCTACGTTCCTACCCTCACCTATGGTCACGAGCTTTGGGTAGTGACCGAAAGAACGAGATCACGAATACAAGCGGCCGAAATGAGTTTTCTTCGCAGGGTGTCTGGGCTCTCCCTTAGAGATAGGGTGAGGAGCTCGGTCATCCGGGAGGGGCTCGGAGTAGACCCGCTGCTCCTCCACATCGAGAGGAGCCAGTTGAGGTGGCTCGGGCATCTGATTAGGATGCCTCCTGGACGCCTCCCTGGTGAGGTTTTCCGGGCACGTCCAACCGGGAGGAGACCCAAAGGAAGACCCAGGACACGCTGGAGAGATTATGTCTCTCGGCTGGCCAGGGAACGCCTTGGGATTCCCCCGGAGGAACTGGCCCAAGTGGCTGGGGAGAGGGAGGTCTGGGCTTCCCTCCTTAAGCTGCTGCCCCCGCGACCCGACTCCGGATAAGCGGGAGAAAATGGATGGATGGATGGAAAATTTGTATTTATTTGGTCAATGGTAAAAATGAAAATGATTATTGCTGAGATGAAACGGGCCTTCACTTGTCATTTCAGTACATTTGCAGTTTTCTTTCTAGTATGAGTGAATGTCTGTGGAGATAAAACATCAGAGTCAGAGGAAGAGTTGCATTGCTGTTAGCCAATCAGAGGCGAGGTGTCCAAATATGAATACTAATGAGTAAGACTCCAAATACTGCTGATTTCTGCCCCCCAATCCCCCGACTAACTTCTACTTCCTGAAACAGGAGCGCCTGAGCTTTTGTCCACTGAAAATGATTCGTCAGATATTCATTCATACAAGAGACCTCAGCAGATTTATTTAAAATAACAAGTATGTGACTCATTTAAAGTAACGCCTCCACCCTACTGGTTGAAAGTGGATCTACAACTGTCATAAACAACCCTGCTGCAGCCTGCTGTAGCTAGCGCTAACAATGAGCTAACGCTAACATGAGCCAACTAATACTAAAATAAACCACGAAGTAAAAAGATCCACACCGTTGGACAAAAAATATCATTACTTACAAGTCCAGTAGCAACAAAGCCAGGTCACCATCAGTCCGTGATTTTGTAGCCTCCTTTAGCTCCCTCATTCTAGCGTAGGCCGTGCTGATGTTCACTCTGGTTTTAGCTCTTTGCTTTGCTGGCAAAAACTAAATAGCTAACAGCTCTAGCTTAAAGTTTAAAAAACTTTAAAGGAATCTGTAGCTGTAGATACTTTTGTGGAAGATTCATTCAAATCCATATGTTGCTAACAGACACAAAAAGTACACCTTTACTTGGATTTTGATTTTCTACAGTAGCCAATAAAATGTTGAAATGAAGTTTTTGAATTTAAAAACATTATTACTGCTGAAGTTCAGTCCGATAGTCTGGAGGCGGGGCTACCAGAGGCAAATACAGGCAGAAGAACGGATCTTCTTGATCGCCCACCTGAGCCCTCGCTTCACTTTCAGCTAGCTAGGAGCTGCTCAGTGATGTTTGTGTCCTCCTGCATCCCAGAATGCAACACTAGCCTGCTACAGGAGGGCGTTTGGCTCAGACTAGCAGCGTGGTCGTTGTGTCGGACCAAGGTTGGATCACGTTCACATTTAAACAAACCGAGTTTCCTCCTACGAGTCTCGGTTCTGTGCTCACGCCTGTTCAGAGGAGCCTCCTTCAGCTCACTGTGACTTTTCTAACGAGCTAAAATCATTAAAGTCATCGTTTTTCTGATTTGAAACCATTATTAAAGAAAAACGAGACGCTAATCAGTGTTTCTGAGCTGCTGCTGTGTGACAACATTAACGTACATCCACAGTAATGACAGCAGCTCCCTCAGTGAATCTGCTCTAACGAAAATAGATTAAAGTACATTGTAGGGAATAAAAGCTTTTTATTCTTCTAAATCCACTTTAACTCTGCCTTTCTTTATTTATCTTCCTCTGGTTTCCTCTTTTATATCTGGATTATACTCAGTAGTATCATGTACTCTTCCTCCATCTCCTCTCTCTCTCTCTCTCTCTCTCTCTCTCTCTCTCTCTCTCTCTCTCTCTCTCTCTCTGTGCACTGTTTTCCTCCAACCTTTTAGGTTTTTGTTTCCTCCCGTTCCACCTGCTTTTTGAACTCCTTCCTCCTTAGTTCTTGTCTTTTTCTCTACTTTGAAACATTCATAAAAATGTCACGTGCACTTACATTTATTAGAAAATCACTGTTATTTTCTACCATTACCATAATTGCTGTAAACAAACAAGACCATTACACAGAGATTTGTATCTCCTGCCAGCCTCCACAAAGCTTTTTGTGCAGCGTGTTCTCGGACATGCTCAGACATTAAATGTGCAGGACTCTTTCACAAGAGGAGGATGTGTGTTTGTTTTTTTTTTTTACCTAAATTCAAGCGAGACATGAAGTGTTTGATGATGGTGAAAAGTGGACAGAAATGACTCTCAATGTGTTTGTTCTGTCTGCGTGTTTTTCCCAGGATGCAGAACATTTTCTTTGAATTTATTGCATTTTTAAACATTAGTGAGGCTGAGTGTTTTTATTATTATTGACCCGCTGACTGGCAGGTCAACCACCTGCTGGGTTTCTAAACCGGATTTAAACGGAACGTAACCAATAAAACGAGAGAGAGGAAAAAATAAGTCTATAAAATATGGTGTATGTGTGTGTGTGTGCACGTGTACGTGTGTGTGTGCATGTGCATGTGTATATGTGAATGTGTGTGTGTGCATGTGCGTGTGTATATGTGAATGTGTGTGTGTGTGTGCATGTGTGTGTGTGTGTGTGTGCGTGTGTATGTGTAGTGTGTGTGTGTGTGTGTGCATGTGTATGTGTGTGTGTGTGTGTGTGTGTGTGTGTGTGTGTGTGTGTGTGTGCTGCATGTGCGTGGGTTTGTGTGTGTGCATGCATGTGTGTGTGTGCATGTGCACGTGTGTGTGCATGCATGTGTGTGGTATGGTGTGTGTGTGTGTGTTACTCCATGTTTTAAAGGGAAATTGACTCAAATCTGGAGAACTCATCTAAAAATCAGAGTCCATTTAGATTCTGACGTGCACGTCTAATGGTCTGCAGCTCCACGTCACTTCCATCCATCATCTGTCCTCCTGCTTTTGGCTGAATAATCAGATGGATGCATTATGACAGATAATGTGTTGTGCGCTCCGTAAATTGGCCTTAATGGTACAAAATGAGAACATAGAGTGTGGTGGGTTCCATGTGGATGTTCCTCTAGAATAACAGACGGTGACCGAGCCATTTATCGTGATAAGACACTCTCCGTCCAGCCTCTTAAGCGTCTAAGAAGTGGAACCCACTTTGCTGCCCTTGGATGAGAGGACTCCCCCTCAGTCGTGTCAATTTAGGCCTTTTCTCTGTCAATGTTTCCTTTTTGTGCCTTTAGAAACGTTCGTTTAGTGGCAATTTACTTCTTGTAACTCTGAATGGCTCCGTGTGTCTCTTTGCAGGGTGATGAAGTGCTGACGGTCATTAAAACGAAGGCTCAGTGGCCAGCATGGCAGCCGCTCAACCTGTAAGTATCACACCATGTCAGAAGTGAGCGGCTGTTGAGTAAAACGGGACGTTTTAGGCCACAGCTGTGAAAAATGAGAGTTTAGGTCAAACTCGTGTATTCGAAGTTTTAATTCTCTCTTCTTAAAAGAGACTTTATTAGTTGTTCTGTGCACGAGCATGTGGTCCATGCACCGTTTTAGCAGGACTTTTAAGAAAGGATCCGTTAGCCTAACAGTGATGAGGTGATGAGTCCCACTCAGGATGGATAAACTCAGCTGCTACTGTCAAACAGCTCTGTTACGTCTCTGCAGACTCTAGTTGTTAGTGAAGATGTTTTAGTAAACAGGCTGACAGCAAAGGTACAACTTTATCTGTGAAAGTTTAGTTTAACTCACACAAACACCTGCTCTATTTATTAGGTCGACACCTTGCTAGTACCAGGTTGGAACCTGGTGTCCAAACATTCCTCGGAGGTTTTGGTCCATATTGATAAGACAGAGTCACACACTGCTGGAGTCCATCAGGAGCAGCTGGTGAGGTTCTGCAGACCTTGGGAGGAACCAGTGCTGCTCACTGCTAGTTTCTCTTTTCCAGACCATTTCCTCTAAACCCTAGCAGTGGTTGTGTTTGAATATCCCAGTAGATCAGCAGCTTCTGGTATCAACACCATCACACATTTTAAATTAACAGTGAGGAGTTTCCTGCTCCTCCTACTGGTTGAAAGTGGAATTACAACTGTTGTAAACAACCCTGCAGCAGCCTGCAGTAGCTAGCGCTAACAACGTGCTAACAGTAACATGAGCCAACTAATACTAAAATAAAGTCCAGTAGCAACAAAGCCAGGTCACCATCAGTCCGTGATTTTGTAGCCTCCTTTAGCTCCCTCAAACTAGCGTAGGCCGCGTCGATGTTCACTCTGGTTTTAGCTCTTTGCTTCACCTCCAAAGACATTACTCTGTTGCTTTTACTTCCAGGCTCCGCCATGATGCCAACAGAAAAAGCAAACTTCTTTTTCTTCTTCTTGCGCTTTTTATTGACAATCGGAGAGCTGAAAATGCTAACCGCTAGCATTACAGCTAACAGCCATAAAGCAGGTATAAGAGCGCCCCCTAGGACACCTACCCGCTCCACAAAACTATCTAGTGTAGTTTTTGGCCAGCAGAGGGCTGCAGAGTGGTGTCAGATATGAACCTGGTTAAGTTTCAGACTCAACAATCACTGATATCACTATTAAAGCTCTAGCTTAACGTTTAAAACACTATCTGTTGTTACTTTAAACAAATCAGACATCTCACAAGTTAGACATTATGACATGAGATGTAACTCAGTCTGGTGTAAAATACCAGCTTTAAAGCACTTTATACATTATCTGTTGTTACTTTAAAGTCCCTTAAATCGTCTTCATTACCAAGTTTAGTTTGAACTTCAGGAGGATTTAATTTTACAGGAATGCTCTCCCTAAAGCCTCCGTGGGTTTTGAACTTTGTTGTTTTAAACACAGATGTGGTTCATGAGAGGTTCCTGGAAAAACTAATTTCTTTTAAGAATTGTTCTGAGAAAATGAGACCTTGTTTATTTTTCGAAGGCCAACAAAGTAAATAATCTTCATGTTTTTCCTGATTTCACCCAAAATGATTAAAGGAGATTTTTCCACTGAATTGAAAAGCCTGAATGAAGTTAACTAAGAACAAATTAGTTTTCAGTGTCGTGCTCATTATCTGTAACAGATGTTCTAAAGAGAAACATGATGCACTTTTATTTCTCTTGTCAGCTTTTGAAAACTCTTCATCATGAGCAGAGAAAAATACTTAATTAGCTCCTTTAGTTGGCTTGATTCAGAAGTTTCTGTTCCAGCACAACGCATGAGCTCTGTGATGTAATTAAAATTCAGATAATGTTTGAATATTAATAAACTTTATTGTTTTCTGATGACGTCCTTTATGTGGCTCCTAAGTGGAACAATGGCTTCCCTGAATAATAACACACCCTGTGCCCTGTCTGGAATCTGTTCAAGAGCAATTAAAACTTATCACAACTGTAGCCCTCAGGACTCAACCAGCACACACACACACACACACACACACACACACACACACCTTCCACCAGACAGCTGTTTAATTTCCCCTTCTAGCATTGTCTGCCATTTGTGATACATTGCGCCACTATTATTTATACTAATGGCAGCATTTACACACACACACACACACACACACACACACACACACACACTCAATAAATATGATATATTCTCCTGTTTTCTTCTCATTTTAATGCTAAGTTGTCGAGTTTCCTCACATCATTCTGAGGTCTTAGCGTTTTCGCTCATGTTTGTGTTAATGTGAGATAATTAGGATGTGGAGGTATTTTATTCTGTAGCTAAAACTGGTAATTACCTCATTATTACACTCGTAGTATCTTATTACAGTCACGGTTTTGTAAACATGCAAAGTAAATCTAGATAAATGCTTCTGATTGGCCGTTTAAAGGCTGTAGTTATTCACCAATCAGCTGTGTGGCTTAGCTCAGAGGTCGTGACATCACGATTGGTTGTTTTGATTGGAATTAGCTGGACTTCTAAGCCCAGTAGTCGATACAGGAAACATTTTATTTAAAATTTGTGTTTTTGCTAGTCTCTTTTTCTCTGTTTTATTTATTTTTCCCCTTTTTTCTGCAGAATGTAAAATATGTTTAATGTTTTTTCTCCACCTTTTCACCCAGGCGAGCGGCTCCGTCAGCGGAGTTTTCCGTGGACAGGACACGCCACCTCATGTCCTTCCTCACCATGCTCGGACCCAGTCCGGACTGGAACGTGGGACTGTCGGGAGAGGACCTCTGCACCAAGGACTGTGGCTGGGTCCAGAGACTTGTGACAGACCTGATACCATGGGACGCAGGCACAGACAGCGGAGTCACGTACGAGGTATTAAAGACCTCATGCCCACATTCACGTGATAATGGGTTTTTTTTTCCTGTGCATGTTAGAAAAATTCCTCATGAGACACAAAATTGATTTTAATCAAACTGTCAGAAGTAAATGTTTGGATAAACAGAGTTAAAGGGATATTCCACCCAAAATTGAAATTGCCATTCACTTCCATTGTTTATGCTAAGCTAAAGCTAAAGCTAAACTAAAGCAGACAGACTGCTGCCAGATCAGGAGAATTACTGCGCTTGTTACAAAATGCTTTTTCCCACTTATCTAACTCTGGGAAATACGTCAACAGACAAAATTTCAATTTTGGGTGGAATATCCTTTAAGATGAGCATCAGAGCTAGTCTAACCTTGGCGACGCTAAACTGGCTGTAGAACGCTCGATTTTACCAATACTGAGCTAAGGGTTGATGTAGATGTACCTCATACAGGTGCATCTGAAAAAGTTAGAATATTGTGAAAAAAGTCATTCAAGAAGTGAAACTCGTTTATTATATGGATCCATAACTCATGGAGTGAATATTTCAAGTAGGCACGATATATCGGCATCAATATCGGTATCGGCCGATGTTAGTCATCTTTTAACATATCGGTATCGGTCCGATATGTGAAACTGGGCCGATGCAAACAACCAATAAATTTTCCATCTAGTTTCCGTTTGTGTATCTGTTTCAGAGGGTGTGTGTGGGGGGGGGGGGGGGTGTAATTGTTTAGTCATGTGACTGTGATGGTAATCATCTCAGAAGCGTAAATGTGTGTAGTGTAGTGTCGGTATTGACCCAAAACTTCATATCGGTGCATCCCTAATTTCGAGCCTTTATCTATATGGCTATCTTGGCTGTGTTTCTGCTGTCAGTAGACAGTTTCTCTTTGTCTTTTAGTGTATCTTTGAGTGTCAGATTGCTGTGTTTTTGTCCAAGTTGCTGCTGTGAACTGGGAGAGCAGCGTGTTTGGTTTTAAGGTAACAGACTAGAACTAAAAGCAGGCAGGTTCAAATTTTGTTTTAAAATTTCTATCTGAGGATGAATTAAGGTCACGCTAGTTGCTTTATAAGGTTATAGCTAATCTTTTTCATCTGATTCCAGTAATTTAAAATCACGTGATCAGGCCTGATTTTCGATCCTGTGATCGGATAAGATCATCCCTATTATATAACAGTAATAAATTCATATGATAGTGAGGTGAAACTGGCCTCTTGAGTCCTAATGTAGTGTTTCGTCTTTGCCGTGTGGTGCTTGAAAAGTTTGAAAATGTACCTTGAAAATGCTTGAAAAGTGCTTGAATTTGTCAGTGGAAAAAGTGTAAGAACCCTGTGTAATTTAGATAATTATTGTTTACAGATAAGAAAACTTCAAATTCAGAGTCTCAGAAAGTTAGAATATTACATAAAATCATTGAAAAAGTTTGGTTTCTGAAAAGTAGGTTAATGTCGTAGACTTCTCCACATGCACTATTTATTTTGTTTTATGTTTATGTTTTTATTGTGCACCTTGGATTTTTATCGTGAAAGGTGCTATAGAAAAATGTTCTCCTCCTTCTTCGTCTTCTTTTACTTCTTTTTATTCTGTTTCTTCCCCATGAAGACATGGATGAGTGAGTTTGGTACGGAAGACATTTTGCGAGGACTCATAGTGGATCAGAGCCTTACCTCCACCAATACGCTGTTGGATAAATTGGTCAGAATTCCCATAAACTCACTCCTAAATCCTGTATAAAGTCTTCTGAGAACAGCAGAAGAAATGGACCAACTCCATCCTAATCCCGAAGGATTAAAGATGGGATTATTTTATTTATAAATATTATAGTTCAGCTTCCTGCTGGCTGGACAGAATTCCTGTTAAAGGCCATTTTTCCTCTCATTCAACAACATCAAACCACCACATCACTGCACTCTCCTCCTCCGCTACGCTGTTACCGTGACGATCTTTTTTTAGTTTCCACAACCTTGGACAGAAAGGCGCTCATCCATATTCACCCCGTTTGGGGGCTGGAGTCATTTATTTATAGTTTACTGGCTCATGAATAAGCAAGGAGCTTTTCCTGCTGAGAAGACACGGTAAATACTTTTCAAACCCTCTCACATAAAGGGTTGTAAGTCAGGGTAAGTTCTTTTGGAAATGAGGAGCGCTTGATTTTAACCTTGTGAGCTCTTTGTTACGTTAGAAGTACTTCCTTTGCCAACACCAGCACTTATTACTGTAGCTCTCATATCAGAAAATGGGTTTTTGAGATCTAAGGATGATTTCTAGAGATGAATGTGTTTCGTGGCAAATGACTCAAAACCAAACCACTTTTTGTTGCTTTAAACCGTTTTTATTGTGTACTGCTCTGAATTACTGTCACTGAATCGTTCCCCAGAGAGAAACGATGCTGTTCTCATTTTGGAAATAACTGTTTTATAGTCATCCATCCCCTTTATGCTGCTTGTTTCACAGAAAAACTCACTGTTCTTATTTTGCTTCTGCTTAATTTTGATTAAGCAGAAAACCGTCGCGCTCTCGTTACAGAGAATCGCTACACTGAGATCTGCACAGTCTAAGGATAGGGACGGCTCTCCTTCAGATCATAACCTGATCGTCTCCCATCACTCATCATTTGTGCATGTGCACGCTTTAATCAGATTAAAATTAGAGGTTCACTGCTAAACGTATAATACTTGTTCTTTCTGAAATATGCGCGCTGAATGTGAAAATAAAGTCTAGCCACGACCCACTGAAACAGCTGTCTTATAAACTGTCTCTGCACACAACTGGACAGCGCTAGGATCAATGGGAGCAAGTAACATCGCTATGGAAACCAGTCAATGGAGCAGTCCGCCATACTTGTTGAAGAAGCAAATACATTCTTTTTCTAAACGAATGACTTTAGTACCTCCATCTGCTCATGTCTCAAAGAAAAAGCTTAAATCTAAATTCCCCAAAGTTGATACCAAACTGTTTCAAACAAGCGTCGTTACTGAGCTGACGCCATGTTTGTAGTGTTTTTCCGACTCAGCTCTGGTTCTTAGTTCGCCCAACAAACGTAGAGCGCTGTGATTGGCAAGACACAAACAGTTTGGTCCAATGGTAGACCTGCAGAGGCTATAATGGAGCGTGGCTAGACCGACATGCAGAGCTAAATCTTTTGCTACGGTTGGTCTAGAGTTCTAGGCTAGCTATGACCTGCATTTACCACTAGTAGAAGCTAACCATTAGCATTAGTTACTCCACAAGATGACAGAACTCCTTCAGGTTTGTGTTGTTTGTGGAGATAAAACATCAATATGTCATTTTTAACCCAGGAAAGAAGAGCGGACAAAAGCAGCAAAAGAGTTGTGTTGTTGCTAGCCAATCAGAGGCTAATCTTGTCGTTTTCTGCCTCCTCCGACTAACTTCTACTTCCTGAAACAGGATCGCTCCCATGTGAAGCACTTTGTGATGTTTTCCTTTCTTAAATAAACTTTACTTACTTACTTTGCATTTGTATCCTGTCCACTACGCCATCTTTTTTAGAAGAATCTTAGTTTTTGTTTAAGTCACAGTTCGTTCCTATTTGTTTAGGCTTTGAAAAACACCAAAAAAAAAAAGTTTGACAGGCAGAATATAACACTGCAGCAACAACGAGGCTGAAAACCTGATGGTCAGGTGAAACATGATGCCTCTCTCAGGTCCCGTGTCAAAGCTTTGATGGATATTTTTTTCTTAGAGATGTTAATCTGCAGTAGAGGGTTTGAGGTTTTTATAACCTCCACTTTTGCACACATACAGGCTGTCATGGTCTGGTAGGAGGGCTGGACAGAAAATGAGCCCCCTAAAGCAGCCAAAGTCCAAATAAACCCTTTCAAAGGGTTTATTTGGACTTTGATGAAGTATTGATCAGGAAGACTTTAAAATTCCAAGAAAGTCCGGCTGCTTGAAAGCTAAACATAAATAGTCTGATTATGCTTAGTTTATTTATTTAAACCCTAACGTGAGCTGGTTGTGGTCTGACGCTGGACCTTCTGACTTCCAGCCAGGACTGATGGACCTGAAAACGATGCTGAAATATCACAGACATCTTTTTAATTGCATTAAGATCGATGAGTTCATGATGTTGTTTGTAATGATTGTATGATAATTAGACCTAATGAAGTGTGTCGTTCCGCTGAAACAAAGCTCTAAATAAAGCTTTCGACCTTTAACAGAAATGAGTCTCTGAAGGATCTCAGGCACAGATTTGTCTCACTTTGTTTTAGGTGTTTAGGTGAGCTGCAGCATCTTCTTAATGTTGTCCATGAAAAAAGGACGGGTAGTGAGAGGAGAACAAGTACAGTAACTGTGCAGATTTAAGGTTAGTTTTACTCTCTTTCAGTCACCGAACAAGCCTACCATCCCTCAGGAGAAAATCCGACCCCTGACCAGTCTGGACCACCCTCAGAGTCCATTCTACGATCCAGAAGGGGGTGCCATCATGCCTGTAGCTCGTGTAGTGGTGGAACGTATAGCTAGAAAGGTAAGGTATTACTACTACTGAGACATAATTAGAAAAGTATCTGATCTAGAAGATTTATGTCGAAAGATGATGAACAGTTAAGGTCTTGGTTACTATTGGAACAACCTTAGTTTGGAGAAGCAGTCGTTTCTTTTCTGTGATTGCACTAAATGTGTAAAGGGATACTTGGCAGTTTTGGCTTGTATTTAGCGCCCCCTAGTGTCCGTTAGTGAAACCAAAAGTGAAACTTCTCTCCTGGCTGTGCGTTCGTCTTTTTAACACCTTAATCTAACAGCTGAATTGTCTCCTCAGCCTTCATTAGTGTCTACAGGAGCGGTTCATCACTAAATCAAACACATCAGCTGTGTTCATGATCTAAAACATGCAGGAAACATGCTGGAAGCAGACTGCAGCACCAGGCATGTCAGCTCCACTTTACTAAGTCCAACAGGGACCGGACCGCCACTCTGAAGTTGCAAGTGTGGTATTCTGGCCACAGATGGCGGTGGGGGTCTGAGTGACATCATTAACCCTGTAAAGGGTCATTTTAGCACAAACTGGCTCAAGAAAATTATTTAAATATGAAAAAGTTGCACAGTGTCCCTTTAAATAAACTTGATTTTCTTGATTCTTTGTTAAAAATTTTAAAAGCCTGTATTTTGTTTATTTGTATTTTAATGAGGTTTTTAAATAAAAGCTTGTAGAAAAATATCGTTTTATTACAATATTGCGGACATTCCCAGTGTTTGACCCCAGATCTCCATCTGTGCTCAGGGAGAGCAGTGCAACGTGGTTCCTGACACCATCGACGACATCGTCGCTGATATTGGACAGGAAGAGAAGGAGGACGGTGAACACCACAGTGACATCACTCACTTTAGCGCTGGTGGTTTGTAGTGGACACTGGTGTCCAACCCTGGTCCTAGAGGACTCCTATCCAGCATGTTTTAGTTGTTTCCCTGCTCCGACACACCTGATTTAATGGTTGAATCACCTGCTCAGCTCTCCTAATCTCCCGTTATGATTTATTTCTTGAAGAACCTCTAAAACAAGATCATCATAGGTGCTTGAAATCCTTAAAAATGCTTGATTTTTTTAAACGTGGCATGAATTTAAAAATATTTTAGCTTAATAACTTTTACTTTTGTGAGACGAGGGGACTAAATGTGTGTGAAAATCACCAACCAGGTGTGGCGCTGGAAAATCTTGAAACCTCTCGTTGAAAGTGCTTGAATTAGATTTTGCTTTAGAACCTTTTCTGTGATTGAATCCATTAAACCCCAAATATTAATGACAGTCAACATAAATTTATATATTTGATCTAAAAGCTGAGAAATCAAACCTTTAAGTCGGTGTGAGATCATACAACAAACATACTTTACTACCTTTTCATTTTAGCTTTTTGAAAGATGTCCTTAGCCCTCGTGTCCTCCTTCACCTGCTTTAGGTGAGAGGAAGCGTGAGCCACAATCTTGTCTCAGTGAGCCATTTTTGAATATTCAAGCAATTACCAGAATGTTAAAATGTAAACCTCCCACCTGGCTGTGTGCAGCTGTAACCTCTCTGGTGGGAAATGTCCCAGTGAGCAGGTAAATGTGCAGGTTGGGTTTTTCTAATAAAACACCTGATTCTAGTCTCTCTGGAGACACGCTGGGGTTCTTTTCAGATATCAGATCTTTACTGTTTCTGAGGAATTGTTGATTTTCTGCCTGTTCGCCCACTGAGCAGCTCACCGCAAGCGGCCCATGCTTGACATGTTTCTGCTGCTTATCTGGAGCTTTGTGCTGACGTTGACTTGAAGCAGGTTTGGTGCAGGGTTTTGCACATGCAGCAGAACCCCTAACAAGCGTTTCCAGCTGCCTAATAAACATCTTTCCCAGTAATCAGCCGTTTCCCTGTCTCCACCTGCACTGGCTGTCCTCACCTGCCTCTGTGTGAAATGACACTTCAGATGCAGAATTCCATTTAGGCCTGATCCTCTGGTCGGTCCAGACCTTCTCGTACACATCAGCCCTCCTCTCTTTTTTACCTCCACAGCCCCTTTCCTCCCTCTTCTCCTCTGTCATCATGTTATTCCAGAGAATTGGCTCCGTTCAGGTTTGTCCCTGCGGTCCGTTGTTGGATTCTTTCTCTCCTCTCACTTCGTCTGCCTTTCCCGAACCCCAAGAGAGCGTTTTTAATTGAAGCCAGCCTCTGCTCCTTCTCATAGCTCTGCTACTGCTGATAATTGGACAAGACATTCACAAATCACACTCAGCCTCCGTCCCTCTGCTGCTGCTGCGTTTTTGGGATGTCACTTTGTGGACTCTAGTGGTTCCCTATATGTGGTTAATAACTTTTATTACACCTGATGGATGAATTTGGCTCCTTTTATTGAGTGAAATGGGTGATTAATGTGTGTAAATGCTGATTTAACTACCCTCATTGACCGTTTGAACCCAGTCGTTTCTCAAATTAGTAGAAAAATAAATGAATTTGCTGCTGTCTGTATCATCGGTCCATGTTTCTGTGTTCAGACGACACACCAGAGACATGCATCTACTCGGCCTGGTCTCCCTGGTCGGCCTGCAGCAGCGCTACGTGTGACAAAGGTCGCAGGATGAGGCAGAGGATGCTGAAGGCTCAGCTGGATCTCAGCGTCTCGTGTCCCCACACGCAGGACTTCCAGCCCTGCATGGGCCCAGGATGCAGCATGGAGGGTAAACACACACACACATACTCACACACACACATTCCCATACACACACACTCACACACACACACAGATGACATAAACGTTCCCAGCCAGCTCGTCGATAAACAACATTTGGTGGGAGGATCTCTGCTGGAATGCAGATCAAGATGATTTGTAATTTCCCCCGTTAGACTGAAAGTAACTGCTCTTTAATTCCCTCTAAACAAAGAAAATGAAAAGCTTTATCTGCCTTTAGAGCTTTAGGAAAATCTGATCTGTTCTGCACCAGATTTGTCCGAACTACACACACAACAACGTGAGAAGATGGAAACCAGGAGCTGCTGCTTTTTATTGCTGTTTTGTCACGTTTGCAGGGTTTTTATTGCACATATCTCACGATAAGCAGCTTGTTTCTCATGATAAAGCAACCTGCAGTATCTGAAGCTGCTGGCTGAAGCAGAGTCGTGGGAATCGGGCCAACCTCTAATTTTTGCTTACAGCACAGGGCAGTACAGCTCGCTCTGATTCTTGCAGCAAACAAACCAAACTGCTGTTTAATTGTTCATCTCAAGAAACGTGAACTCAGAAGATGAAACCAGATTAAAGAAAATGGAAAATATTTGCAGACTTTAACATTTTGAAAACTTGTGTCTCTTCTCATGAGAAGAAAGAGGAACGTTTACAATAAATCAAAGTTTTTGGTTTTTGATTGATGAAGGTGAGATAAAACATGTTACAGGTCAACTTTACACATTTTTAATACATTTGCAGTGGTCTCTAGTAGGAATGAATGCCTTATGGGGAAAAAAAGCTCTGGTGCTGCAGTTTCAGCACAAAGGAGAAGAAAATGGCAAGATGAGGATTTGGAGTCTTACTTCCTGATATGTGGACATCTCTCCTCTGATTGGCTAACAGCAACACGACTCTACCACTGACTCTGTTTGCTCTGCAACGTTGATGTTTTATCTCCACCAATAACACAAGCCTGGAGGAGTTCTGCTGTGTGGTGGAGTTGCTAATGCTAACGGTTAGCTTCTACTAGCCCAGACGTTCTCTGCTGTTTCCTGGACGCTAAACCAACAACAGCCTTCCCCGTCGTGAGTCCAGATGGGTGAGTCCATGAATGTTCAGTGACAGTGTGACGTAGATCTGTCAGGATTTTCTCATCCTAGAGTTTCACCTAGAGTCTATTTTCTATCAGAAGCTGATGCAGGAGATAGGTGGAGGAGACTATTTTCATGTTCAGCCTGCAGGAAACACTCAGGGTGACCCGTTAGAATCAGAACTAATAAGTTAAAGATGGTTTCTCAGTGAACTTGCTCTTTAACATTCTTGTGTCTAATGGTTAAGAGTTTAAAAAAACTTATTTAAGGGAGCTCCTACCAGAGACTTTAAGGGTCTGGTTTGATATTTTGACAATAACTAATACCAGTAAACTAACTACCTCATGTGTCCCACGTTTCCTGCTGCTGTGGGAGTCAGAGACACTGATCACTAAGATGCTTCTTGGTGTAAAAAGTTTGAGAACAGCATAAACTTTCTTCACAATGATCCTAAACATGATGTAAATTCTTTGTTTTAGACACTTTTCTAAGTTCACCCCCGTTTCTTTTGTTTTCACTCAAATTTTAACCGCCAGAATTACGTTTTTCCTCTGGAGATAAAAAGCTGAACTATCTCGACACCTGCTCCAGTTTCCACAGTGAAGCTCCGGACCACCCGCTGTGTTGAAGCATCCTTTCAGATAACTTTGCCGGCGGTTATATCCTTGAACTCTTTCTAAAATAAGTCATCTCAGGACTCAAAAGCTTTCTGCTTCCAGGATTTTGACGTTTTCATTAAATACAGACCTTGTTGGCAGCATGGGAGGATTTGGAGCTTTGTCTCATTTTGGAATGACATTTTTGTTTTAACACTGTAGAAAAAATGATAAACACACCAACAAAACATTGGTTCTGCTGAACCAAATCACTCAGCTTTAGTGAAAACTGCCTCCACCTGTTTTCTAAACTATGTCACTCTTAATGAGCGTCACCGCTTTCCTTAATGCTGCTCCCTCTGTATTCTGGCGGAGTTTGCTCCTAGCTTTGGGCATTCCCTGTCTTCATGTGGAAATCCCAGAACTGAACCAAGTATCAAGCCCATTAAATCACTTCTATAACTGGTCAAAATGGTCCTTGCCTGTTCTCAGAGAGCCCAGGTTCGGCTCAGCTCAACCAGAAAAGCTTCTCCCTCATCAATCCAGTAAACACTCAGCCTGTAGAACAGAAATGTATCAGATCATGTTTCTAGTTATAAAATATGACCATATCAATATCAATGCAAGTGTTTTAGCAAAACTGTGTACCTTATGCAAGAAATCCCTTAAAAGCTTCGTTTTGGTTCAAAAGTTTACATCATAAACAATGAATTACTCAAATTATTTTAATCATTTTATACAAGAGTGAACAGTGACACCTGGTGGCTAAAATTAGCAACACCACAAACAGATTCAATGCAAAATAAAACAAGAAATATTCATTGGTTTTAGCTTTAAAATCATGAATTACGGCTTTAAAACTGCCGTTGATGTGGGATTAGTCCGAAGGGAAACTCAGAAAGCTACAACAGCAGAACCACTGGTGTATGCTAACTAACGGCTAAGCGCTAGGCTAATAAAATTAGCTCTGTTGTACTTGAAGAGCGCTTCAAGTATCTGGATTTTCAGTCAGCAACAAATCACAGAGATCTGTTTATAAAAGTGGTGGTTAGCTTCAATCAGACTGTGAACAAACAAGGAAAAAGACACCTGGCTGGACTGATCTGGTGTTCGTTTAAAGTCTGGATATTCCCAGAACATCCTGGAATGGGAGTGTTGCTCCAACATTCTTGTTTGTTGTTTTCTTCTCGTCCAACGATGACGTTAGCATTAGCTCTGGCTAGCGTTAGCCATAGATTAGGCTAGCGTAGCTCTGTGGTTAGCATTACTGTGACCAGTACTTATATGTTGCCAATGGTGAAGTGGGTTGTGACATGCTAATGTAGGGGGGCGTGTCTAATCTTATGACGCGTTAAACCAGCTTTTCTCAGAAGGAACCGTTTCTCCGTGGCTGTTACAAAATCATTCATTTACGTAGGAAAGCGGTTTGGAGACGACAGACTTTTGGTACGTCTGACTCCCCAAGCTGCCTTCATTCAACAACAAGATAAATGTGGTTTTGAATTTTAGGACACCTTCAATGGTGTCTTTAGTCGTAATTAGTTAATTAAAGCTCAGTAAAACCACAGTGACTGTGTGTGGCAGGTGAGAAGGTTTTAGGTTGGACAGTGATTGAGGGGACTCTGATTAAAAAATAAAAAATGGCCGCATCTGCAAAAGGCGTATTTGGCTTCTCGTTTCAGCGCAAGGAGTAAAACAGGAGAACCTGCAGTACTGGTGTGATTTTCTAAAATAATCAACGTCAATAAACCGACTCTGAAAGGTTTAAGTGGCTCTGTAAAACAACTAAACCTGATAATCTGACAAAATACACAAAATCCCAAATTACATAGAGAATTCCTGGTTGTTCGTTTACTTTAATTACTTCACAGGAACCTGAGGGATTGTGTGGATTAGCTGTTAAAGCTGAGCGACTTCCTGCCTAAATCAGGATTTCATTGTTGTTCTGACTAAATCAGATCAACACGACCTGCTTTCATTGTTATGTCGAAGCTTTGGATTTTTTAGGAGCCTAATTGGGATTCGAGAGCTTAAAACACAAACGCGTTTAATAACTCACGCATCTCTGTAAACATCTAAACAAATTAGCTTCAACATTTCCAAAGTGGAAAAGTTTCTTTTTGTATTTTTAGCTCCGTTGTGTTTCTGGTGCTCTGCTGCAGCAGACGTGCGTAATCACAAAGCGCCGGGAGTTTGCTTTTGTTCAGTTCTCGGTGAAGTTGTCAGTTTATAACAAACGCTGCGAGGCAGCGTCTTCCTCACTCATCCTCCTTCACTCAGAATGTCTGCCAGTAATCAGACGAGGCTGAAGGAGCTACGCAGACTTTCACCCTCCACCGCTCCTGGTATCGATTATCAGACAGCAACACGGATAGCTTTTCATTCCAGAGCACCTCTCCTTTGTTTTCATTTAGCGCTCCGTTAGCGTGCGGCGGGAGATTGATAATTGCGGGGCTCGTGCCGGGGGCCGGATGGGGAGCAGCGCTGAGGGTGATTAATATTCCAGGGAAGCACTTTGTCTCTCTGGAGGCCTCATCTGAGCCTGAGATACCTGTATCTTTTATTAATGATTCACTTAGTTCTGCTTTATTAGGCCGCGGCTGGTGAGCAGCGTCCTCCTCAGCTAGCTGGAAGTTTACGGGAGTCGGGAGTTGTTAGTCAGAGAAAATCCATTCAGGTTTGTCGGAGTTCGTTGATCATTATTGAAGAAAATATTCAGTTTACAGGGTCTGTTCTCTCGTAATAGTTAGACACCTGACTGGTCCCTCTGAAGAGGGAGGAGCTGGGAGGCGGTCGGACTTCTCCCTGGGAGAGAATAACGGCGAGAGCCTCAACGCCACGCTGGATAATAGTGATAAAACACGACAGAGCGGAGCCTCGTTAGGCTCCAGGAGCCGAGTTCACTTTTCACCTGAAACACGCTGAGGTCATACATATTGACTTTCTCTCCCTCAGGCCCCTGCTGTGAATAGGACTGCCCCTCAGGCAGCCAGCCTTATTAGGAGGGAGCTGGAGCCGTTTCTGAGAGCTCTTTGAAAACGGCTCTTTGAACTTTGAGCTGAGTGGAGCCGAACTCCGAGCATCTAATGAGAGAAATCAGGTTTAGCGTTCAAGGGCGGTGTTCTTTAAACAGAAGACAGGTGCAAATATTCCTGTCTGTGTTTTCCATCATGAAGAACGCTAACATGACCTTTAGAGGCGGAGAGCAGGTCGATCGGGAAGGAGTCGGACTAAAGATCCCCGGTTGAATCCTGGATTTAGGCGTCTGTGATTCGTGTTCAGAGCTGCTGCTTCAGGGAGACGTTAGACGGGTTCTGAGGGGCGATGATCATCTCACCTGCTGTTGATGGGTTGTTGAAAAACCTCAGTTTGGAGAAATGGAGATGAGCTCTGACTGTGTTAAAGAGGAGCTAGAATGTAAACCAACATGTTCCTTGTTGTTGAATAAGACAGCTTGGGTGGTCAACAGTAGCATGCTAAGAAGTCAAAGCCGTGTGTGACCTACTTTTTATGTAAGTTAGAAAGTTGAAAAAGGCGAGAAAACCTCCTGTTCTGAGAAATCCTTCCTTAACGCGTCACTAGGGGGAGCCACGCCTCCTCAAACCTGCATGTCTCCAGTGTCTGAGGCCTTCTGGGGAAACCAACCAATCAGCAAGCAGCTCATTATCATATTCATGTCCTGGCGCAGTGGGAGGGGCTAACAGCTCTTTTCACAGCAAGGCTGGTTTAGGGGGTTTAGAATGGCCTGTATCAGGGCTCCTGGGACAGATGAAAGCCTGAAGAACATTTCTGATGCTTTTAGAGGCTCAGAGCTGTTTTAGATGGTTGATTAACTGCATTCTAGCTCCTCTTTAAAGACTTATTGTTCCTAACCCGGTTTTCCACCAGATGCGTAAGCGTTACGTAACATCTGTTAATCGTCGTACGCAGCAAATATCCATCGTTAGTAGATGGGTGCGTTTTCATCGGCCACGTGTTTGGACGCATCCCAGATGCGTAGTGATGCGTCGCTCCACTCCGTTTACGCTTCAGGTTTATTTTTTTGCTTCCAGAACGCGTCAAGCTGAACAGTTCAGGTTGGTCTAGACAGGAAGTCGAACACGAAAGCAGTGTAAAACATCTGGCAACTTTCAAAATAAAAGCCACATGCAGAGTTCCAGTTGCTTTACTGGTAAAAAAAACAAACAGAAAAAGACACCACTACCTGTGACGCCTCCGTATTCGAGGAAAACATAAAAAATAAGCCAAAGACCTTCTGGATAAATGCTGCCGTCTTTCACTTGCTCGTTATCACGTGACCTGCTGGGATCACACGTGATTTTACAATTCTCCTGTAACTTTGTGACCTCGCAGGTCCAGCTGCACTTTTGCATCAATGGGATGAAGCGCACCTCTGTGGGTGAAACACGTCTATTACGTTACGCGTCGGGTGGAAAGTCTGGGTTATTGTTGTAAAGACAAAATATAAATAATAGATTTAGTAAGAAAGTGAGTTTTGGAAAGCAAATATAAAATAAATAGTTGATTTGCCATCTGGTGAATCATTTATAAATGAATTCTTCCAGTGTTTGTGTTACAGTTTATATATAAAGTTATTAAAACCTGCATTTTTCTGTCAATCAAAGCTTTGCTCTATATTTCCCCCTGGTGTCGTGTCTCTCGTGGTTTTACGTCCACTGGAGGTTAATTATTGAGCTGATGTGATCAAAAACGCTGAATACCCGGTTCTGTGTCACATCGGGGAAAAATAAACACATTGTGTTGAAGTGGAGTGAATCTGACTCTAAATGAGTGTGAATCAGTCGTAACTGATGTGGTTTAACATGTAGTTTGACATTTAGGGGGAGCATTACCCATCCATCCACCTGTAATAGAAATCCATGTAGCAAAGACTCATTATGGGTCAGTAAACATTACTGAACCGTGACTGAAAAGGCTAAAGTGGACCTCGTTTTAAAAATGAAGTCAAGTTCACACAAACTCAGAGGCTGCGTTCATCTAAAACACGAACGTCCACCACAAGACCTAAAATGATCTGATTCTAATGAGTTCTGATAAAGGAGATCCTTAAGGTGGTGCTACTGGAGCAGGAGAGGATGCTCTGGTCCTCTCTGATGCTGACCCCCCGGACACGGACACGTGGTTGATAATGTTATAAGTTAGGTTAGGGTTAGGGCGAGACGAGCTCACTTCTCTCTGGATTATTAAGAGTTCCTATCTATCATCTATACCCACTTATCCATGGTCAGGGGAGCTGGTGCCCATCTCCAGCAGTAATCGGGCATGCATGCAGGGTTCACCCTGGACAGGTTGCCAGCCCATCGCAGGGAAACACAGAAACACACGGGACAAACAACCACACACACACACACCTAGAGACAATTTAGAGAGACCGATCGACCTCAGTCACGTTTATGGACTATGGGAGGAAGCTGGAGAACCCACGCGTGCACAGGGAGAACATGCACACTCTCTTTGATAACGAACTAATCCAGTTTATGAGCAACATCTCTGCTTTTGGACAAATAAAGTTACGACTCATTAACCCTTTGTTTGAGACTGAATCAGAGCATCTCTGTATCTGATGTGTTGTCCATGCGTTAGCCTTCTGCTAGCTCACCATAGATCATGAGCTCATCTGTTTTAACCATGTGCCTTACAGTAAAGTTGACCTTTCATGAGGTAGATGCTATGATGTAACTCATGCAGCTGCAGAGCTGAGATGTTTGTTCATCAGTGTGACGCCACAGAACGCCTAACACACTGATCCAGCTTAATGAAGAGGGACGATACCGACTCTACCCAGAGCTCCTCTTTTTCTGAGGCTGAGTCCAACCTCAGGAAGCTCATTTCAGCCACTTTGTTGTTTTAATCCCATACTGGTCACAGCTCATGACCATACTAGTGAGTTATAAAGCCAGCAGGGCTCCATTTCATTCTACTATCATGCAAAAGCCCCAGAGGTGCTTAAGTCCTCCACATGAAGCAGATGCTCCAGATATTTTATGATGTCTAATTACAAGTCAAAGAGATAATTAAGAACTAACAAAAAACAAAATAAATCACGACTCTGCTCAGCAGCTGTGATTCCTGTCGTCGAGCTGAGGAGCAGGACCATCTTTGTGGTGTTTTGGTTCCCGTCTTTGATGACCTCTTCTGGGAACACTCTGGCTGTGAGCTTGGCACAAATTAAAAAAGAGAAATAGTTTTAACAGCATGTGTGTGCTTTCCTGGTGGACAGAGCCCTCGACGTGCATGATGTCAGAGTGGATCAGCTGGTCCGCCTGCAGCGTCTCCTGTGGGATGGGCATGAGGTCCAGGGAGCGATACGTCAAACAGTATCCAGAGGACGGCTCGCTCTGCCAGCTCAACACTGAGGAGACGGAGAAGTGTGTCGTTAACGATGAGTGCTGTGAGTGTTCTTCGGTTCGTGTGTGTGTGTGTGTGTGTAATATACTCTGATAATGCGCCTGGTTAGACTCCCTCCCTTTGTTGTGAGCTCCTACTTCACCAACAGCAGGAAAATAAAAACGCATCAGTCCTTCCCTCTATTAATCCATCCTTTCATCCTCTCATCCATCCACTTATCCCTCCATCATCCATTCATCTCAGCTAATCAGGCTGATCAGAAGTTAAACTAGCTCAGATTTGTTTTCATGTTTTCATCTACTGATGAAAGGATTAAAATGGAGGAAATGTTTCCCCCTAAGGCTCAGTGAAGCGTAGGTACCATTTTACAGCTCAGATGATAGAAAGTAGGTCAACAATAGAGATCAGGATCTAGTTTGTTACCTGTCAGGTAAAATGCTGCAATCATGACCCTCTGAATATTATTTACAGAATATTTTAGATTTATCCATCCGTCCTCATCTGCTTACTGGAGTCGGGTCGTGGGGGCAGCAGCCTAAGCAGAGAGGCCCAGACTTCCCTCTCCCCAGCCACTTGGGTCAGCTCCTCCGGGGGAATCCCAAGGTGTTCCCTGGCCAGAGGAGAGACATAGTCCCTCCAGCGTGTCCTGGGTCTTCCTTTAGGTCTCCTCCCGGTTGGACGTGCCCGGAAAACCTCACCAGGGAGGCGTCCAGGAGGCATCCTAACCAGATGCCCGAGCCACCTCAACTGGCTCCTCTCAATGTGGAGGAGCAGCAGATCTACTCCGAGCCCCTCCCAGATGACCGAGCTTCTCACCCTATCTCTAAGGGAGAGCCCAGACATCCTGCGGAGAAAACTCATTTCAGCTGGTTCTATCCATGATCTCGTTCTTTCGGTCACTACCCAAAGCTCGTGACCATAGGTGAGGGTAGGAACGTAGATCGACCGGTAAATCGAGAGCTTCACCTTCCGGCTCAGCTCTCTCTTCACCACGACAGACCGGTACAACGCCTGTATCACTGCAGACGCAGCACTAATCCACCTATCGATCTCCTGCTCCACCCTTCCCTCACTCGTGAACAAGACCCCGAGATACTTGAACTCCTCCACTTGATGCAGGACCTCGTCCCTGACCTGGAGAAGGTGTTCTACCCTTTTCCTACTCAAGACCATGGTCTCTGATTTACATTGGTAGAAAGAAAGAAAGAAAGAAAGAAAGAAAGAAAGAAAGAAAGAAAGAAAGAAAGAAAGAAAGAAAGAAAGAAAGAAAGAAAGAAAGAAAGAAAGAAAGAAAGAAAGAAAGAAAGAAAGAAAGAAAGAGAGAGAGAGAATAATTCTGAAAGCTTTTTTCCCTCTATGCCATTACCTGTGTAGTAGTGGGAGTCAAAGGTCTTCTTCACAACTGTTGAAGAACTAAAAACTGTAATAATTTTAAATAATTTAGTCTTTTTGACATTTTTATCATCATCATTATTATTATTATTATTATTAATATTATTATTATTATTATGAGGTTATTAGGTTTCATTCTCACCGGAGTTTCCAGAAACATGGTTCCATCACACCAGGATCTGATCTTTTTACCGGTTACAGCTCTTTTTACACCAGTCCTTAGATTTTTTTATTGAAGCTTAAATAATTTATTACCTGCTAAAAATCTTCCTTCATACAGAAAAAGGATCATATTGACATGATAGAAGTACTTCCTCTATGAATGTGCTGAACTGAGTGCTACGTATTTAAAATAATGTCTTTATACAAGCATCAGGTGTAAAGAAATTATTCAGCTATAGAAATGGAAATAATTCAGGAAACATTAACTTAAGTTGCTCAACCTTCACATTTTCCTGTTTCCTTTTTTCATTTGAATTAAATATAATTACTGTTAACTACATGTTAATAAACAAAGACATAGTTGGATGATAAACCTCGTCTGTTCAACACAATGATGCTTCTGTTGCCTCCCACAGCTCCCAGCAGCTGTGTGGTGACGGAGTGGGGGGAGTGGGACCCCTGCAGCGTCACCTGCGGTGCTGGCGTGAGGAGGAGAGAGCGCATGGTGAAGATGCCTCCTATAGATGGGTCAATGTGCAAAAGCGAAGTGGCTGAGGTGGATAAATGCATGATGCCAGAATGCCGTGAGTTTTTGTGGCTAAATTTAGACTTTTTTTTTTTTTACTTTCACAGTTTAATTCTGCACCTGTGTGCATTCACAGACACCATCCCGTGCATGCTGTCGCCCTGGTCGGAGTGGAGCGAGTGCAGCGTGACGTGTGGGCGTGGCGTCCGAACGCGTAACAGGATGCTGAAGTCGGACCCAACCGGCTGCACGGAGGAGCTGGAGCAAACGGAGAAGTGCATGCTGCCCGAGTGCCGTGAGTGTTTGTTTACACCAACCACATCCTTCCCTTCTGTAGCACTAAATAGTTTTTAAACGTTAAGCTAGAGCTTTAACGTTGATCTCAGTGATTGTTGAGTTAGAAACTTGACCAGTTTCATATCTGACACCACTCTGCTGCCCTCTGCTGACCAAACACTGCACTAGATAGTTTAGTGGAGCGGGTAGGTGTTCTAGGGGGTGCTCTTATACCTGCTTTATGGCTGTTAACTGTAATGCTAGCAGTTAGCATTGTCAGTTCGCTGATCGTCAATAAAAAGCACAAGAAGAAGAAAAAGAAGAAATTTGCTTTCCTGTTGGCATCATGGCGGAGCCTGGAAGTAAAATTAACAGAGTAATGTCTCTGGAGGTGAAGCAAAGAGCTAAAACCAGAGTAATATATCTGAAATGTTGTTTAAAAACTAATAATAATGTCTTATTACTGCCTAAACAGCTGATTTCAGAGTGACTGTGCAGCTGCGGTCTGACATTTCTCCATGACTTCCTCCAGGACATGGAACCAGCACACTTCCCAGGCATAAATCACGTAGCCTAAAGCTTTTGCTGTGTTCATAAACCAAAGACAAAGATTTATTCTTCCTGCCCGCAAAGCCTTTCAGTAATTATTTAACATGTCCCCTCCATTAATCCCTCAGAATATGGTCATGCGTAGTCTCATTTGTCATTGTGGGAAAGGTGGAGACTTGCAGAGCGAGGAAATGACAGAAGCTGGAATACGAAATGGGAAATGAGCTTTTAGAAAAGACTTTTGTTACCAAAACAGAAATGAATGTAAGTATTTTCTTGGCGTGAAATGCTTTGACTCTTATTATTTGAAGGAATCGGGGTGATGAGTTTGGGTGTGAGGGTGGGTTTGCTGCCTGTAGAAAGAGAAAAACAAGAGTCTGACTGTAGAAAACTAGAGAAAGAAGAGATTCTGCAAGTTCAGCCAAGTTTGCTGCATCATTTAAGAGACAAGCCTTTATTATTATGTTGTTTTTGGATTCAGCATCTAATTTCCTCCTGTCCTCCTCCACCCAGCGGTCGACTGCATGGTCTCAGACTGGTCCGACTGGTCGGAGTGCAACAAGTCCTGTGGTAAAGGCCACACCATCCGCACCCGTATGATCAAACTGGAGCCGCAGTTCGGCGGCGGCGCCTGCCCCGAGACCATCCAGAGGAAGAAATGCAAGATCAGGAAATGTCGCACAAAAGCAGGAGGTGAGAGGTGAAGGTGGGATGAATGCAGCTCTCTGCATGAGCTGTTTGTTTGGTCTGCAGCCTCCTCTGCTGTTTGTTTTTGGCTCAGGTACCGGAGGCAGCAGAGGTACCGCGGGTACCGGGGGCACCGCGGGTTGCCGGATGCAGCCGTGGACCAGCTGGACAGACTGCACTAAACCGTGTGGAGGAGGGATGCAGGAGCGTTTCAGGACGGCCAAGAAAAGGGCGAAGGGCAGCTGCAAGGACCGGAGGGAGATCCGCGTCTGCAACAATCATTCCTGCTAGGGGGCGCTCCTGAGTCACAGAGAGGAGACACGAGATCAGAGAATAAACGGATCGTTTTGGAATGAAAAGATGATGGGAACTGATGTTTCTGTTAGCTTTACACTAAAAAAGAGGAAAGTGGAATAAATGTGTTTAGTGACGCTTTTATAGAGAATTAGAAAAACTTTTATTTGTTGGAAATGAAGATAAAGAAGGAACCTTAAATGCTCTAACAGCTTAGAAACGGTCTTGGTTTAGTTTCTGAAATAGTCCGAAGGCCTGGCTCATGTTGGAAACTGAGAAAATGAATTTGAACGACTTTTTATTCCTGTAAAAACATCCAGAAGCTTAAATGTTTGTTTGAACATGACCGGCCCGGTTCTGTTTCTCTTGGTTTCGATGTTTTCCCTAAAATCTGCTTGAACGTGATCAGATGAGAGGCAGCCGTCTGAAACCGACGTTCCAGGTTTCAGCTAAAGTTTTTATGTTTTTGTGAATCAGCTGTTAGTTATTTCTGTAGGTCTGAGCACCCGTACGCCTTTATTACCCTGATAAAGAGGTTTTCTACTGTTGCAGCTGGCATTTCTATCCTGATCCTGATGTAGCATAAACCTGCAGCCAGTCGGAGGGTTTTCCTTTAGCATGTTTTAGCAGTTTTCTCAGCTGTAGTTATCGTCTCAGAGCAGGCCAACCAGTGCTTTTCCTAAAACAACACGACGACGGCCTGAGAGGATCCAGGGGTTTCTACTGGATAAAAACTTTTCTGGGCTTTCGCTACACGTTTTACTTTGTTCTCATCGCTCTTTTATTGTGTCGCCCTGTGATCTGTAAAGTTTTTATCGCTCTTGTTGGATGAAAAAGTCACCAAAGGTGTTTTCTGTAGCTGCTCTCACTCGTTTTCTTTACAGGGCTCTTCTTATGTTACTTCTGTATCACCACTGTTTTGTAAGAAACCACCTTTACAATAAAAAAGTGTAAATGTGAGTTTGGATTCATTTTTCAGATCAAGTTTAAAAAATGAGTAACAGTTTTCATGTCTGCATTACTCACTCTTCTTCACCTGTAAGGGTCTCAGGGCGCTGGGGTCCATCTCCAGCGGTTACCAGGCGAGAGGCGGAGTCACCCCGGACAGGTCTCCATCACAGGGACAGGTGGGCACGTGTAACCTCTTTCTGATCTGCTTCATCACCTGAGCTGTTAGAGGAATTTTTAAAAGCAACCAGAATAATTATTTCTGCAGCAACCAGAACCCTGTTTCTAAATTTGAGGTCTGGACTTCTCCAGCTCCTTGATTTTAACATTTTTTGTGTCTGACGTGCTTACAAAGTCCATCCACTAGAGGGAGCTACAACCATGTGGAACACCAGTTTGATGAACTATGAAAAATAAACTTTAAATAATCACAAATCTCTCACTGGAACCTATTTTTCCCACAATGCAGTTCAGCTTGATCTCTTCTTAAAGAAGCAGGTTGTTTGACCACCTGTAGGAAAAAATGATCTCAACCCATCACTCTATTTGTACAGAAACCCTTTAAGACACCCCCAAAACCTTCATTCACACCCTGAATTGGCACACCTTATGCACAGGTGAGCTGCTCAACAGGTGTGGGGTGGTCATAATCTTTTGTCCTTAACTTGATGAAACTCTTGCTGCAACTTTTCTCTTCGGGTGCAGTTTGGATGAATTCTGAAGTGAAGTCAGAGACTGAATCTGATGAATGAGTCAAATCTGACCTGTTAATGATGGATGCTGAGTGACGTCGTGCTGCTGTTGCATTGTGGGTAAGTTGTTCCAGCCTGTTGGGTGCAGAAACACTCATGCATAAACGTTCTAGGTTTAAATTGTTCATTTTAGGAATAAAATTAGCTTAAATTTTAAAATTTGGCCACAACTTTGGGTTAAATTAATTGATTTCTGTTAACATTTAATAAAAACATTGTTTTACCAGGTTTATACTTAAAATATTGTTTAACCTGGATCTAGCACAAATGATGTATTTCTAGTTTGCATCACGTTTATATTTTCCATAGACACGTTAAGACTGATTATTCAGGGAGGTGGAATAAATAAAGCAGCAGGAGGTTTTTCTAGCTGCTTTTCTTCATTTCTGATTTAAAAAATGTTTTTTTTGTTTTGTTTTCCGACTAAATGTCCTTTTTGTGAATATGTTATCATAAATTACAGGCAGGTGTAGGCATATATATAATATACATATGATGTCTGTGGCTGTAGGGATGTGACATGAAAGAGACGCCCTCTAGTGGCGGCCCTCCTGTGGGACTGAAAACAAACAGAAAACAGATGTTTATTCAAGATTTTTGTTCATTCCTATAGATCTACCTTCACATATGTTATTTATTTTACTGTATTTTTATCTAAACGTGTTTAGAGATGAATGATCTCGTTATTGGTGGTTTAATAGTCCAGATGTTAATATTTTAACGTCATTTTTAAAGTTTATCTGGGAGATTTTGCTCTTTTTACATTCATGCCTAAAGCTTTATTCATGTTTCTGGTTGCTGAAAAGCATCTCTGGTGCTTCAGCGTCCGACCCAGAGGGATCAGCTGTTCTCCAGAGAGGTGAGAATTTTTTATGCATTCTGGATAAACGCTTGTGCATAAAATGCATGAGAGCAGAGGTTTTGAGTTTTATTCCACTGAAAACACAAGTTGGTGTTTTGACTTTTAAACTAAAGTACTTTGGTTTTTTGGTTTGGTGCAAATAAATGAACATGAAGTGATAAAAATGTAACCCAAAGAGGGCTGATAAGAAATTTTTATAGACAGATTTTTTGGATGCTGACAAAATAAAAACAACAAAAATGACTATTTCTAACATATTTAGAAAAAACATTTGATATATTTCATCGTACAATATTGAGACATGGTGTCAGTGTTGTAGTTCTTTATATGTGCTTGTTGTGTTTCTGTGCAGGAGTCAGAAGGAACAGTTTTATTTATTTATTTTTATGACTGAGTGACTTTTCTACCCTGAGATCACAAACAAGTCAGTAACTCACCGCACTCTGACAGGAGGAAGAAGATAGATCTGGATAGTGGTGCCATTAGCATGCCCGAGCAAATTGTGTGTGTGTGTGTGTGTGTGTGTGTGTGTGTGTGTGTGTGTGTGTGTGTGTGCATCGCAGCTGATGCTCAGCATCCCACCAGGGATGAAGAAGTTGCAGACTAAGTGACCTCGTTTGCAGCTCTTTCAACTTTCCCTCGCCGCTCTGCTGCTAACTGGTGGGATGATCCCAGTTTTCCCTCCCAGCCCGGTTTCTCCAGCTTTTGCCTCTTTTCCTTTTTTTTTCTTTTCAGAGATCAAAAGCACAAAGGCAGAGAGATGGCAGACTTCATGTGGATGAGAGGGTAAAGATGGGGCCTCATTAACCCTGTCCTTCTATAAATAGCTCCCAGTCTGAGCAGAGTTCATTCATTCATTCATTCATTCACTTAAATACAGACCAGCTGGTTTTTAGAGATTTAAAGTATGTTTCTGTTAAAGTTACTCTTACGGCTGACTCATTTTTTAATATCCTTATTATTCCTCACTAGGGTCGCAGGGAGCTGGTTAAGGAGCATATATGTAAGTACGGTTGATGAATGAGGCCCAGGGGGAGGAGGGATCCAGGCTCGAGACTCCCTGGATGGGGAGTAGCAGGTCGTGATGACAGAAACAGGGAAATGCATGCATGAAACCAAAAAACGCTCTGGTTGTGGTTTTCATGAGGAAATAACAACATACCACGTGATAGAGGACCTTTAAAACAGGAACGGGAGGTGATGGACAGCGGTGTGTGGGTGTGGGTTTAAATGAGGCCCTAGCTGAACACCTACATGTCTGCTTCAGCAGAAATAAACCCGAGCTCGTGATCAAAGTCTCCAAACAACCTGCGTCCTTCTCTCACATTAATAACATGCTGCATTTGTTTGAGACGTAACCAGGAAGTGGGATTTGTGTTTAGTTTATTCACATGTGAAATGAAGTATCTCTCACCAATAAAAGCACATTTTATTTAAAGCGACACCTTTAGTTTAGAGCCCCACTAACAGATGATTTCTCACATTTTGATTGGTGTTTAAACCTTCATGAAAAGACTAATAACGAGTTTTCAGCCTGGGAAGAAAACAGACAAAATTCTGAATGATGCTGTTTTAGCTCCGCCCACCTAATCAACTCAATCTCAAACAGGTGAGAAAGTTGGAATCAACAGCAGCCAGGAGGAACTTCTGAAAGGTAAAAGCTGACTTATGTGGAGTTTTTTGTGTGAAATCTTGGCTTTTAGAATCAGCTGTTGTGGTTCTGAAGTAGCTTGAACCTTTTTGTTCTGCTGACTGGATTAAAGTTGGATTTGCTTGGTTTTTTTTTGTGGGCACATTTTAAATGAAGTTTGCATTAGGCTTTGGGTCAGGATGTTTGATTAATACATATTTATTAATGGTAAACACTGGTCTGGGTTCAGTGTCTGGTTAGATCTTTGTCATATCTGCTGTTGGGGGATTGTCTAAAGCTGGGTTTGCAACATGTGGGTCGGCACCCCTTTGTGGGTCGTGAAACCCTGAGCCGGGGTCTTCAACTGATTTTTATAAACAAACAAACTTTATTCTCTATATTTGTGTTTATTCAGTTAATAAGATGACTGTTTAAGCTGTGGTGGTTGATGACTTTTGGGTCAGAATCAGAAAAGTTTGAGCTAAAGGACAAAAAGTTTAACATTATGAATGAAAAACATTTTTAAGGTGAACAAATATTAATTGAACATTTACAGTATTAATATATTTAGACTCAATTTAAAAGCAGCTCCTACCTGTGACTAGGGAAATAATTTCAGCTCTATTTGTAATTTCTGTTTTACAGTTTGTTGGATTCATTTTTTGTAAAGAAGAAAAAAAAAAACATAAACCCTAGATTATTAAAATAAAACTGAAATTATTGTTTTATAGGAAACATTTCATGTGAATATTTTTCAGTAGGTGAGATTTTAAATTCTTGGTTCACAACATTTGAATTTATAGCGTGGTCCACATTGTCCCTCACGTATGGACTCTGTCCCACTGGTTTGGCTGGACGCCCTCTAGTCACACGTCTCTAACTGGGTTGTTTTGTGGGTCAGAAGCAGGAAAGTTTGGGAATTCCTGCTTTAAAGCGGCTGTCCGAAGTATTTATTTTATCCGATGGCACCATCTAGTGGCTGAAAAGCGTATCACACCAATAGTCGGGTCGACTCGGTAATTTAAGATGGCGACTGCACGTTTCTTGTTTATGAATGTGCTTCTGTAGCGACAAACAGCTAAAACACGTTGTTTTACAATTATTATTCTCATGTCATGTTGTGTTTTCATATATTTATATTTTAAAGACTTTCTTGTCTGTGAAAAGTTCATCAACGCTGCATCAGCCGAGGTGCTTCCTTAACTCTGGAGCACGTAAGCTGTAGTCTAACGCTATTGGTTAATTCTGCCTGGGGCTCAGTTTCCTATTGGACGGAGCTCTATGGGGCAGGGGGCGGGCTTAGCAAAAAAAAAAAAAAGACTTATTTCTTACATTATATCACTAAGATCACTTTTACAGATTTCTGAAAAATCATAATTCCTGAAAGGGGAAAACTCTGGATTGCTGCTTTAAAGGAAGTAAAGTTTGCAACATTATTCCAGATCTGGTTCTACCTGCAGCACTTCTGGGCCGGTATCCAGCATGTTTTAGTGGTTTCTCTGCTCCAACACACCTGATTCAGTGGTTGAATCACCTGTGCAGCAGCTCATCAAGTGTTAATCACCTGCTGATTGAAATCAGGTGTGTTGAAACGGAGTTGAAACTAAAACGTGTTGGATACCGGCCCTCCTGGACCAGGACTGGATACCCCTGCTTTAGGGCTTAGATGATTTCTTATTAAACCTCCACAGTAACCATCAAAACTAAACATCCAGACATCATGAGCACATCTGCTGCATGTTTGTCAAAGGTGTTTTCATTTCTCCTCAGATTGAATCTGTGGCTTTGAGCCGTGAGCCTAAACAAGCGATAATCTTCATCTGTCATAATGTTAAGAGCAGACTCGTCATGAAAGTACTTTACAGAAACTTTATTCACTCTGATAATGATGCCTTTTATCCACGTTTAAATTAAACATTTGTGTTTTAACTATAATTTAGCATTTTAATGACCTGTTTTCTTTTTTCCTTTCTTTCTCTTTCTTGGTGTTCTTCAGCGTTGTGTATCTGTACGACTTGATTGTGTTCTACCTGAGCAGTTGCTGTAGTAAATGAGCTTTATCAATAAAGCTGGCCTTGACCATGAGACAAAAAGCCCAAACATCTTCTTCACATCGTTCTTTATATTCTTGTAGCCTTGATTAACTCCAGTAAAGAGATGTTTCTTTGGGACAAAGGATGATTTTGTCCTTGATTTGATGCCAAAAGCCACGACAGAGCTTCTGCAGCACGTCGGGTTAATTAGACGTTATTCCCAGAGAACATTTGTCTTTTAAAACCAACAGTTTGACACAAGCTGGAGGAAAGAAGATCCCCACATAGGTTCAATAAAACAACACACACACATAATCTCCGAGATTTCAGCGCCTCTAAACCTCGTTAACTCTTTGTGTTAGGATGCAACAATCCTGCAACATCTCAAACGAAGGAGTCAGCTCTTTGTAAATTAGCTTCACCAGTGTAAATTTTCTGATGACACAAAGAAATAATCTGTTTATTCTTTATATTAGCGTCCTTTGGTGCTAGAGCTTCAGGTGCAGCAGCTGTGACTTTACTGTCCAAACCCTGAGGCGAGCTCCTGCCCTTTCCTTTACTCTTTTTGCTTCATTTAATGCTAAAGCTAAACCTTTGTGGAGATTTCTAAGGGAAGCATTTGTCCAACACCGGCTTCTCATCCACAAACTCCGGGTTTGTGGTGGTGGACCAAAGAAATGATGGCGATGGGGGAAAGATGGGCAAAAATCTGATTTGTTGTAATCAGATTACCTCATATAAACAATAAGTGTCAACATGAATGTGTACATGGTCAGAGGACATTGATTAACCTCCCATCGAATAGGTTTCTTAAGCTCAACAATCAAAAGCCTCTTCCAGACATCCTGTTTACTTTTCAGACTACACTTAAGTCTTCTAGTTGGCCTGTTTTGTCTTGGCTCATCCCTTTAGTTATGCTGCTTTAGGCTAACTGAAGGACACGCTTTGCCTCTACTCTGTCCTCTCGGACTCCGGTAAGCTCTGACATCCTGGTTCTGGTTCTGCTGGAGGTTTAAAGGAGCTAGCTCAGGGTGTAGGATTGTGTTGACGTGAAGAATCGATGCAATCTGAGTCGGCTCTGGTGGGAACTGAATGCGTGATGTGATTTAAGATAATGAAGGATTTGAATGCATCAAAGCCGAGAGCTTTTGTCTGCAGCATGACTGTTTCCACCCGGACTGATTTAGATGTGACACTCTGAGCCTGATCACTTCCTGTCTGAGTGTGAGGTCATGACATGACTTCATCGTGAGTTTGTGATTTACAGCTTTAGCATTAGCCTGTTAGCATACAGACTCTAACCATTAGAGGTATTTGTTCTGACACTGGTAAATATCCATCCATCCACTCATCTTCTTGAGCGTATGAAAGGTCAGGTTGCCTAGGTAACAAGTCCAGGAGGGACTTTCAGGCATTACTCTTCTCAGTGATCCGCTTCAGCTCCTCCTGCAGGATCTCGAGGCTTTCCGATGCCAGAGGATATAAAATCCCTCCAGCTGGTTCTGGCTCTTCAGGGTCTCCTCCCAGTGGAAATGCCCGTTTAGATGAGGAGCAGCAGCAGCTCTCCTCTGAGAGCCGTCCGGTGGTAGATCATTTCAGCTGCTCGTATCCAGGATCTTAAAGAGGGCATATTGTGCAAATCTCACCTTTTGCATCGTTATGTGCTGCCATGTGGGTCTCTGCTGCCTCTATAAACACTCCAAACAGGAAAAAACCTGTCCATCCATTTTCTGTCAGTGTTTTGTGGTTTTGGGAATTATTTTCCCAGCCGTTTCAAAAAGTCCCCATCTCCAGGAGAAAGCTGCTGCTGGAGGAGCAGCAGCTCTACTCAGAGCCCCTCCTGGATATCAGAGCTTCTCAGCCTATAGCAGCCTGAGTGGGGTGGGCGTGGCCAGTTCCAGCTTGTTTTTCTTAAAGTGACAGAGCCCTGAAATGGCTCATTCTGGAAGGTCTTGAAACTGTCAAGAATAAAACTGGTTAAATCGTTTTACGTGAGGGATTTAGTCGACCATATATCTATTATACCTCAAGAGAAAAAGGTCATATGTCCCCTTTAACTCTAATATTTGGACCATAGTTGATGGTTGGAAGCTAGGCTAAATCAAGAGCTTTGGGTTTCAGCTCATATCTTTCAAAGCCTTCAGCCCAAATCTGTCGTCCTGTTTTAGCTCATGTCTAAGGGAGTCCCAAAGTCTCCACTAGTTTGGGTTGCAGCGATCCGCTCAGCAGCTCACCGTCGAGGTGTGAAGGAGCAGAAAAGAGGCCAAAGGTGTGATGCTGTGTTGTGCAACAGTCAGTGTCACACTAGCTATAAATCAGTCGTTGCTATTTATAGAAATATTTATTAATACCATCTGAAAGAACATCTGACACAGTCTGCTTTAGTTCATTATACGTCTTGTTTTCATCATGATTAGTATCCCACAGAGAAGAGAACTCAAACCTTAGAAATGAGGCATGCACGGTATCTAACATTAGTGATGGTGTTCGGTACAAAGACATGATGCTGATATTCATCTACGATTCAGAAAACATCGACTTATTAAAAAACATAAAGCACAGGGCATGGTCCCAATGAAAGAAAACAGAGTCGAGCAGCTTCTAACGGGGCGGTCGAGCTTCGATCACAGCGGCTCGTTAAACTCCAGTTCACCACACCAGTCGTTCTAGTTTAACGTTTGTCATGCATTTAGCTCCTTGTCCTCCAGGGGCTGTAAGATTTCTACGGGCTTGGCAGAAAATGTCCAAATGGATCGTCTGAGATGAGATGTTTCCTGATGGAGACGGCTAGTGAGATGTTTAGATGAAGCTGTTTCTCGTTAGTGGATAGGTTTTCTTCACTGGCAAAATGTTTGTTTATTCTGTTTGCAGCTTTTTTTCTACCTTCAGGTGGTGAAATCAGTAAAAATGCAGCAAATTCAGAGATCTGCAATTTTTTATAGATTACTTTCTTCCTGAATGTTGTTGGAACTCTTATTTATTTCTATTAAAGCTGAAGCACATCGTTTAAAATGTTTAAATTTGACATTCTGACCCTGTTCTGTGGTGTAAAGTAGGTCATCTTTCATCATTCGTGTTTGCTCCAAGTCCCTCCCCTGGCCTACAGAAAAACAAATGCAAAGCAGTGGTTCTCAATCCTGGTCCTGGAGGGCCGGTGTCCAGCACGTTGTTTCTCTGTTCAGCAGCTCGTTTTATTTATTTAACCAGGAAGGTCCCATTGAGATTAAAAACCTCATTTTCAAGGGAGTCCTGGCCAAGAGGCAGCAAAAGTTACAGTTACAACATGTTTCAGTTACACAGACATGTTATGTACAGAATTACAGAAGGCAGTTACAACACAGGGAATCTGTCTCAAGGGCTCTCAGTCTGGTTTTAAATGTATTCAAGGAGATGAGCTCGGTTAGTTTCCAGTTTTCCTGCAGCCTGTTCCATGCAGAAGGAGCAGAGTGAACGCAAGCCCTTTGTTTGTTTGTTTGTTTGTTTGTTGGACCTCATTAAAAGCTTTCTGTAAGAATTCACCAGCTTTAGTGGGAGATGCTCTAAAACAGTAAATGATTGTGTCATCAGCATAAAAGTGCATATTAGCATCCGACACATTTTGTCCTATGTATATATACATATAATAATATACATAATGAACAAGAGGGGTCCCAAAACTGAACCCTGTGGTACTCCCTTGTGGACACTCAAAAATTCAGACGACAACCCATCGCATTTAACACATTGAGTTCTGTCCTTCAAGTAGTCTCGTCAGGCTCTGCAGAAGCCTGTTAATCACCTGCTGATTAAATCCAGGTGTGTTGAAACGGGGTTAAAACTAAGACGTGCTGGATAGTGGCCCTCCAGGACCAGGATTGAGGGCCACTAGCCTGAATGTTGACCAGTAGGTTTGTGTAGCCACTAGAGGAAGCTGTCAATCAACAGGTGATACTGCAGTCAGGTTAGCACCAACGAAGAAGAAAAGGAAGCTGGAGGTTTGCGATGGAGCAACCAAAACGCGTATCAAAGTTCCTTCTACTTCTGAAAGAAAACTTTAGTTCTTTTCGTAAAACTCACTTTCCTTGCACACGTTTGCAGCTATTTTCAGCATGGGCGGGGGTGCTCTAGCCTTCTCCTCTCCTTGATGACATCACACTACGGACCCCAGCATTAACCCTAGAGTGTCTCATATTTGCTACGCTAGGTGACCTTATGTTTCTAAGCCCTACCTCTTTGGTAGGATTAGTCCTTTCCTGATAAATATTCTGCCCTCTGGTGGATGATCTAAGTACTACAGGTGGCAGATACTAATTTTATTATTAAATTATTTGCAGCTCTGTTTTAATAATATTCTAAATAATATATGTGTCCGATTTTAAAGGTGCCTCAAACTAGAGTATGTGGACGTTCATAATCCTTGTAGATTATTCTGAAAGTGAATTATTGACGATTAAAAACTCTAGATGGAGTATGATGAGTTCCTTCATCAGACATGTCTACAGGTGGAAAGAGCCTATTTTATTTATTACTCTTATATTGTTATAATAAAATAAAACTGGTTTTATAGGTGTTTTACCAACGTTAAAGAATAATTCAGTTTGAAAAACTATATTTTTATTTATTATTAATATTTTAGCCTCATGTGGGAGTTCAGACTAAACTCGACCCACTGATGACAGCTTGTGTTCTTTATTCTGACCATACCCCGTGAACAAAGTATTACAGTTAAACATGCACTAAATAAAACACCGTGTTGCTGTTTTACACATTCTCATGGGAATTAACATTCTTCTTCACAGAAAAAACATCTGTGCTAGAAGGTCTTCCTCTGAGGTAAAAGCAAAGGGTTAATCTCTTCTGCTCCACGAAGTACAAACGACGAACTGTGCATGGAAAACGTCGGCCACTCCACACAGCTGTTCAACAAACGTAGAAAAGATCAGAAACATCATCGATTTAATCAGAAACCACGCCTTCATGTCAACGCTCCGCTTGTAAGAAACCAGTCACACAAACTTAAACTAACAGATTTTGGTCCACAAAACCTTCAAAAACTAAGAAACAAGGACAAAGCACTCAACTTACTGGTAATTCATCTCATTAGTACGGTCAGTAACGGAACAATCTGACAGATAAGACCATTGTGGTGTTCGACTGGAATGTTGACTCGGATTTTGGTTGTGAAGACACAAAAGGATGTAAGAGGAGTAGATTTTCAGCGGCTCAGCGCGCTAAAATCTGCTTTAATCCAACGACGAGTCAGTTTTAGTAACGACCTACAGCTGATGTTAGTTTTACATCTGGATCCGGTGATTTACCACCCAACACGTCACCAGCCTGAGCCTCGTAGTCTGCTATCTCCACGTGGGAGCGGTGGCGCCTGTGATCAAGGTGACGGCGGTGTCTTCAGGGAGTTGGTGGATCCTCCTTGGATTCCCGTCACTGTCGCTCCCTGTCCGACCCACTGGAGCACAGGAAGAGAGGGGTGGTTACAGAGTGTTTGAGCTCAGACTTGACTAGATTAGAAAGATTTATCATTTCTTTTAATAAATCTCATTGACCATCTCAGAGCATCATCCAATAAAAACATCTCCCTCAGAAAGAATCCCAAAGGTTCCGGATGCTCAAACCGCCTCGGTCTGCTCCTGGAGGAGCAGGGATTCTATTCTTGGCTGCTCCTCCTGAGTCCAGCCACCCATCGTGACCATGTTCATAACCCATCACTGATGAGGGTTAGAACATGGGTTGATTGTTAAAATGACGTATTGCTTTTTCTCTGAGCTCTTTCTTCACTATAACATGACTCCTATGATCTGCTGGCTGAAGCACCACCTAGCTGTAGCTGGGGTTGCTTATGAACTCTAAGGATCTTAAACTGTTGTCCGAAGCAGTTTCTGCCCCTTGTAGGATCTCCAACGACAGCCTGGTTCACTACTGGAACCAAAGCTCTGTTTGAAAGCCCCTGTGATGACATCAAAGAACCCAAACACCTTGGCTGGACTGGGAATACCAGTGATAGTCGGGCTTGGAGGACAGGAAACTCACCCAGGCACAGCCTGAAGATGATGAATGGGACAAACTTCCTGTTAACCCACATCCTGCACCAGGCTCCATTAGGGACCAGTGTTTAGTGGACTGGGTGACCCTTAGGTCTGGTAGTCACCAGGATATGAGCCTAAAATAGTCCAGTAGCTGTAGCTTGTTTACTCTCATTCAAAGATGCTTTAATTTAATTTGGTTATTAAAGTGATGGTGTGCATTTTCCTGGCGATAGGGGGCAGTACATACCTAAATTATTGCAATCGAGCAGTATTTTTATGTTCAAGTACCTTAGCAACGGATGGCCATTAGAGTCAAAAATCCCTGGGAGTGCAACCTCCTGCAAAGTGACTCCCTTCCATCACTGGCAGCAAGCGAAGAGGTGAATGTTTAAAACAACGTTTATGAATGGAGGAAGTTTTGTAACCCCTTGTTTAAAATGAGTAAATGCATTGACGCCATGTTTGTTTTGGTTATACCCACAAATCTGGCTCTCTATCCGGTCTGAGTACTCTAGTCTGCCTCCTAGTGGAACACTCCAGTACAACATGCAGTCCAGTGCTGTGTAGCAGCAAGTATGCGCCAACGCGAGGTTAAACAGCAAGTATATTCCAGCCCTTATACCCGCACCAATGTATTGTAGACCCGATTATTATGGTTATATGTTACGAAGTCGCCAATGTTTTTCAACAACTGGGCATCATTTATTTCATTTTCAACGACATTTCGATGGATATTTCCAGAGATTAATGGTAAAAACTACACCTCGTCTCTTTAATGATGGCAGAACCAAAGTCTTGGGAGCTGTCCATGGTGCTGATCTGCTATCGCCCTCCAGGTTTCTCCAGTTTGTTCTTCCAGCATCGATTTGTTTAGAGGTCACATCGATGCTTTATTAACCTTTTAAAGAATATATTTTCTAGTCTAATCAAATGTTTTTTTCTTTTTCCTGAACAATATATCAGTCTAGTGCAGGGTGAAACGGATAAATCGGCTGTAGGTTTTGATGTGGTCCTGTTTGATCATCAGTTATAACCCGCCCAGGAGCAGGCTGATGGAGAGGAACACCCCAGCGAAGCATTTAACCCGAGCTGGTCCTGTGAGACCCAAAAGCCAGAGATGTAAGCTGCGAGTGGGCTTGTGAACACACCGAGCGTTGAACCAGCAGTCCCAGCAGACGGCCTCTCGTTATTCAGCCACTCGTTCATGTGACAAAGTGGAGCTTTGAGCTGTGGGTGCATCCTTTCCTTTAACATCAGCACCGACTCACTCAGGGGGATCGAGGAGGTTTTTAGGTTTTCTTTTGGTCGTGTGTGTGTGTGTGTGTGTGTGTGTGTGTGTGTGAAATATCGAATGGGCCGACTCCCTCAGGGAGTTTGCATGGATTCTTTAAAACTACACAAATGAGCCATTAGCTGGGATCTCAGGCTGCTGCTAATGGCTGCAGAAAGGAACTCGTCTGGTTTCAGACCCACATTAGGGGTGAGTATCGGCGAGCGTCCCTCATGACTAGAATATATATTTAGGCCTCTGTATGTTGTAGATATTGGGTCTCTAACCTCGTGATGCTTGATGTGGCGCCCTCTAAAACACTGATTTTTTAGGGAACGTGGGTGGAAATCAGATTTCAGGATTCAGTGACTCCAACTGATCGTGCTTTATGACCGTTTGGTGTGAAAAAGGGGTCAACAGCATGCCGACTCTTTAAAAACATCCTGTCAGAACAAACACACAAAGGAGCAACGCTTCAGTCAGCAATCATGTCCTGGTCCTGCAGGGCCCCCATCCTGCATGTTTTAGATGTTTCTCTGCTCCAACAGAGACCAACAGGCTACTGCACAGGTGATTTTACATCAAATCTGATGCGATGGAGTATTGGAGCGGCTAAAACCTGCAGGACGGTCCGATCTGACGGGAGAGTTGTCAGGAACGAAGATGATATAAAATAATCGGGTCTGAGACGTTCCAACTGACTCTAAAGCTAAACTTTATTAGCAAAGAATAATGAAAACGGACACTATCTTGTTTCCTCCGGCATCGCGGGTTTCCGGTTCCTGCAGAAACGTCTCAGGGAAGATACTCGAGGAGAAGGGTGAGTGTTCAGTGATCGCTAGCATCCCTTTGCTAACACGCTGTTCATATAGAGGTGGAATAATCCAAAAAGATGATGCTCGCTGCACCACTTGGCCCTGTGTTGGATGGAAATAAAACGATGACACGGAGGATGAAAACAAAAAGGAATCTTCATTAGAGATTCTCCTCTTCTAATGAGCTCCACCAGACCTCATGCGGTTTAAAAAAAGGTAATGATGTCTGCAGAGGGTTTACGTCAACAGACGTTATGAAGAGCAGAGCTAATAGTCTTCAGGCTGACATCGTGTGGAGGTGCTCGTCATTACGGAGGGAGAAATGCAAATCAGGCCTGGGAACCTTTAAGTTCAGGTGAGGCTTCAACTTCAGAGGAAGGTAAAAGTGAGCTGGCAGGTGCTAATGGGTGTGTTGTTTTAGCGTTTCAGCCCCACGGCACAAAACTGATATATTAAGCAAGTCGACATGAATTTACATGAATCGGTTCAGCATCTGTTTTAGCATGCCCTGTTTTTTAATGAGTGTGGGCTGGGAATTCAGAAATAGCAGCAGCTCTGTGAATGTAGCCACCTCTGTCTGTCTCTGTTGTGGCAATCGCACAGAAACAAGTCGAGTAGACACGAGGGCTGTGCAGCTGCTTATGCAATTGTTTCCCCTTTTTTAAACGACTCGTAGCTTAAAATGGAAAACGACATGTAAACACGAGGCTCTAGGATGGAAGAAAACAGATATTTTAGCTGCTGATGCATGTATAGATTACATAAACATTAAACTGACATTTCACTCACTTTATACCATAAATTTATGAACGGAGTAACTAAATTCCAAAGGGATTTTGAAATATAAGAGGTTATTTAAATATAAAAAATGTTTTCAATGTAAAACCAGCTGAGAAAATACAAAAATACATTTTCTGACATGGAAATGTCTGTGAGTACCAGTGTTTTTTATCTCTTTAATAAAGTGATTCATCCTTTTATCAATGCTGAGCCGTCACGGTTATTATATTATGTAAATAATAAACAAAGGTATCACTAATAAGGTGATAATTGCAGTTTGGAACAGCTTTTATGCAAATGTGTCATATATATATATATATTTATATGTTTTTTTAGTTTTCAATAGGATTATACACATATGTGGATTAAACATGCTGTACCAGGGGTTAACCTGCCATTTAAAGGGTTAAAGAGCCTTGCTGTAGTTTCCTATGCAGTATTTGAGCAGTTAGCATCTTACCTGCAGCAGACGGCAATCAGTGATCTCCACTTAGAAACAGCAAAGAAGTGATGAGTTCAGCCCCTTTAAAGGAGTGTTTCTGTCAGCCCTTCAGGTAAACACTAAGGTGTGAATTTTTATACCTGATTATTGGTAAAACACACCTGAGCTGGAAACTGGTCACACTCTCAACACTCCGCTTTGTAACTTGTTGAGAGGATCGTGTTCCATCGTGGACAATTTGTGATGTAAATAAGATGCAGAAGAGTAAAGCTTTACTAGAAGTAATTCACTTGAATAAACGGGGTTATCACATCCTTAAAAACACCTAAATAATGTTCTTGAGACGAAATGAAATTGCTCACAGCACAATACTGATTATTTTGCAAGGAAGTGAAACGATTCTCTTGAGCTTATGTGCACCGTTAGCAAGGTAAGCCTCTAAAGCTCGCTGTGAAAGTCTTAGAAAAGGATGTGAATCATTTTAGAAGCTTATAGTTTTAATTCCCTTCATTAAAGACACAAAAGAGGTCCACATCAAAGGGTTTGAAAGAAATGAGGTGAACATTAATAATAAAAGGCTTACATGAGGACACCAGAGCTGTGCAGGGGTCGCCTATAAGAGTCTGTTAACCTACACATACGACTGTACATCAGATTCTGCAATACAGACTTGCTCCAACTCTCACAAACATGAAACTTGCATTGCACCACCTTAGCAATCTAAGCACCAACCTGAGTCCATCACCGTGTCTAATACCCTAACCCATACTAAACCTACATATTAGCATGTGCATACAGTAAGCAGCACTGTCTGTACATGTCCACATCATCAGTCAGATCAGCAGACATGCAGTGTCCCAAGAACTTCACCACAGTGCAAAAGTTCACCTGATAAAAAGGAGTCAGGAAATAGCAGTTTACTGTCCTGAGATCTTAGAGGACGGCTCTTTCAGGCATAAGTGATGCTAAACTCTGAGCCATGCTGGGAGCAGACCCTCAGCACTGTTTGGGCCGAAGATCATCTGCATACATCAGATGGTTGATTACAGTCCCACCGACCACACAGCCTGTTCCACTTATCTGTTTAGACAGATCATCCATGTTTATGTGAAACGGAAGCTTCTGTTACCCCATTTATCGTGCGTGGGCGTGACTCTGAAGATGGCGACAGTAGTCGCCGAAACCGTCAGTAATTAAAGGTAAATGAAACATCATAATACTGTGTTAAAACAAGAAAAACCAATGGAGATGAAAAATGAACACAGGAAGAACATAACAAGACGTCTGTACCATGTTTTGATTTGAAACCAATCTCCAATCTATTCAAGTCTACTCTCTTCCCAGAACCTTTGATCAAATGCTGACCAGCGCTAGCAGAGGGAAGAGTTTCCTATACTTGTGTGAATTATTTTAGCTGACTAAAACCTGCTCTTAAAGGGGCGTCGGCTTCGCTGCTGCTAGATTGAAACGAGGAGAATTTCTCGCTGAGCCTCAACGCTAACCCAAACAGTCACTGCTCTAAGAGACATTGATGTGTTTTAGATGTAGAGTTCTCACCTCTACCAGCGGGTGCCAGTGTGCGATGGGTTTCCGTGGATACGTCAGCATCTCGTTCCAGTGGTCTCGACCCAGACTCTCGGCCTCGCTGCCGACCCTGCACACCCCAATCACCTCGTTGTGTCCGACCCTACGGCGCACCAAGAAAAGCCTCTGAGACTTCCTGTTTGCCTGGTAACGAGCCGCGTGGGAACGCTGAATGTACAAACCGATCGTAATCCATGACCGCTATGAGCAGGCTGATTTGGTCGATGTTCTCTGGAGGAACGTCGAACACGATGGCTTCGTTGTACACCGGGTTGAGGGTGTTTCGCTTGGTTGAAGTCTTTCGCTTCTTTAGCCGTCTGCCCTCACACATCAGAGACACTTTCACGTACGGATCTGAAAACGGACACGACCAGAAGAATCCCACATGTGTAAAAACTCATGACATGAAAATTTATATCTGTGTGAGAGCCAAGCTTTTATTTTGGAGTAACCTTTAGGCTTTTAATCTCTAGGGGTGCTCACACTCATTGTGTTCTGTCTGATTTTCTCATTTTTGGTATCGACATTTGAATCTTAGCATTAGTCACCTTTTGGCTGCAAAGAGCTTCATAAATAAACATCGACTGATTTCCTCTTTAGCTGCTTCTGATTAGCAGAACAAGTATTGCTTTTGAATATTTGGTAGTTCAAAATACAAAAACCAAAAAAACATTTTTTTTTCTTTAAATAAAACAAGAAATAAAAAATAAAAATCCAGTATAATAAAACAGAATAAAACATTAAAGTGTAAGAAGCTGACGTCGTCTTTAGGAGACACACAGGAGGATGCATTTACTCTCTAATGTATCACATTTACCTGTTTAACATACTGGTACTTTCATCACAACGCTTATGTAATACATTACAGCTATAAATGCTGCCCTCTTGTGGAGGTTATGGGAACTACATACAGGAAGTGCCCATTTTAATTATATTATTCTTGTGTTATTTATAACAAATATGATCCTAACATTTATGCATCAAAGGGCTACAGAATTTTCATGTTAGTGAGAAAATAAATTTCTAGTCAACTTAACTCAGAAAAATTCAAAACTTATTTAGAATTAATTCAAACAGGATCAGCTAAAAAAAATCATGATTTTCCAACTTCTTCACACAAAAAATGTAAAGTTCATTTCTTTGAGTGAAGCCTTTTGGATTACCGATAATAAATCACCTGAGAGTCGTTCTCAACAGACACCTGGACAGGTGTTCAGCACCCACCTGAGGCTCCCGTGATGTCCATGGCTTTGAGATTTCGAGCTTTGATCATAGTGATGGTGAGTCTGCCAGCAGTGGGGAGATAGCACAGCGAGAACATGAGCTCTCCCAGATCCACGTTGTCCTGGAAAGGAGCAGAGGACATTTTTATAGGATCACCTCTCCTCCTCCTCTCAGACGCTTCTGATATGGACGTTTAGTCCTCTTTTGAAAGTCGTCACTGCAAACACAGATGGTGCAGCTTTCATTTTTACATTTACATGGTGAATCTTGAGTCTGAAGGCTGATGAAAAAAGAATCAATAACAGAAACTAGACCTGCTGCAAGAGAAACATTTAAAAACATCAGTTTTAGAAAAAGCAAGAGACAAAATATCCTTTGTGATCAGGGTTTTATGACTGAATAAAAGGGAGGTTAAGGTGAATTCACTGGGAAGGGAATTGTGAGGCGTTAAAGCGTTGGCGCGTGTTCACACCGGAGATACGGATCACACCTGAGGCACCTCAGACAGGAACAACTGAGGAGAACTTTGATAATTAAACCCGCCTCGCTCGAGCGCACGACTCAAAATGTAAAAGTGACATTTTCAGTGGAATCGATCCCTGAGCTGCTTCAGCTGCTGGTTGCATTTGGACACGGAAAACCACTGAAACCTGTTGAATCCGACGTCACGTTTCAACTACTCCCGTTTTCCTACGGGAGCTTTCACAACTGCTTCACAGCCATGCACGTGCCGAGCCCTTTTCCCAATTAGCACGTCTAAAAATAAGGTGTGAAGGTGAGCTACGTGTTCGTGTGGCACAAAAAAAGCCAGGATTTCTGGTTTTACATCCACTTTTTGTTCTTGAAGAAGGATTTCTGCAGGGAGACAATAACTAGTCAAAGAGGATTGAATAGTTTTAGTAATAAAAATGTATTTTTAATTGTCTCTGATGAATAAACCTAATAATAAATCAACATGTGGCCCTACTGTAACTGCATGGTTTTACAATAAAAGTGTTTGTGTGAACACAGATAATTAGACAGTTAATGAAACCTTTCATGCCAGGAACTTAATGCGTTTTCATTCCTCCTGTGTTTAGTACGTTTCTCACTAAAGATGTCTGATTTTATCGGCCTTTTATTGGCATTAAATTAATGTCAGAAATGATTGGTATGAGTTTTTACTCTTTTCGTGACACAACTTTTACATGCCGCTCACATATTATACATATCAGCTACGGGTCCTGAGATCCGAGGTAACGGTTTTGGGACGCTTTAGTTTGCAGAACGTATGAAGAAGTAGAAATGAGCTCTGTGGGCGTTTGTCAGGATTATCTCTGGGAGAAAACGATCCACGTATGTGAACCCTTTGGAATGATATGGATTTCTGCACAGATTGGTCCTAAAATGTAACTTGATCGTCATCTTCTCTTCATGTTCTCTTTTGCCCTCTTTAAAGCATCTTTGAGTGTCCTAAAAAGCGCTAAATACGTTTGATGTATTATTATTACGACCTGATTTATCAGCTCTGACTGATAAAAACACAAAAGAGGTCAAATAGTTGATAAATGGATTGGGGGGGGGGGTTAGAAAGCAACTTTGGCCCAATCACAACACTCGCACTGCGCCCTACGCTCTTCTGTGAAGTGCACTTAGGAGGTGTGCAGTAAGGCTTCCAGTGCGTAGTACGCAAGTGTGCTGAATTGGGACAGGGAGCGTTGCGTCATCGACCACGTGGCACGCCGAGATGCCGGTCGCTGTTTGTGCTACTTTTTAAGTAACAGTCACATTCATTGCTGTTCACATTAAATCTTAGTTTAAAACATTCAGAGCATGAATAAATATCATTAATCGTCTTAAAATGAACTTCTTCTATTTGAAAATACATGTTTTCAGAAAAGGCACTCGAGCCGTTGCTCCGCCTTCTTCTCAAAATTCTCACGCAGCAATGGATTGTGGGTAATACCCTTCACCGAAGTGTGGATCAAGTGTGCAAAAGGGGCGTGGTCAACTTAAACTTCAATGAGAATCAGGACACCCTCAGCACTCGCAACCCTGGCCGGGAACGCGCAATTGAACGGCGCAAGGGTGGAAGTGCGAGTATTGGGACTGGGCCTTTGTCCTGATGTCGCTCCTTGTAGCCACGCCCACAGACTCTCTGACCAATCAGTGACTGACTGTTTTGTTCGCAGTTTTCTCTGAAACCACCAAAAAAGTCAAACTGAACTCACTAACCAACTCACTCACTAACTGAACTAGCTGCAGGTGTGAAAACTCCCTAGTGCCATCCTTTGTTTGGAGCTGATGCAGCTGGAGCTGTTGAGGTTAAAGTTGATTAGTCGTGGCGGCCATTTTGAATTGGGCTGACTAATTCAAGTTGGAATTTTGGCGATCAGACTTGACCATATATGTGAACACGAGTTCAAAACACATTAACAAAAGTATCTAGAATATTTGAATCTGCTTTCCTGTTGAAAGAATCGTTGATTTTATGTTTCAGTTTCCTCAGAAACATCCAGTTCATTAGAAGCTCCCATTCAAAGGTCAGCTGAAGAAAACCATTGTTTCCATTAAACGCCAATGAGTGTTCCTTCTGCTGCTGATTGAGACTAATTAGAGTGATACACACAACCAGCTCAGGAGCCCGCTGCTCCGAAACCAGACTGATTAAAATGAGTTGATTCATCACAGATGACAGCATCTGCCGGCCTGCAGACGTACAAAAACACAAGCTGCTCGGGCATATGGGTGCGTGCAGTCACACCAACCATCAGCGTCCAGGATCTCTGAGTGATGAGTCGATTCATCACACGTGTTGCTGGAGCAGAGTCCAACGCTGAGGCTGCCTTTGAGCCTCGGCCGCTAATGATGTACGGCTTAGAGGAGCGACGCAGGAATTCTTGCTTAAAGAATCTGCAACCCGACCCGTGCACAGGCAGAGCGCTGCTGCATAAATACGCCCTTAGCTCTCCTCCTATAATATGATATCCTCCTTCCATCACGCAGACTAGAGGGTTCAGACTTTAGAGCGTCGGCCTCTACTCTTATGAGCACTCAAATCAAGCCTGCGGTTAGTATTATGGTCACTTGTGCTCGGCCAATGAAATTACACCGTCTCTCTAAAGCACCCCAATAAAGCTGAGAGAGTGTGGACAGTCCATCTTCTCCTATTAGAGCAGCAAGACCTGAGCTCCCTCAGGAGCAGCCGGGTTTTCCATAATCACGGATTAACTCGATCATCGTCCTCTTGTTCTCATTACCTGTTGGTGTCTGTGCACCTTAATGACATCCTCTCTGTGTGCCTGTTTAAAAATGTTTCTCTCTCACAAACCTCCGTGTGCTCTGGTCCTTCTCCATCCCCCCGGGACTACAGGAGCAGCACATTCTCCTTTTGCCGGCAATAAAGCAATTTCTGATTCTTTTTTGCTTCATACGGTTGATGCCTTGAGATAAAAGGGACGAAATAAAGCCACCGCCACACAAGAGCGGGAGCGTTGGTTTGCAGAAATGACCAGTGTCAAACACCAAGCCTGCAGTTTTAATGCATCGTCATCGTTCATACATCATCGTTTTTCCTCTGAATGAACAATTTAATAATTCGAGAGGATTTGGGACGACCCTGGAGGGAAAAAGTTGGTAACTCGTGAGCACCGGATGGTGTATAAATATGAGTAAAAGTGACATCAGAGACGCTTTAAGGCGTGAGTTTGTAAAGGAGATGCTCCTCAACAGCAGCACGCTTGGCTTAGTGGTTAAAGGAGAAGTAGATCATGGTTCATCACATGAACAAACGTTTCAGTTCATTTAAAGTCTAAAGGCTGAAGATCCAGTGCTGTACAGTATAATATCTGCCTGAGTGAACATGGTGGAAGTAAATAAATCACTGCCTTCACTGAACTTTAGCTGTAGAGATCCACCCTGGCAGAATCAGGCTAAACCAAAGGATCCTTCATGTTGTCACTGTGGGGGCGGGGAGGACGTCGTTTCCTTTAAGATGACTTTTCTTTACGGTTAAACTCCCAGTTTATCCATCTAACAGGAACAAAGCACCTATTGTTCTATACGTTCAGTGGTATCGTGTGTCTAGCTACGACGTAGGCCGACTCACTTAACCATCTTCACCTGGTCAATCAGGGTAAACGAGAGGACAAGTGCTCGTTAAACTGTGGCCTTTATTGCTGCTGTGAGACGAGATCTTCTCCTGCAGAATTAACATCCGACACGACGGTGACCCCATTCATCAGGGTGCTGGTTACGGGCCTACAAGCAAGAAGTCAATACGTATCGACCGGTCCTGCAGGATTACAGTGGCTTCATCTGTGTCTCAGACCAAATGGTACACACACACACCCATAACACACCCACAGACATACACACACGCATACATAGGCACACACACACACATACGCGCACACACATGCACACACACACACACACATACGCACACACACACATGCACACACACACACATGCACACACACACACATGCACACACACACCCATAACACACCCACAGACATGCACACACGCATACATAGGCACACACACACATACGCACACACACATGCACACACACACACACACACACACACACACACACACACATACAACACACACACACACACACACACACACACACACACACACACACACACACACACACACACACACACACACACACACACACACACACACACACACACACACCCATAACACACCCACAGACATACACGTCTGCACACACATGCACATAACACACACATACACAAGCACACGCATGCAAACACACATAACACACACACACACACACACACACATACGCACACACACATGCACACACACATTCACACACACACACACACACACATACACACACACGCACACACACATGCACACACACATGCACGTAGGAGCTACAAAACACCAACATTTTTTACATCAAAGAAACATTTTAAAATCGTTCACTAGCAGGAAAACGCTGGATCATTAAAAATGTTTGATTCTAATCACGTTTCATTGTTAAATCTTGTTATTTTTGCTCCTAAAGCAACTGAAACAACTTTAAACCAGACGGTTAAAACCCACTTTTTGAGAATGTTGTGATGGAGATGAAACCAGTATCCCACTGGGCTGCAGCTGTTGTAGAAGTAAATGGCAGATTTTTTGTTGGGAATTCTGATGAATTTGTTCACTTAGTGGTTGTCCGTGTCACATGTGGCGGGTGATGTAACAGCAAATGCATGGCATCGTTTGGGTGACGTGCACATCATCTTCCCAAAGTTCTCACATTTGTCTCTCATGGAAACTAAATTTGAAAATAACCACAAATGCATGCAACTGTTCTGAGAGCACATTAGAATATGTTCAATATTCCAGGTTCAACTAATCTGAATTTCTCAAATATCTACATGGAACGCACGAGTTTTAATATGTCGATGAAACCAACAGAAGACCTGAGAAATCTCTTTTATCACCCGGAGATGAAATGATAGAAGTACAGGAAGAACAAAGAGAGTGACGGTGGTTTGTGTTCTGGGCTGGCAGACGTGTGGTTTCCTGAAAAGGATTTTAATTAAGGTTTGGTTAATTAACAGCTCGTGGATTAACGGGGAGGTGTTACCGTCTCAACGTGAACCCACAAAGAGCTCAAGGTTACAGTTTATTAAAACTCACATAAGACTTGTGTCACTTTTAGTTCTAATTATCTAACAAGTTCAAGCAAACAGCAAAATATTGTTGCTCTGAGCTTCAACCTCACGAGTTCTGCACGAATACCAATAAAGCATTTATTTTACTATTTGCACCAAACTTCATACGTGCAAACATACAATCCCGTGCTCCTGGCGGCGTGTTCTGTCCCAGGAGGCATTATTAATATGCATGCACGCGTACTGTAGGGAGGACATGCTGGGGTCCCTGCCTGATGTCTCCAGGGAGGTGACCCAGTTCTGTTGGGGACAGACAGTGGACGACTGGCAGCACAAACGTCTCAGTTTTGCATTTTTTAAGGTCTCCCTCATTTGTTGGAAAGTTGTGAGACGTCAATCTGAACATCTAATCACACTACAGGTCCAGATATGCTGTAGAAATATCATTTTTAATGTGAGTCAGGATTGGCACGTGGACACCAACTCTACCTGAATCTGGCACACAAATGCCACACAAATTTTAGTAAAGAGAATTATTCCTCAAACATGTGGGAAAATGTTTTAATATTAGGTTCCTTCCACCCTACTGAGGATATTAAAGGAGTGGAATCAATACATCTGCAGTGGTCTCTAGTGGGAATGAATGCCTTGTAAGTCGTTCTTGGGGGAGGAAATATACTGGTGCACCAGTTCTGGGACCTAAAAGTTGCCGACATCACAGCTGAGCTTCAGACGACAGGATCTGGAGTCTTACTTCCTGATATGTGAACATCTCACCTCTGACTTCTGTATTTGCTTTTAATAGATTTGTTTTTCTCTCCAGACAAAAATGGTTTTTACTATTGTTGCTTTCGACACCCCCCCCCCCCACACACACACACACACTCACACACACACACAATCCCAGAGGCTTCGTTTACCAAATCTTTGTCCCTTGAGAGAAAACCCAAAGATAAAACTCAACAGGCAGGTGAGGAAAAGCAGCTCAACTTTAAATAAAAACAAAACCGAGGATGCTGCCAAAGCAGGAAAAATGCAAACGACCACAAAGCTGGGCAGCGTTAGAAAACAAGGCTGATCCTGAGCTTTTGGACAAAAACGATGAGGATTTGTTGGAGAACCCGGAGAAAAATGCACAAAAGATCTCAGTTTTATGTGCAACATAAATATTCAGTTTGTCCACAGAACTTTGTGCATAAAGTCATGATTTAAATAATAAAAACAGCTAAATATGATGCAGAGATGAAGAGGATGAGCTGGTGCACAGGAGCCTTTAACCCTTAAAGGGAACTCACTGAAATACTTGAAAACATGAAAGTTCAACTCCTGAATTCATTGATGTCACTGAAAGAAAATATTCATGTTTATTTAATTTATTAATATATTTAAAAAAAAATTTTTTGACTTTTTTTTTTAACAAAGTTTCTAGTTTAGGCTGCTAATACAATGATCAAATATCACTCGCCCTATAGCGAGTCTACAGGTCCAAGTTCAAGTCCCGGCCGGTGAGGAAGAAAAATAGTTTCAGCTATTCCACTTACAGGATCAGACCATGTAGTTTCACTTAGGAGGAGGAGCTCAAGGCTCCGCCCTCTTTAAGCAACAAACAACTAACTATAAATAACAAAATTAACATTTAATATCAAGCTGCAGGATAAAAACTGTGAATCAACAAGAGGGAACAAATAAAATTATCTCAGGTTTAGTTTGAATTTTTTAAATGTGGTAAAATTCCATTCATTTATAAAAGGGGGTGTGGCTTGTAATTTCTACTGCAGCCAGCCACTAGGAGGCGCTTTAGTTTCCTTTAACTTTAGCTTCAACGTTACTTTCGGACTTATTATACATGTTGGTCAAATGATAATGATGCAAAATCTAAAGAACAATTAAAATAATTCCCAACGTGTGTTATTTAGGAAATGAGTTTTAGTTTTGATGATTTTATAACAGCAGTAAATCCGCAGGTATTAAAGGTCAACTTTACTCATATTTTTAATACATCTGCAGTGGTCTCTAGTAGGAATGAATGCCTTGAAAGTTATTCTCTGGGGGAAAAAGGCTCTGGTGCACCAGTTAGAGCAAGAAAAATTCACCCAGAGGAGAAAATGGCTGAACACGGCAGGATCTGGAGTCTTACTTCCTGATGTGTGGACATCTCTCCTCTGATTGGCTAACAGCAACACGACTCTACCACTGACTCTGTTTGCTCTGCAACGTTGATGTTTTATCTCCACAAATAACACAAGCCTGGAGGAGTTCTGCTGTGTGGTGGAGTTGCTAATGCTAACGGTTAGCTTCTACTAGCCCAGACGTTCTCTGCTGTTTCCTGGACGCTAAACCAACAACAGCCTTCCCCGTCGTGAGTCAAGATGGGTGAGTCCATGAATGTTAAGTGACAGTGTGACGTAGATCTGTCAGGATTTTCTAATCCTAGAGTTTCACCTAGAGTCTATTTTCTATCAGAAGCTGATGCAGGAGATAGGTGGAGGAGACTACTTTCATGTTCAGCCTGTATGAAACACTCAGCGTGACCCATTAGAATCAGAAATAATCATTAAAACGTGTTTTTTTTTAGTTTTTTGGTTATAAAAATGAATATTTTGTAACTGAAATGTTTCATCATTTTTCAGGAACGGCCTAATTCATGCACGTCTGAAGAACTGAAACAATAACGGAGCTGCTGCTCAACATTTTCCCGACCATTAAACTTTGATTGGATGCTGAAATGAACACAGAAAAGGGAAACCGTGGTGCGTATCAGAACATGACCTGTTTGGAGGGAACGAGTGTTTCTCGTCTGAATTTGGACGCCCCTACACCCTGCACCTACAGTGGCATGGTGGGGATAGTTTTATTATCAGAATGATTAAGGAGAGAAAAACAAAAATTCCTTTAAAAAAATAAGATCAACGTGGCTCAAACTGAAAGTTTGGTCCATCGAGACAGAAAACCAAATGTAGCTGAGGGTTTTCACTTGCCTCCATTTTTCTATTTTATTGCTCAGCTTGGTGCAGCGTAGCTCATATTTGTTTATTCTGTCATAAGTGACGCTTGTTTTGGTAGAAGCAGCGAGTGATGAAGTAGAAGAACTGCAGAATTCGGCTTAGAGCAGGGGTCTCCAGCTCCAGTCCTCGAGAGCTACCATCCTGCTAGATTTCTGTTTCCTGCTCTGAGTAATTTAATCCTCTCCTCACCACGTTTAACTCTGCACAGGCCTGATCATTTCTCATTCAGTTCAATCAGGTGTGTAGGAGCAGCTAACGTGCAGGATGGTAGCTCTCAAGGACTGGAGTTGGAGACGCCTGGCTTAGAGGATTGTTCCTGTAAGGATCTGAATGTCATTAGAATCTATAACCTTTGTGCGTGTGGACTACATATAGGCTTCATGAATAATAAATGAGCATACGTATTAATTACAAACATGGATTCATGTATTGATCCTTTTTTTGACGTGGAGCAGACTGCAGCTTTGTAGCGTTTCGTCGTTGAGATTCCCCTGAAAAGGTTTGAAACCCTTTCTGCTGGACAGTCAGAACCTCTCCGTGGGTCTTTGTTACTAACAAACAGCTGATCCCGCCCACGTCCGGAGGAATCGGAGCAGGGAAGACGGGGCTGTACTGTAACATGTGCCGTAATGGAAAACCACATTACAGGGAAGAGACTGGGATGCACTTTGATCCACAGCTAAAGCAACACTTGAGTGGTTTAAAGTGAAACGTTTAAACGTCTCCGAAATGCCCGACATGCAGCTGAGGAGCTGTTTGATCATTGTTGTTGATCAGGCTGGAGAGATAAACAAACAGCAGCTTGGGAAGCTGGATCTTTTAAGTGGAGCCATGATTCTTTCAGGGTTCTCTTTGGGAGGACGGATGGGATCAGGAACGAGTCGGACTCGGTCGGAGGGCCGGTCGGATGCAGGGAAGAGGGCGTGAAGGGTAGAGGATGAAGATGGAGACAGATGAGGAGATTCTTTCAGGCAACAATTCGTTCTGGTTTTTACACCCAACTACGAAACAGAGATGCTGAAATGCTAATGATTAGTTCTGAGGTTTAAATTGAACCAAACAGTGACTGATGCTGATTTTAGTCAGACAGGAAGCTCAGTTCATCTTAAAAGTTTTCAAATTCAATTTGAAACCTGAACTTCTCAGTAAAATAGAGCAGATTTAGAACATTATTTAAGTGACTTTATTCATTTAGTTAGTGTTTATTTCAAACATGTAAAAGAAAATAAAAACACATAATAATCAAAATATGCAATTGAAAATGAAAATAAAAAAGAGTAATAAAAAACAATGAATAAAAAAATTTAAATAATAAAATTAAAATAAGAGATCATACTTTGAATTAATCAATTTACAAATCCAAAAAGGAGCGGGATGAAGTAGAAAAACTTATAGTGACCACCCCTTTTTTATTTAATCATCATAATGTTCATATGTGTGTGATCCTATTCTTTATAAGCTTAAGGATGTACTTCCTGCCACATTGTGAGTCTTGTTTTTCTGCTGTTGACGTGATTAATCACAGACTCAGAGCTTCATTCATGAGGGCTTTTAAAGAACACTTGTCAGTTTTGGCTTGCTTTTAGCGCCCCCTAGTGTCCGTTAGTGAAACCAAAAGTAAAACGTATCTCCTGGCTGTGCGTTGGTCTTTTTAACACCTTAATCTAACAGCTGAAACGTCTCCTCAGCCTTCATTAGTGTCTACAGGAGCGGTTCATCACTAAATCAAACACATCAGCTGTGTTCATGATCTAAAACAGGGGTGCCCAATCCTGGTCCTGGAGGGCCGGTATCCAGCACGTTTTAGTTTTAACTCTGCTTCAACACACCTGATTTCAATTAGCAGGTGATTAACAGGCTTCTGCAGAGCTTGATGAGCTGCTGCACAGGTGATTCAACCACTGAATCAAGTGTGTTGGATCAGAGAAACCACAAAACCTGCTGGATACCGGCCCTCCAGGACCAGGATTGGGCACCCCTGATCTAAAACATGCAGGAAACATGCTGGAAGCAGACTGCAGCACCAGGCATGTCAGCTCCACTTTACTAAGTCCAACAGGGACCGGACCGCTACTCTGAAGTTGCAAGTGTGGTATTCTGGCCACAGAGGGCCGTGGGGGTCTGAGTGACATTTCATTAACCCTGTAAAGGTCATTTTAGCACAAACTGGCTCAAGAACATGATTTAAACATGAAAAAGTTGCATAGGATGGCTTTAAAGATTAAAATATAGAAAATCAGCCAATCCTTTAAAGATTCCAGGTCAAGTTGAACATGTTTAGACTGTCCTGGTTGTTGGTTTGAAATTTGAGGAGGATTTATTGTTAAACGAGGGATTCGTGTTGTGTGATTTGGGCAAACTAACTGTCGAGTTTAAAGAAACCAGAACAAAATGTTTCACTGTTGTTTTGAGATGACAGAATAATTCATTTAGGATGTGGAGATGGCACGAGCCCGTGGTTCTGGAATAACAAGATTAAACGTAGAAAATCTGAATCTTCAAGCGTCTTTCAGCTCAGAGGAAGAACTAGAGTCCGGTATTGAACCGCGCCGATTGTTGGTGGATTTATGAATGATTAATAAAGAGACTGGGAGACTTGATTCCCCTGAGTTGGACACGGGAGACGGAGCGGCCATACTTGTTCTCAGAAGAGGATCTAACCCATTTATACTGACCTCATTTAGTGTGTGTGTGTGTGGGGGGAGGGGGTTACTCTGGAGGGGGTGAAAACAATATTTGTGAGCAAACAAGAAGCGTGTGTGTGTGTGTGTGTGTGTGTGTGTGTGTGTGTGTGTGTGTGTGTGTGTGTGTGTGTGTGTGTGTGTGTGTGTGTGTGTGTTTTCCCACTGGGTCTTTGCATTAGTTAGCGAGGCACAAACAGGTTGGCGCTCGCGCGGTGCTGACCCGGCTAATGATCGTTGTCGTGCTTTGAACTTAATTACTCGAGGAGGAGCAGCTGTGCTGTCCGTGGAAGCTTCACGTCTTCAGACTGAAAACGAGGCTGAACTCCAGCCCACGCTGCAGGAAAACACTGAGGAGTTGTTTCTGCTGAGTGCATAAAGGACAGCTCAGGTTTTTATGCAACTTTTCATGAACGGAAAATCTGAAGTGGAAATAAAAGCAAACGTGGAGAAAAGATGCAGTTTTACTGAACGGAGCGCTGAAAATATCTATGGAACTGGTGATTTCAGGACTCGTTAGAAAAAGGAGAGAAATACGATGAACCAGATGACCTTTGTGTTCATTTCTGTAGCATTCTACTGAGTAAACCAGTCACTACGGATGCTCCAGTACCAAAGCATTGGGTATCAAGCTGATACTGGGCTTGTGTACTGATAAAAGTACTCCAGTACCTCAGAACCAATACCACTTTGCATCATGTGATGATCAGCTCTCAGCTGAGCTGTAGCAGGACGCAACAGCAGCAAACTCTGGAGAAGATGATGTCAGTCATCGTACTATCATCAATCAGTTCAACAAAACAAAACCGTGTGACAAACCAGACCCAAACAAAAGTTAAGCTAGCAGATGGATACGGGCTAACGGGTTTATTTTTCTTAGATAATCAGGTTAAATAATATCACTCTTTGTCCCGCTGGAACGCTGCTGGTCCACAAACGAGTCCAGAACCATCCCCCATGTTGGATTAAAACCAAAATCCATCAACTCTCCTTCAGGCTTCACACTGCTGTAAAAGGTGAAGCTAACGCTACGTTTCTTTATCCAGGTACGTGTGCTGATCATTGCTGTTGCCGTGGTTACGTCACCCCACATTAGCGGGCCTCAGCGGCTCTGGACGATGTATTTTTAAATGAGAGGAAGGATTGCAGGAGTTTGTTTACGTTTAGAAAAGCATCAGTGCTTGTCAACAACCACCATGTTGCCTAGCAACTGTGTTGTGTCTGTGTGCGTTAGGGCTGTGTGGTTGCATCAGAACGTGTCAGGCTGTTTCTGTTGGGATGAGCTGATCCCTGCTGCGCTTCAAACCCTGATCATAACAGATCCTATTTAAGAGGGTTTTCCTAGCATGTAGCACTAGCATACATCTGAGGTGTTATTGTTTTTACCAGGGGTTCAAAATAAACACTAAAAGGGTGATTGAGCCTATCTGTGTCCATCTGGTTTGAATTTTTATAGAAAAGATTTAAAGACTGCCAGGATTATTGAGGATCATAGGAATTCCTCTAATCTATCTAATAGGGTCTAGGTGTAAAAGGCACAGTTTCCAGTTGTAAACATGACTCATAAAGACAGATGCATCAGGGCTGAACACCATCGGCACTCTGACTGAATTAATGTTATCGGAAATCAAAAATGGAAAAAAACGCTAAATTTAGCTTTCAGCAAGATCCGAGTTATTCTCCTTCCAGTAATTTGAGCTGTTTGGGCGACGCATACAGCACGGAAATAAATAGCACAAGAAATATCGACGTAATCAAAAAGAATCAAACAGGAACTAAAGTGAACCAGCATGGATGCATGTTTACCTTCAACCACAGTGGGACGTGAACTAGAATGTAGAGTCAGAATTATAATTTTAGGGTGATCATGTGTAAATTAACTCACACAGTTAATAAATAAGAGTTTTCTACGTTGAGCCGGGCCAAAATGCATCCGTCGCTAAACCGGAAAGGAAAACCGAGTGGGATTTCCCGTCCCGTCGATCCAACCTCCTCTCCTATAGATTCATCTGAGTGACTAATGTGATGCAGACAGCGTCTCTGTATCTCTGTCAAAGCGAACCCGGTCCAGTAGATCTGGGTCAGTACCCCCATGTGTCTCCTACTGCTGTCATTAAACATTAACTGTGTCTAAGTATATTTCTGTGTCTTTGCATCTCCAAACAGCAGATGAGTTCAACTTAGACCCAAAATGACACGAGGCTGCTGATACCCCCCCCCCCCCCACACACACACACACACTCCTGTAAAAGGAATGCACAGTTTATAAAAATATTCAGAGAGAGAGGGAGAGACGTTGATTAGATGGATAGAGAGAGATTGATTAGATAGACATTGATTGTGATTGGTTAGAGAGATAGAGAGATAAATAGATAGATATTGATTAGATGGATAGAGAGATATTGATGAGCGAGAGAGATTAGAGATGGATTAGAGATAGAGATATTGATTCTGATTGGAGAGAGAGAGAGAGAGAGAGAGATTAGAGATTGATTAGAGAGACATTGATTGTGATTGGTTAGAGAGATAGAGAGATAAATAGATAGATATTGATTAGATGGATAGAGAGAAAGAAAGATATTGATGAGCGAGAGAGATTAGAGATGGATTAGAGATAGAGATATTGATTCTGATTGGAGAGAGAGAGAGAGAGAGAGAGAGAGAGAGATTAGAGATTGATTAGAGAGATATTGATTGTGATCGGTTAGAGAGAGAGAGAGAGAGAGATATAGATATAGATAGATAGAAATGGAAGTTCTCACTGAGGTCACGTATTGTATGTCCCGGCACAGTTTGGTCTCCCGTGGAAAGTCGGCCAGCTCCAGGAAGTTGTCCACCACCACTTGGCCTATCAAATCATGGCGAGAGAACCTGTCAAAGTCATAGACGCTGAAGTGAAGTTTACGGTTGGACAGCTCGGCGTACTCCACCGGAAAGAGGAACACCTCATCAAACACCGGGTTGAGAGTTTTGCGGTGCACCTTGGTCTGGTGCTTGTTTTTGCGGTCAGGCAGCAGGTAGATCTTCACGTACGGGTCGGAAGTCCCTGAGAAATCCTTGGCGGGCAGGTCCTGGGCCTTGTGGATCTTCACGATCAGCTGCTCCAGATCAAAGTCAAATTTTAGGATGAAGTGGAGACGCCCACAGCTGTCTGTCCGACGGCCGTCCTCCGCATCCACGGACCGCTGCTTGTACAGTTCTGGTTTGATCCGGCCCAGACCGGACAGAGAGTCCTGACGCTGGAACTGGGCAGGGTTGAAGTCGGGATTGGACAAGTTCAGCTGTCGACGGATGGAGTTGTGCCTGTGGGAAAGACGCTTGTTTTAATGATGCAGGTGTGTGCCGAGCTTACGACAGGGCAGTGATGTCTACTCACCGCACAGATGATGTAGGCTCAGTGATCTGTCTCTGAACCCGGTCCCTGGCCAGGGTGTGAACCTGGTTTTTCTCCACTTTAGTCTGGGTCTCCAGCGGGATGTCCGGAGATGTGTGGCTTATCTTTAGGGCCGACTCTGGAACAGCCACGGCCGACGGAGGGCCCGGAGGCTCCTTTATACACCCGTCCTCACTGTACTCCCTCTCCTCCCCGTCCACCTGTTATGGAAAGCATTTCGTCAAACATCCATCCATCCGTCCGTCTCTCCCTCCCTTCCTGCTAATCTGGGACCAGGACAGCTTAAGCAGTGATCACCACCCCCTTCATCTAAGTCTTCTCAAGGTATTCCCAGTAGAGAAGTCTCCAGAGAGTCCTGGGTCTGCCCCAAAGTCTCGTGCTGTTGGAAACATCTCCCAAGAAAGCAAGGGTGTCAGAAGCATAAAGAAATGTGATGTACTGGCATTCTAGTGCATTTTAATGGGTTACTACATTATAATTGGCCCTAAGTGAGCTTTAGAAACAGCTATCAGTGACATAACATCAATATCAATCAATTACATGAAATGTTTGGCCTAGTTTATTTTGTTTGAACCCAGTGGTCTCGTTTCAGAAATGTGTTGGAGCATGAACCAAGTTCTGTTGAATGCAGAAAATACTAAAATATAAAAAAATCCTAAACTTCCAATAACATTTTGGACGTTTATTTTATTCGTCCCACTCTGACATAATGGTTGCGACGCCGTTGCAGGGAAGGAATCCTGATGCTCAAGAGGCTCAAACCACCTCAACCGACTCCTTTCGATGAGGAGGAGCATTGACTCTTGAGTAGCCGAGCTCTTTCTGTTAGGGATGCTCGATATTGGCTTTTTTACCGATATCCGATAAACATTTAACATTTAAACATTATCTGTGCAAAATGACAACTACTTCAATTTAAGTTAGTAATAGAAAAAAAATGTCATTTTTAATTAGTCTCCAACAGCAGCTGAATGACATTCTACTTGAGATAATCCTGACTAACTCTCTGTCATGCCTTTAGGCTACAGATAATGATTAAGTTCATGATGGGAAAGGTTTGATAAGGTAATAAATAGTACAGGTGAATTCATGATAAAAAGGTTCAAATCTTTTAGGTTTTGAAAACTGATCAGAGTGAGACATTGCTGTTACAAACAATCTTTGTTATATTGTCTGCGCAAAACGTGACAGAGTGAGTGCTCCCAACTCAGACCTATCACTGATGTAGTTTCCTCCGCTGGGCCTTCGCTCTTTGTTTACATTTACATTTAGTCAGAAACGAACGAAAAAGCGGATCATGAACACGCTGGTTTTGCTTTATACGTTCGTACCTTGGAGAACATTTGTCTTTGTAACTATCGGTTTGTTTAGGGAATGTTTGGGCGTGTGTTAAAGTTACTTAGTTCATCAAATGTAAGCAGCGTGAGCGTACACATGCTAAGCGAGGCTAATTGCTAAGTGTGACGCTAAGACGTCTGTAGTATTTTGTAGTTATGGTGATAAAACATTAATAAAGATCTTAATTTAACAAAAGTAAGCCTTGGGTGAAGATCCTGTTGCTTGTTTGCTGGCTAGCTACACGTAGTGTAACAGTTGCTACTGTCACTGCTGTAATACGGTATGTCACCACAGGGTGGCAGCACTTGTACATATAATCTGTTCTTCTTTGCTGTATGCCCTCTGTAGGAAAATCTCCTGTGCGTACGCAGAGTGTGTTCTCCTGTAACGTGCGGTAAAGCTTATCTTTTCATTCCTTTTGCTGACCAAAATAAATCAGTTATTTAGAAATATTAAAAAGTCGTCGTTCTTCTGGACTTCACTCACAGCTCTGCGCGGCCGGCTTCATCTCTGCCCTGCCGTACATTACAGTAGCTATGTGCTATGTGGCAGGCAGACCCTCATTACACAGGGCAAATTACTAAAAATTCACAAGTTGTGCCAAATAAAACTGAAATATCTCAAAAAGTAAAGATCAGATCTGTCATATTTCGGCATTTTGAGAGAGAGGAGATGAAGCCGAACAGTTTGATGGGTAATATGTGCATGGTATGTAAAGGCTGGGTCACTATAGGAGTAAAAACCGATATTTTCCGATATTGCTTTTTTAGGCTAATATCAGCCTATAATATCGGACATCCCTACTTTCTGTCACTTGTATTTGTGGTCTTATTCTTTTGGACATTACTCACAGCTCACAACCACAGGTGAGAGTTGGACGCTGTCCCAAATGGCCTAATGAACTCCAACCATTACAAGTCGTGGGATACTTGAACATCTTCACCTGGAGCAGAAGCTTCTTCCCAGCCTGGAGTTGACCATCCACTCTTTTCCAGTTCCTTTGGCAATAATATTTTAGAGAGGCAATCAAGTGCTACTTCTTCCTTACCTCTGTGAGGACAGGCTGTTGGTCTCCCCCCAAGAAGTGCGCCCCCTTCAGGACATCTGGGAGGAAGCGACCACTCAGCGGCAGCCAGCAGAGCTTCCATGAGACAAACAGGGAGACGCTGAAGAGCGCCAGACCACAGGTGGTCACCAACAGGGACAGCAGACTCACCGACACATCTGCAGAAGAAAGGACAGGTGCTCAGTCAACACAGCACGTTGGTGGAAAACGTCGGCGTGCAGCGGCGCTCCGGGGAGGACAGACAGTTTATTCTGTTTGCTAAATGAGAAGAAAAGTGAAGCCTTTCCTCCCCGTAGGTAAACACTTCAACGACTCAGACGAGACGAGCTCCAGGGTGAAAACAGTGAAAGAGAAAACCTTCAACAGCAGAGAAGCACCAGTAATGTAATGTAACTGCTCTGGGTATGAATTAATGTTTAAAAGTAGAGTTTCAGAACTATCTCACTTGTACTGCTTTTCATTATTATTCAATTAAATTCATCGGTTTCTAAAAGAGCAGAATATAGAAGAAGGCCGACACCGGCCGTGGGAAAGAGGAAACAGGAAAATCCGTTCAGTTTCCACCTTTATTCTAAGCCTGCGTTGGATGGAGGATGACAGTAAAGAGCAGAACTCCACTTTCACACTCCAGCAGGACCAGACTTTTAGGAAGCAGGTCCTGCAGAACCAGCACCAGAAAGGTGTTCCCAGGAAGTTGAGGACGTAACGGGAACTACCGGGTTTGGTTGCTTTGAGATGTCCATGATCCAGATCTAAATATAACTTGATTCCCATTGGTTTTGGTTGAAAATCAATGTAAAATGTAAAGGTCTCGTTCCCATAGAAACCGTGTCATACTTGTTCTTTGGTCACTCTGAGTAGCACGTGCGTGCTGAACGTGAACATTTTCTTCAACCCTCATCTGCATCAGCCGCAGAAAGGAAAGAGACGGGAAACAATCGAGTCAGAAAAGGCCAGACTCTTCTACGTCACAGGGAACATTAGTATTCATGGCCCCGCCCACCTTGGCTTGTGATCGCCCACGGGAAGGAGAGAGCAGAGCACGTCTCGGCTAGCAGAAGCTAACCATTAGCATTAGGAACTCCACAACATGGTGGAACATGTTTGTTTAACCAAGAAAGAAGATGGAACGAAGGCAGCGGAAGAGTGTTGTTGCTCTTAGCCAATCAGAGATTAAACATTTGCATATGAATAAATAAGACTTGTAATCCCACACACACACACACACACACACACTCCCCTGATGAACTTCTACCCCTGACACAGGAGCATCTTTCTCCACACAGAATGACTCACATACTACAGATTTATAGAGATGAACGAGAGCTTTTCTACTGTTTTACATCAATCTCCATCTATGGAGGTTTACATGATAACAAGTGAATTTAATGATTGATGCATATTTGAGATCATCGGGCATGAATGATGCGATCCATTAACAGAGGGGAGGTTTTCCCCTTTAACAGCTGGGTAATGGCACTGTGGCGAGATAATGCTCACTGAGACATCTTTCTCTGGAAGCAGCCTTTCAGAGCGTCGTCTAAAGAGCCGAGGCTGGCGCGTCTGCTGAGGTAAGATGCTTTTCATGGGAAGGCTTTGAGAGATGACAGAGCTCCCTGCATCTGCCGCTCCGGCCCTTTTCCACTGCTGCTAGTCGTTCCGAATCAGATTCAACTGAAAAGAGAAAACGTTTGAATTTTTCATCGGGCTCCATAATAAAGCAACAATACCAGCGAGTAGCCGAGTACCTGCAGCGTCTGAGAGGACGCCCGATCACAGAATGATCAAATGGCTCCGTTTTTACCATCGTTTCTGTTGAGTTTGTTTTCTGAATGCACGCATTCTTAGAATTTTGTAGGTAAAATATTTGTTGGATTTAATTTTCCCTACCTGCTTTTTTTCCACAAAAACTTTAACAGCGTTGGTTCAGGAAGGTGTTTCTTGAGTATTCAGACAGGTTGGAAGCAAAGAATGCCATGCTAGCCTTTTCATGAATACTTCAGCAACCTGAAGTATCAATTTTCAATCCTCTCTGTGCACGACAGGGTTGAGAAACAGGAGTATTTTAACTAATTTTATGCTTTTTCTTACACAATAATACCTATATAAACAAACGCTAATACTTCTTTAAATCAGACCAAATAAACTAACTTGTAATTAAATGGTAAAGCATGTAGAGGCGGTCTCCATGGCAACTTTCATCGGTCTCTTTCACAAAGCAAGTTGCTGTGAGGGAACATCCAGAGCGGCCATGTTAAATTTGGTGCAGAACACCTGTCGTGTAGAACGTCAGCACAAACTCAACAGGATAAAAACCGAGCAGCACCTTTTAAACTAGATGTGTTTCAGGCTGCAGAAAACACTTTAATTCTTAGTTGCTTTTACATCGTTTAACAATTAAATGACAATAATGAGAGCTATAATGAAGGAGTCGGGGCTTGGAGTTCAATTTTGAATTAAATATCCCTGTTTTCAATCACAGGACCTGAAATTAGTTACTTTTTTATTCTCAAAACAATCCCAGAGTCGCTGCAGGTGTCTGGAACACCTTAAAGCAACACTAGATAGTTTTGTGGAGCGGGTAGGTGTTCTATAGGGGGCACTCTTGTACCTGCTTTTCAGCTGTTAGCTCTAGTGCTAGCAGTTAGCATTTTCAGTTTGCCAATTGTCAATAAAAAGCACAAAAAGAATCAACAGAAGAAGTTTCTTTTTTCTGTTGGCATCATGGTGGAGCCTGGAAGTAAAAGTAACAGAGTAATGTCTTTGGAGGTGAAGCTAAGAGCTAAAACCAGAGTGAACATCTGCGCGGCCTACGCTAGTTTGGGGGAGCTAAAGGAGGCTACAAAATCATGGACTGATGGTGACCTGGCTTTGTTGCTACTGGACTTGTATTTTTTTGTCCAACAGTGTGGATCTTTTTACTTTGTGGTTTATTTTAGTATTAGTTGGCTCGTGTTAGCGTTAGCTCGTTGTTAGCACTAGCTACAGCAGGCCTGCAGCAGGGTTGTTTACGACAGTTGTAATTCCACTTTCAACCAGTAGGGCGGAGGAGCAGGAAACTCCTCTGTGTTACTCTAAGCCTTCATCAGTTTAGTTCACGTGAGTCAGAAAATGCAAAAAACAGAGAAACCACAAAGGTTTAAGACCAAACTGCAAACAAAAAGGAAAATCGGCTACAAATTTAAATGCTTTGTGGTGAAACTACAAGAAAATTTGCTCAACAATTCCATCAGTAGTTTCTGCTTATAATTTCCACGTTTGCAGTGGAAGTATTTGCCTTTTCTTCCAACTTCCTTGTAGATATTTGAGTTAAAAACTGTAACAGCACTGTTGCTCCTTGATATTTATAGTTTTTACGCCTGTTTTAAAGCCGCTGGGTGTCTCTGCTCCTCGAGTCGTCAAGCAGGCTGCAATCAAAACAGCCAAGAGCCAGTTTTTAGAGCCCATTAATTGGATTCTGTTCATCAGTAAGCTCACTCCTCGCAGAAGGAAGTCGACAATTATAATTAAAAAAGGTTAGAGAGGTTTGATGAGTAACGGTCTGAGTGGGGGGGCTTTCTTATGTCACACAAGTAGAAGTGACTTAACTCTCTACGTCTTTTTATTACTTTGATGCTATTTAGTTTTTAAAATGGCTTAAATTCACAAATAAAAATATAAATCCAGTCATTTACAGACTTGAGATGCATTTTAAACTAAAAGTACATTTTCAAGGATTTTTCCAGTGATAGACTAGTGATAAAAGAGGATTTTTCATCAACAAGAAGACCTTCAGTAAAAACAGATTAAAGTCAGATTTTTATCTTCCAGCGAGAGAACGAACTGACCCGATGAATGGACGGCCCTGCTCTCCTGCCTCTGATGAAAATCCAACCTAAAGCCCGAAGTGAGCGGACAAAGTGAAAGGCTGCTTTTATTGATTTGGACTAAATCTCCTTTTGATGAGACGCTGTGTACACACACACACACACACACACACACACACACACACACACACACGACATTCTCAGGATGATGGCAAAGGTTTGTTTGGACTGAGGGAGGAAAAAGGTCTGCAGCAAAAAGCCGTGGCTCTAAGATATTCCTGCCAGCTCCACATGTTTTATTCACTCATTTAAAATAAATAGCTCCTGCTGTTGGAGCCTTTCTTCAGCTTTTCTTTCTAACAATGCCGTCATCATCCAGGATTTATTTTTCTTTGGTTTCTTATTTATTTATTAATCAACTCAAGCATTTATAATTTATCAAATCCAGACCGTCCACCACATAAAACCATCTCAGCTAACAATAAAAAACTGATTTCTATTCATGAATGAGAAATAGTCCCAATTATGCTTTAAAAATATTAAAATAGTATAATTTAAAGTGGGCTTAAGTTCTCACTAAGTGCAAAGAGTTGCAGACTAGCGAATGTCCTGTTTTTAAGCAGTCTGCATTTACTCTAATAATTGTTTTCTTAAAGAGCAAGTTCACTGAGAAACCATTTTTTACTTATTCTTTTTGCAGGCTGAACATGAAAATAGTCTCCTCCACCTATCTCCTGCATTAGCTTCTGATAGAAAATAGACTCTAGGTGAAACTCTAGGATTAGAAAATCCTGACAGATCTACGTCACACTGTCACTTAACATTCATGGACTCACCCATCTTGACTCACGACGGGGAAGGCTGTTGTTGGTTTAGCGTCCAGGAAACAGCAGAGAACGTCTCGGCTAGTATAAGCTAACCGTTAGCATTAGCAACTCCACCACACAGCAGAACTCCTCCAGGCTTGTGTTATTGGTGGAGATAAAACATCAACGTTGCAGAGCAAACAGAGTCAGTGGTAGAGTCGTGTTGCTGTTAGCCAATCAGAGGAGAGATGTCCACATATCAGGAAGTAAGACTCCAGATCTTGCCGTGTTCAGCCATTTTCTCCTCTGGGTGAATTTTTCTTGCTCTAACTGGTGCACCAGAGCCTTTTCCCCCCAGAGAATAACTTTCAAGGCATTCATTCCTACTAGAGACCACTGCAGATGTATTAAAAATGTGAGTAAAGTTGACCTTTAATACCTGCGGATTTACTGCTGTTATAAAATCATCAAAACTAAAACTCATTTCCTAAATAACACACGTTGGGAATTATTTTAACTGTTCTTTAGATTTTGCATCATTATCATTTGACCAACATGTATAATAAGTCCGAAAGTAACGTTGAAGCTAAAGTTAAAGGAAACTAAAGCGCCTCCTAGTGGCTGGCTGCAGTAGAAATTACAAGCCACACCCCCTTTAATAAATGAATGGAATTTTACCTCATTTAAAAAATTCAAACTAAACCTGAGATAATTTTATTTGTTCCCTCTTGTTGATTCACAGTTTTTACCCTGCAGCTTGATATTGAATGTTAATTTTGTTATTTATAGTTAGTTGTTTGTTGCTTAAAGAGGGCGGAGCCTTGAGCTCCTCCTCCTAAGTGAAACTACATGGTCTGATCCTGTAAGTGGAATAGCTGAAACTATTTTTCTTCCATGTCTCACCGGCCGGGACTCGAACTTTGACCTGTAGACTCGCTATAGGGCGAGTGATATTTGATCATTGTATTAGCAGCCTAAACTAGAAACTTTGTTAAAAAAAAGTCAAAAAAAATTTTTTTAAATATATTAATAAATTAAATAAACATGAATATTTTCTTTCAGTGGCATCAATGAATTCAGGAGTTGAACTTTCATGTTTTCAAGTATTTCAGTGAGTTCCCTTTAAGGGTTAAAGGCTCCTGTGCACCAGCTCATCCTCTTCATCTCTGCATCATATTTAGCTGTTTTTATTATTTAAATCATGACTTTATGCACAAAGTTCTGTGGACAAACTGAATATTTATGTTGCACATAAAACTGAGATCTTTTGTGCATTTTTCTCTGGGTTCTCCAACAAATCCTCATCGTTTTTGTCCAAAAGCTCAGGATCAGCCTTGTTTTCTAACGCTGCCCAGCTTTGTGGTCGTTTGCATTTTTCCTGCTTTGGCAGCATCCTCGGTTTTGTTTTTATTTAAAGTTGAGCAGCTTGTCCTCACCTGCCTGTTGAGTTTTATCTTTGGGTTTTCTCTCAAGGGACAAAGATTTGGTAAACGAAGCCTCTGGGATTGTGTGTGTGTGTGTGGGGGGGGGGGGGGGGGGGGTCGAAAGCAACAATAGTAAAAACCATTTTTGTCTGGAGAGAAAAACAAATCTATTAAAAGCAAATACAGAAGTCAGAGGAGTTTTTACACAACAAACGCCAGGATGTTTCATAAGAGGAGGAGTTGTGGTTCCTGTGGGAACAACAACAAAGACCTGCTCCAGTTTCATAAACGTTCGGCTGTGGGACTCGTACTGAGAGACGCAACGTCAGAACATTTAGGATCAACTAAAGCAGCGACGAGCGCTGTGATTGAGCAGCAACAACCATTTGTTTTATTTATTTATCTTTGTGCAGACATCTTTATTTTACTTCCAGCGAGTTTCTGGAGCTCACATCTTTTTTGTGCACCATGTTGAAAAATTGCATAATGAACAATAGTGACTCGCATCACAAATTCATCATAACTGCAAGATACTTTATGTGCATGTTTATAGCACAATCCTACATGTCCCAGAATGCACTGGACTAGATAATGCTCTTACATCAACACCCCTCCATCAGCAGCCTCATGCACAAACACCAGCTAACGGTTGTGGCAGAGTTATTGTTTTCTGAAGAATCCAAGACTGGGATATCGATGCCGAGGCTCATTAAACACTTTTACGTAAAGAGGAGTTTCCTCTGGAGGCCAGCGTCGAGTTCACTTCAATAAGCAGCAACGTTGGAGTCGGCAGCAGGTCAATAAGAGACGATGAGAGGGAGGAAAAGAGGGCAACAGGGTGTGAATGACGACCAGATCCTATAAAAACACTCTAGTGTGGCTGAGTGGTTAGGGGGGGGTCATTATCTTTATTGGGCTCACTAAGAAACATCACCAGAGGTTTAAAGATTTCTAAACCAAATATCCAATAATGTCGTGTTGCCCAGCAACAATACCTCCAAAATGCAATCAGGGGTGTAATGAAACCTAACTCATTTCTCCCGACGTTTAATCAATTCCTCAACCAGGAAACCAAGAAATGAAAGTGCTTTTTGCGTTTCAACTGTGAAGCCGAACATCGGGACTCGGATTTGGGTCGGAAACTAAAACGATGTTTTGGACGTTGTTGCACTTGGGTTTGGTTCCGTCTGGGAGCAAACTAAAAATCAAAAAGTATCAAATAAATGTTAGACGACAGAAATTTTCTTTTACTCAGTTAAAAATTCTCTAAACATGTTTCACGTTGAAAATGGGAAATTTTATAGTTTGTTGTTTAAAATGTTAATTTTGGGATATTTTTCACACAAAAGATACTTAAATCAGTTAACAGCAACAATAGAAATAAGGTCAAAGTTGAAGCTCAACAATCTTGTTTGGCCAAAGATCTTCACACAAAAAGAAAATTCAATTCTTGAGTAATTCTGGTTCCACTGAGTGTTGGAGCAACCCTCTAAGCTGAGACGTGTCCTACATTTGGGTCTGTGGGGCTTTACGTTGATGACGTGAGTTTAATGTCTAGAACGTACCTTTTTGATGTAATTGAGGTAAAATTTAAAAAACCTTTTTCCGTTATAGCTTTTGTTGTTGAAGCTTTTGTATTTGACTGAACCTTCTGGGCCACCGTCTAAATGCGGTGAGGGCAGGAGGACACACACACACACACGCACACACACACACGATTGTTTTATTTCTCATAACTATAAAGAATTTGTTACGGACTTTTGTTCCTGACTGTCAGATTTGGGTTTCAAGGCAGGAGTCACCAACACCTCGATGGCTCCTGCTTCTGCATACCTGGTGCAATGGGCGATGGTGGCAGAGGCGTTAAGTGCCCGCCTTGCAATCGGAAGGTTGCAGGTTCGCGCCCCACTCAGTCTATCGCTGTTGTTGTGTCCTTGGGCAAGACACTTAACCCACATTGCCTGATGGTGGTGGTCAGAGGGACCGGTGGCACCAGTGTGCGACAGCCTCGCCTCCGTCAGTGCGCCCCAGGGCAGCTGTAGCTACGATGTAGCTCATCCCCACCAGCGTGTGAATGGGTGAATGACTGATTGTGTTGTAAAGCGCCTTGGGGGGTTCTAGGACTCTGGAAGGAGCTATATCAAATACAGGCCATTTACCATTTTACACCTCAATCAAATGTTTTATTCGCCTCCTTACCAGGGGCAGGGTTAGAGGGTGGCTACTTGGGCTCAAGCCCCGAATGTTTGTCGATCCTAAATCCGCCCCTGCCCCTTACCATGGTGCGTTCTGCAGAAGCCCGTTACTCACTCCTTCATCCAAGTCAGGTGTGTCGGAGCAAGAAATGGCTAAAAATTGTCGGGTGGTGGTCCTCGAGAACTGGCGTTGGTGACCCCTGCTTCCCTCTAAACTCGCCCTCCTCTGTCGGACTGAAAAAGAAACGTTCATCACCTGAAAGTGTTTGAGGATTTTCTCACTGAGGTAAAGAAACCGAGAAGCTGATGGAGCTCAGGAGAAATGTTTTGATGAGGTTTCAGGCTTATAGTCGCACTGCAGACGTTTTACCTTCATAGACGTTATAAACCAGAAGAACATGAGAAGAATATGAGCTCTGTGTTTGTGGGAGTCATAATTTAGTTTGCAGGTTCTCATCCTGAATGAGTCTGAACCAGAGGCCCACAGATAACAGAACATTTACAGGAATAATTAGGCCTATAGACAAATGAGTGGCTAAAGGTTGTTTGGTAAATCTGTTTCAAAAAACAACACAACTAGAAACCTCCTGCTGAAAATATCCCTCAGTGCTCCTGGTCTAATGGTGCATTTTGGGTAAAACTGCAAATGATGTCAGGAAATAGGCTTTTTAAACTGTGTGACAGTTTGGAGCTCAGCTGGTGCCATCATGCAGGTTCGTTAGGAAACTGGCCGCTCACATAAAAATAGTGACACAAGAGGAGAACAATTTCATGAGCCGTCTGATTTTTACCATCAGAAGCACATAATCGGCTCTTCAGAGTAAGACGGGTGATTTGTTCCAAACTTGCCACAGATTTTTAAGGTTTTATTAACAAATATGCTCTAGTCATAATCATTGAGATTCAGTCCTATTTGACACGCCACCAAGACAATCATAGCTTAACACGGTCTCATGATGAGCTACTTGACTCTAAAGATTAAAGTCCCATTAGCTATCACACGCTGGAGTTCTCCGCATTTGACCCATCTCCTGGAGGAGCGGTGAGCTGCAGACACGGCTGCACTCAGGAACCATTTGGTGGTTTAACCCCTTAACGCTGAGTTTCAAACGAGGAGGCATCGGGTCCCATTTTTAAAGGTGCAGTTCATTGAAAAACCATTTTTTAATGATTATCTCTGATTATAATGGGTCACTCTGAGTGTTTCCTGCAGGCTGAACATGAAAATAGTCTCCTCCACCTATCTCCTGCATCAGCTTCTGATAGAAAATAGACTCTAGGTGAAACTCTAGGATTAGAAAATCCTGACAGATCTACGTCACACTGTCACTGAACATTCATGGACTCACCCATCTTGACTCACGACGGGGAAGGCTGTTGTTGGTTTAGCGTCCAGGAAACAGCAGAGAACGTCTGGGCTAGTAGAAGCTAACCGTTAGCATTAGCAACTCCACCACACAGCAGAACTCCTCCAGGCTTGTGTTATTGGTGGAGATAAAACATCAACGTTGCAGAGCAAACAGAGTCAGTGGTAGAGTCGTGTTTCTGTTAGCCAATCAGAGGAGAGATGTCCTGTCGTGTTCTCTAGCTGACTCCTCCATGCTGATGCAGGAGCTTCTGGGCACCCCTGAACAGCTACGTCACTAAAAGCTGACAGCTAGCCAAAACGAGAATGCTGAAAAGAGGAAAAAGCGCTGCTGCTAACACGTCTTTTATTTGTCTCCGAACCTGAACTCCAATAAGGAGTGGTCCCCATGTTCCTGCGTGTAGCTTCCACTATTGCTAATGTTGCTAATTCTACTCTCGTGTTGGACTCCCATCACTAGCTGTTCGCGTCAGTCCCCGGGTGTATTTTCATTGGTCGATTGCATACGGGAGTCGTAGCTTTTCAAGCATGAGGCAGACTTTGGTCGTGAGGGTGCTCATTAAGCCGTCGCAGAGCCAGTCACACTGGATGACCACAGACTTGCAAATCACCCTCACGTTCACCGTTTTTTGTCACGATTCTGTTCACGATGAGGGATTTGTCTAAGACGGACGAAAAACGCACAGCGTGGTCCGTGCTTAAGTTGTTTCCCTGCTAGAAAACACCTGATTTTAATCAGCAGGTGGCTTCTGCAGAGTCTGATGAGCTGCAGAAAAGATGATTCAACCTCTGATTCTGGTGTGTCGGAGCAGAGGAACAACGAAAACATGTTGGATACCAGAACCAGGGTTGAGAACCTCTGGTTTATGGTAATATTTGTTCAAAGCGGATCAAAAAGTGCAGAAGCCCTGAGCTCATGTGGACCTATAATGAGAAGAACCATCTGAGGTTCTGGTTCTGCCTGTGGACCACTTGTTTGTGTCCCAGTTGGATGAAGCCTTTAGAGACTCTGGGCTGCAAAATAATGAAGAAGAAAAAAGTTTGAGTGTCAGTGATCAGCTCCAGCCTCTCCACAGCAATCACATGGAGAGTTGAACCAAACTGTGTGTGTGTGTGTGTGTGTGTGTGTGTGTGTGTGTGTGCGTGTGTGTGCGTGTGTGTGCGTGTGTGTGTGTGTGTGTGTGTGTGTGTGTGTGTGTGTGTGTGTGTGTGTGTGCGCCCCCACATGTATACTAGACTACAAGAGGAAGTGGGTCACAGCATCTCTGGGGAGCCAATCTGGTAGCTTGAACCTTCTCTCCATCATACATGTTTAATAATGGATTGTAACATTCTGAAAGGCTCTTCCTGTTCACATGTAATAAAGAAGAAAATGTCAATGAACACAGATCCTGTAGATCTTCACACACGTGGCTAAACTGGGACCCTCAGCTGGATCTGAAGCACAAACTCGTGGAATTAAACATTTCTCACTAAAAGAAGAAAAATAAAAATGTCTAAATTAAACCAAAGACTTGATTTTTCATTCTGAAGTCTTTTTTAGAATCTTTTTTTCCTAAATTTCTGCTCTTCACATGAATTTATTTTATAAATTTGATGTGAAATTATTTTTGACTGATCAAAGAAATGTTTACATTAGTCAATTAGTCCATGTAGGATTGAAGATTTTTAAATGATTTCTGAGACATCTACGTGTGTGTGTGTGTGTGTGTGTGTGTGTGTGTGTGTGTGTGTGTGTGTGTGTGTGTGTGTGTGTGTGTGTGTGTGTGTGTGTGTGCGTGTGTGAGACTAATATCGGGTGGGGCTGTCTCTTCCTTTTCTGGCTGCCTGAGTATAAAGACAAACCAAACCAGCACTTCTGTTCAATCTGTGTGAAGAGCTCCTCCTGCAACACACACACACACACACACACACACACACACACACACACACACACACACACACACACACACACACACACACACACACACACACACACACACACACACACACACACACACACACACACACACACACACACACACACACACACACGCTCTGTGGATTCTTCTCGGTGCTAATGGATTCAAACAACAGGCTCACACTTCTCACTCCTCCTGTGTTTGCAGTGAACTTGGCACCCTGACAACCAGAGTTTTGTCTTTTTTCTACTTTGCACTTTTAGATGTTGCAGCAGCTTTTTCTCCTTTTTAGACTCGCACAGAAAAATTCAATAAAATCTGCTCTCTGGCTGCTGTAAAATCCCTTCAAAGGCGCAAATATCTAACTCCGTTTGCAGCATCAAATGTTAAAGTGGTTGAATCTATATTTCATGCCTGAGATGAAAGAAAGCGCTTTTCCTCCTGCAGCTGTGCTCAACAGCTGTTGGAATAAAAAATAAAACTTGGCACCAGCTCGTTGATGAAGCCCAGTGTTCTGACCTGAGTCCGTGTAGCGCGGTCTGGCCAGGTCCCTGAAGTAGTAGATGAAGTCCAGGCAGTGGTCGTCCTGCACCTCTCCCTTGGAGCACAGGTCGGAGAGCAGTTCCAGCGCCTTTCGACAAATCTCATCCTCTCGTTCTGCAGGCATTGCCCTCCAGCATCCTTCTGATTACTCCTGCTGATCCCCCACCTCTCGTTGCCACGCACACACTCACTCACACGCACTATCACTCAGTCATACGGAGGCTGAAGCAGCGTAAAGACGCACGGCGGACACCGCGGCTACACCCCTGGAAGCTGGACGCGTCCTGCGCGCTCGACGCATCCGCGAAATGAGCAGAAACTCGTTTTCAGCGAAGTTTCGATGAGTTTTAAAGAAAAAGAAAAAGCACGAAGTTGAATTGGAGTAAGAGAAGTTTCTATGGATTAAAGGAAATCCTCGCTGGCGTCTCCAAAGCGCAGCTCTCGTTCTCTCCTCGCGTTTCCGGCGGAGGCTCCAGCCAAGGTCTCTGAATGAATGGATGCGCGGCGCGCGCTGTGCGCTGCTATTTCTCAATGCGCGGAGCTGCGGTGAGACAGACAGGAAGTTCTGCCTCCATCACCACCCCCTCCACCTCCACCTCCTCCACCAAGCGATCCAAGGATCAGGAAAAGCCAGCGGAGGTCCTGCATCACCTCCTCCTGAACAAGATTAGAAGCTCATTTTCTGATGAACACAAGATGTGCTCTCTAATGACGTTTAATCCTCACCTGCAGGAGAGAGGGGGAGGGGGGGGCACCTGAGAGGAGCAACATGCATGATCTGACCTTTACTGACTGATAAATGTCACATTAAACCTCATGAAGGAGCTGATGAAGGCTTCGCTCTGCAGTTTGTTTGTGACACACACACACACACACACACACACACACACACACACACACACACACACACACACACCAAGCTTTAATTCTCTGTGTTATTCATGCTTCAGCTGCATATTCATGAGGAGCAAACTGGAGTCAAACACATGCAGGAGGGTTCAGCTGAGGATCAAAGCTAAACAAAACCACCTCTGGATTCCATTTTTATATTTTTTAATAAAATCTGCTCCACCAGCTGATCTAAGGGGTAATAAAAGGTGCTGGTCGTCTCCCACCAGGACATCATCTCATTATTTTGTGTCGTTTTTCTTACAGCGACCCTAAAGTCTCCACCAAGAGGAGACGCGAACACCAAACCTTCAACAGGTGACCAACACACACCTTTACCGGTCCAAATATTAGTGATTAATACTTTTGCCGTGGAAGTTGTGGCTTTAAATGTTAATTTACCTTAAAAATATGCTAAATAATTGCTCCATGTTTAGGATTTTTGTCCAAACTCTCATAAAATACGAGATTGGTGGAAAAGTGTTGCTCTGCCTGTTAGAAACCAGCAGCAGCTGGTGAGTATTTTATTTTGTGGGCGGCTGCGCTTCATCCAAACACTCATTATTCATCCCAATGTGAACTAAATGAAGTACAAACAAATGAATCGATTAATCAAATGGCTCTTTTGATGTTCGTCACTTCTAAGTTAAACAAAAAGAACATTTAAAAGTTCAAAAGCAGGAAAATCTCTTAACTTTCATTTTGAATGCTGGATTTTCATTTGCATTAGAATCTATAACCCAGATCAAACGCTAATCCTCACTGTTGTTTTGTTCTCTTTAAGTTCGCCTGCAGCTGAGAACTCATTTAGATTTTGGAGGTTTGAATCATAACTTTATTAAGACAGATTATTAAAATAGGTTTGCATTGGATTTGAGGATATTAAGTAGATGTTGTTGCTGTTCTTATTCAAAAAGAGATGCATGCAACACTTTTTGCCATGCATGGTGACCCCAGAGAGCTCTGTTTTAGAGAACTTTGCATGAAATCGTGCAGCTCTAACTGTCCAACATAGGACGCATGCACACTTCACCGACTGACAGTCAAAGAACAATAATAAAATCTGAACTCCTTTGTTTAGCAGATTTAAAGATAAGTCATTTATTTGCAGCTCTAAGTGAGCCATCGAGCCTCTTCCAATGAAAAACGACTTTTTACAATTTGAAATAAACCGTTTTTATTCTCCAGGATCAGCTGACGAGAACTTAAACCTGCAAAACCAGCCCTGCAGACAGAACCGGGTTCTGTTGGTTCTGACCCGTTAGTTTTCTCAAACCTTCTGATGATTTAAAGACAATCTGCAATAAAACAGTTTGTTCCTCACAGAGAAAATGTATAAAACATGTGGAATTAGTTTGTAATCAACACATTCATAAGAATGAGCATCGCCTAGTGTGTGTGTGTGTGTGTGGGGGAGTGTGTGTGCTTGCCTGCATGCATGTGTGGGAGTGTGTGTGGGTGCTTCTGCACCTCTCTTTGTTTAAATCCTTGTACACATGTTCACATTATTTGTTGTTCTAAAACTGTTCCTGACGGCGTTTACTTCCAGCGTGCACACTGATGCGTGCGTGTGTGTGTGTGTGTGCGTGTGTGCGTGTGTGTGTGTGTGCGTGTGTGTGTGTGCGTGCGTGTGTGTGTGTGTGTGCGTGTGTGTGTGTGTGCGTGTGTGTGTGTATGCATGTGTGCGTGTGTGTGCGTTCATCCAGAGGTGTGCCTGTTGCTCCGTGTGAATGTGGGTGAGTTTGATTTAGCGTTATTTGGGAGGACGCTGCCAGGGCTTCCATCCAGCCCAGCTGGCTCAGGGGAACTGAAGGCTTCTGTTCAGCCTCCACACCAGTCGCTCTGTTCTTCAGCGCTCCCTAAGAGCAGCATCCACACACGAATCCCTCACCGAGCCGCTTTAGCAACTTTATTTAATTGCCAAGCTGCAAACCTACAATCCTCGCCTAATAGATTGGGAAGGAGTGAAGCTGTAACTAGATTCTCTTGAGATCAAAGGTTTGTGCAGCAGGTGATGTCAGCCACGGGATCTAGGCACGTTTGTTTGTTGGGAAGGCTGGAAAGCATTCTTTATGAATGAGATGCTAAATGTTTAGATTGACTGTAGCTCTGGTCTATAGTTGGACTGTAAACAAGGCCATGTGTAAAACAGAATAACAGAGTTCACTGGATGGTGCAAAGTTCCAACCCGTCTATATTTAGACAAATTATGCCAGATTGTTCACGAGAAGGAGTAATTCTTCTAGAAAATTATTTTTTGCACTAAGCTGAAAAATGAGCAGAAACTGCAGAAAAACTGAAGCAAAACTAAAACTGAGCTAAAATGAAAATTAGCAGAAGATAAGTTGAATAATAAGAAAGTAGCATAAGATGGAGGGTGATTACATTTTCAATTTTATTACATTTCATCAATTGCGCCAAATCACAGCAAGAGTCATTTCACGACACTTCACAAAGTAAACATTCCAGTTGAGTTCAGTTCATTGTTCCAGTTAGTTAAAAGTTTCCTATGAAAGCAGATTGCATCAAGTCACTGACTAGCCTCAGTGTGTTTTCAACAGTCCTCATACTAAGCAAGCATGTAGCGACAGTGGAGAGGAAAACTCCCTTTTAACAGGAAGAAACCTCCAGAGGATCCTGGCTCAGTGTGAGCAGCCATCCACCATGACTCACTGGGGATTGAGAAGACAGAGCAGGCACACACACACACACACACACACACACACACACACACACGATCTAACTCATCAACTTCCACACACAATAGTCCGTAGGATCGCAGTCGGAACTTTCTGGCGACCACTCGTCCTTTTTCATGGATTCAGGAACATCTTCTGTTTGATGTGTTCTTCTGCTTGAATGAGACGTTGCAGAATAATGAAGTCGTTGTCAGGAAACAGACATAATTATTGCCCATCGGCCGCTTATTCAAGTCAAATCAGGTAGATGAAAAACTACCTTTTGTTGGGAGTCAGTGGTGTGATCCCACACAACGATGGGAGAAGATAAAGAGTCTGAATCTCAACCATCTGCCTTCTAAAGCACGGACGTTTTCAGTAAATCAAAGGATTTTTGATCAGCAGACACAAATGTTCTTAGTGGTAAACACTGTGATGCTTTTGCAATGTTTATAGTTTTAAAGTTAAAGACCAAAAAAAATGGATTTAGAGCTGATTTGGACCCATGAGAGGATTTTGTGCATGTTTGATTTGCAGCATGAGGACAAGGGCAGCAAAAAATCCAACAGAAGGCACCGCAGAGGGAGAATAATCCAAATGGGAGAGAGAATCCGGCGGAATAACAACGCTTGTAAAACAAGAGCTGATCACAGGAAAAGGAGCAGACTGGAAACGGAGGAGGAAAATACGGGACTCTATTTACACGGAGAGAGCTCAAACTAAAAATACAACAGAAAACCCAAATGTTGCAGGATGAGAGCTGTTGGAGGCTAACAGGCTAATAACCCATATGTCATCATTTCTATGGTTTTACGTTCCTGTTCTGGTTCCTTAGTTTGTTCTCTAGCGTTCTTTCTTCAGCTTTCCCCACAAATCTGTTCTGATTTAGTCATTAATCAGGTTTTTTAGGTTTTTGGCTGCTCCTGTCTTCCCTTCATCTGCCTCATAGCCGCTTTATTTGTTCATCAAACATTTTCGGTTGATTTTCTCTAAAAATAAAATCATTTTTCCTGCGTGTTCTGCCTCCAGAGTGCTGCCCGTGTGCACGTTCTCCACCATCTAAACCTAAAACAAACACAAATACTAAAGTAGGACACGCTAAAGCCAGTCGAAACTGAACTTGAGAGGAAACTTGACGTGTTTTCAGACCTTCTTCTCCCTCTCTGCTGTGCTTCAGCCCTGCCTCTCTTAGCTGTCAAAAGCACACAGCATGGTAACCATGGCAACTGTCCTATCAGCAGAAATGGCCTCCTCCTGGCGCCGTCTGCTTGTTTTCTTTCAGGAATGTTGTTAAATATTATTTAATGAGTGAATTTGCAGGATAGCATTAATGACCCAGAGCTGGGAAGATAAAACTAATTTTAATTTGAAAATGATAATTTTGGGGTTTAGTTGTGCACCATTTTACGTGGATTTATATCAAACAGTGCAGAATCTTAAATCTGCACCAATATGCTTGGAAAGTAATCTGAGGAGGAGGATGAAAACAATGTGGAGGCTTGCAGGAATAATCAGAAGATTCATCAGTCAGATAATGAGCATGAGTCAAAAGTTTCAGTGTCTCAGTTTTATTTATAATTGCATGCATCAAACCACACATTTAGACAAAGGTTGTTTAAGTGTGACAGTTTGCATCAAACTCAGGCGATCCTAGAGCAGCTGAAGTGAATAAAGTCACCTTAACGCAGTCAGAGGAACCTTTTTCCTGCCTGCCGACGTTCTTCAGCTCTGTGCTTCTTCCTCTTTGTTTTCTAAATTATTCATTTGATGACTTTTAGATCTGATCTGTCAAAGATGACGAGGGGACTCGTGTAAACCCGAATAGGAGATGATGGGGAGAGAAGGAGAGGAGGAAGGAGAAGAACAGGGAGGTAATGTTCGGAGGAGGACGGGAACGGAGCCGAGGGCTGAGCAAACAAGCGAGTCTTTGAAGGCCTTGGCTCTCGACTGCAGGATGTGAGACGCGAGAAAGGAAAACGTTGGAGAAGACACATCCGAGGTGATTTTCTTTCACGATGAAGATGAAGATGAAGGAGTCTGAGAGGGAAGGTTTTCTGACCGCCCATCAGTACGGAGCTTTTATCAACATCAAAACCAAACAGCAGAGTAGAAAGGGACGAGCTTTTATTCTAAATCCAGCTTTCATGTAATAGAGCTGAATCTGAAACATAATTATTTGGTTCTTCAGTAGTTTTGGTAGAAATGTTTGGGTTCCATCGCCGGGGTAACGGGGAGAACAGCTCATCCTGGAGGACCCCAAAGGTGTTCCCAGGGCAGAGAGGGTAATCCCTCCAGCAGCTTCCAGGTCTGCCCCTGTCGGGTGTTCCCAGAATTCCTCCAGTGGAAGGCAACCAGAGGGAATCCTAATCAGACTCCTGACTCCTTTGGATCTGAAGAAGTAGAGGATGGTGGAGCTCCATCTTCACCACCACAGACTGGGAACATCTTTAAAAGTCAATTTTACTCAACACCGCCGGGGTCGTAGAAACGTTTTCGTTTTATTCAGACTCAAAAATAATCCTATTGAATCTCAACATGAAATCGCTGGAACAGCTCACACTAATCAGCTATTGTGTATGTGTGTGTGTGTGTGTGTGTGCGTGTGTGTGTGTGTGTGTGTGTGTGTGTGTGTGTTTCTCATCAGCAGGTGTCTCTTGTAATTAGCAAACTCAGAAAGTTTGATTGAGTTCAGGAAACATCAACTATGTTTTATTGATTGGACAATTGTTTACTTTCCCTCTTAGACCCTGATTCTAATTAGTGTGTGTGTGTGTGTGTGTGTGTGTGTGTGTGTGTGTGTGTGTGTGTGTGTGTGTGCACTTGTTTTTATGGGT